>JAODUD010000019.1:2129107-2144051 GCA_026784285.1 Stomatorhinus walkeri | reverse complement strand
CACCCAACCTGACACATGCGTATAGACAAACAGGCGTACACATACACAAGCATACGTTCCCACCCTCATGCACACATCAGCAAATATTCACCCATTCGCCCAACATGGAGACACACAGATATGAACGCCGCGGGAGGTCTGGGTTTCTCTCCTGAAGCTGCTACCCCCGCGACCTGAACCCGGATAAGTGGTAGTTAATGAATGGATGGTGTTTGAGCCATTCTAATACTCAGCCCCACAGTAACTGAGCCTCTTGATCCTGTCTGTGTGCTGCATGAATTTAGTTGCAGCCACATAGTTTGATATTTGGAGAAATAGGTTGTTTGTGTCAATATGCAGGTTTACCACATTTGATTTTACCCACACACATTTTTATATGTGGAATGTATGATAAATTCTAAGATTTTCTTAGCTTTAGTTTTAAATATTTGTTGTCTGCAAAAGGCTTGAATAGAAACAGGTATTCTGGGAGGTCAGATTCCCAGAACTGTTTTCCAGTGAAAAGGCAAGTGTTCTCTGGACGCCCATTGTCATTTTCCCATCATGCTCTTCTGCCAAAGGTGTACACCAGAAGCCTGCTGTTTTTTAAAAGCTAATTTCAAATCTCTTTGAAAGCCTTGACAGATGATGCACCAGGTTTTGATAAATTGTTGTACCATTGATTTAATTATGAAGCCTTTGAATCCCCCTCCATTTGTTTAGTGAGGAGTTGAGTAAACCTAATTTCCCTGGGCAACACACTGAGCCAGCTCTACTGAAACGGGGGAGAGAACACAGCCAAGATACAGGCTGTTCACAGGAGCCCTGTTTTCAATAGACTGAATCAATTAAATTAGTCTTTTTCAGAACAGTAAGAAGTAGCATAACTCAATTAGGTAATAGGCTTGAAAATGTCTTGCTGTGTTACCTTTAGACATGTGGGTGTTACCACACAGATGTTAATATTAAGCCTTGAAACTGCAGAAGGGAGTGGAAGTAAAGGTGTCGCATGGCTACAGTCCAGAGGGCAGCATGTGGAGCTCTGTACTGGGGTCTAGTGAAGCAAGAGTTTGACACCGGGGTGGCGCTCTCCAGTGACCACTGTGCATTGTACTTGAGGGGAACCAGGTGTCCGAATGGAACTTGCAGTGTAATTTCATCTCTTACCAGACACTTGCCTGTGCAGATAAAGACAAAATCCCACATGACCTTGACTTCTTAGAAATGACTGCTGTTTCATTAGATATAAAGAACATGCGGGGTCTATCTCTATAGAAACAGATTTGAACTGTAAAATGCGGGGTCATGCTGTCAGTCTCCGCTATTGTTTTTGTCGATTTATTTCACCCATTACTTTTTCTGGTGTCCCTGAAATGGACTTAACCATAAAGACAGACCTGTGATGTCCTGCGATCATCTTACTCCTGCCTACCCTTGAAGAGGCGTTTCTGAATAAATGTTTGTCCATCACATAGCCCTTGTTTCAATTCACCATGATGTCCACACTTATTTCCCATTTCTTTGATACTATTATAAATTTTGGATTTATAAAGGTAGGCGTAGGTTTCATTCAGCTTCCCCCATGTAATTGTTTGATTTACTATCTTATAGCATTATGGGATACAAAGCTGTTGTTATTTAGTTTTCCCATGTAGGTATGATGAACAGACAAATAGTCAAGATAATGGTATAGAGACAGACCCAGATGTTATTCTACCGTTCTATAATAAAAGTCATAAGCATTGTATAGCCTGACCTGCATGACAACATTTCAACCAGCCATCACAAGTCAAGTCTGATGAGCCCATAAATCATTACCAGTACTGTTCTCTCGCCTCCCTCCTTATCTTTCCTATTTCAGCCTGTCGTTTTGCTCTCTTTAAATGTCCTGTTGGCAGAGTGACCTAATTGGAGTGGTGTGTCATGGCAAATATCTCGAAATGAGCCATGATACTCGGTGCTCAGGGAAAAGTACCAGGGTGTCCTGCGCCACCAGACTGCTGGACACCGTTGCTCGTGTAGTTTAGGCTAATTGATCATCTTGCTTCGTTTGATCAGCATGCCCATGATGTGTCAGGATGTCGTGGAGAGTTGCTGCAAGCGGCGTCGTAGCTGCTGCTGTGCTTTGTTATATGGCTTTCCGGCTCCTGGGTTCTTGGGTAATTTTCCAATGCAGATTTGTCCCATTAACTAGCACACATGGCTAAATGCTATATCTGATCTGACTCGATATCCATCTTTTGCCCTGGCTTTGTGCAATCACGCAGCGTGAGCTCTGCTACTTGGACTCCTACGTTTGGTTCAAGTGAACTTTCCAAACGGTTGCCTGTGTGCTCCCACACTGTGATTAGGGTACAAGAGAGCTGAAATGAACATTAAGAGCAGCCAGCCCTCACCAGTGATGTATGAGAACAAATGTCCCCGTTGAATTCGGCAACAGTGAAACTGGCCAAAGTGTTATTACTCTCTGGTTCTTAGCAGATGGATCCTAAGTGACTTGTTATTTTGTTCAGTTAAGCACCTGAATCCATGAAGTTTCCAAACCACTTAACCAGATGAAGCTTATAGTGAACCAGGTCATTATTTTGATGCTTTAAAGTAATTATGCCAATAGTTTGTATTTGGTCCAGATACACTGTTTTTATTTAAAACCTCATTCTTTAGGGACATTGTAGGCTTAATTCCTGAATTATTATTCATTCACTCATCTCATAATAAAAACTGGAACTGTAATGTTCTGGATCAATTGACTTTCCCTGCCAGCCCCAGCCCCCTTTGAGTCTGGTTCCTCCCACGGGAAGGACGTTTTTCCTTGCCACTGTCACCTCTGGCTTGCTCACTGACGCATTTGGGCGGGGATGCTGTAAAGAGCTTTGAAACAAGGTAATGTGAAAACATGCTATACAAATAAGAATTAACTGAATTTAATTGTTGTTAGATGTATTTTCACCCATGAGGGATGTTTGTTGTAAAAGGACTGAGCATCTAAGATGTTTTGTCTGGATGTCTGAAATGGTGTGAAGGAACTTACTTGGTGCCTTAGATGACATGTAGGCCTTACAGGTCATCTGAAGTAGTATCAGGCACATTATAGGGTGTCTGAGATGATGTGAGGGGGATTACTGGGTAGTCCAGCTTTCAAGGTGTTTTTTTTCTTGGGGGGGGGGGGATGCTGCACACACAAAACAAAAAATAATTTTTTTACAAAATTTTACAACCACCCTAATGAAGAAAACAAGGCACGTGGGTCCCCCCTCCAATGGACTCACCACCTATAGGAGGGGCCATAGGGGTTGGGTGCATTATGAGCTGGGCAATAGCCGAAGGCGGGGACCTTGGCGGTCCAATCCTCGGCTGCAAAAGCTAGCTCTTGGGACATGGAATGTCACCTCTGTGATAGGGAAGGAGCCTGAGCTGGTGTGCGAGGTTGTGAAGTTCCAGCTAGACATAGCCGGGCTCACCTCAATGCATGGCTTGGGCTCTGGAACCAGTCTCCTTGAAGGGGATTGGACCCTCTTCCATGTTGGAGTTCCCCGCAGGGAGAGGTGCCAAGCGGGGATGGGCATACTTATTGCGCCCTGGCTGGGTGCCTTTAAATTGGGGTTTACCGCAGTGGACGAGAGGGTAGCCTCCCTTCGCCTTCGGGTGGGGGGACAGGTCCTGACTGTTGTTTGTGCTTATGTGCCAAGCAGCAGTTCAGAATACCCACCATTTCTGGAGTCCTTGGGTGTTGGAGAGTACTTCTCCTGGGGACTCTCTTGTTCTGCTGGAGGACTTCAATGCTCACGTGGACAATGGCGTGATTGGGAGGATCGGTCCCCCCGTCCTTTAACCGAGAGATTTCATCTAGGATTGTCCATAATGAACACAATGTTGACACATAAGGGTGTCCATAAGTGCACTTGGCACGAGGACACCCTAGGCTGCAGTTCGATGATCGACTTTGTAGTCATGTCGTCGGGCTTGCGGCTGCGTGTCTTGGACACTCTAGTGAAAAGCTGTCAACTGATCACTACCTGGTGGTGGGCTGGCTCTGCTGGTGGGGGAGGAAGCTGGCCAGGCCTGGCAGGCCTAAGCATATAGTGAGGTTCTGCTGGGAATGTCTGGTGGAATCCCTTGTCAGGAGGAGTTTCAATTCCTACCTCCGGCAGAACTTCTCCAATGTCCCGGGGGAGGCGGGGGACATTGAGTCCAAATGAGCCATGTTCCGCGGCTCCATTGTGGAGGTGGCTGACAGGAGCTGAGGTTGTAAGGTGTTCAGTGCCTGTCGCGGTGGCAATCCCCGAACCCGCTGGAGGATACCGGTGGTGAGGGATGCCGTCAAGCTGAAGAAGGAGTCCTATGGGGCCTTTTTGGCCTGTGGGACTCCAGAGGCAGCTAACAGCTACCAGCAGGCCAAGCACCAGTCTTCGGCAGTCGCTGAAGCAAAAACTCGTGTGTGGAAGGAGTTTGGCGAGGCTATGGAAAATGACTTCGAGGAGATTCTGGTCCATTATCTGGTGGCTCATTGTGGGAAAGCGGTGCGACATCAACACTGTTTATGGTGGAGATGGGGTGCTGCTGACCTCAACTCGGGACGTTTTAGGTCGGTGGGGGGAGTACTTCGAAGATCTCTTCAGTTCCACTGACACACCTTCCAATGTGGAAGCAGAGTATGGGGACTTGGGGTGGACTCCCCTATCTCTGGGACAGAAGTCTCTGAGATGGTTAAAAATGTCCTCAGTGGCCGGTCCCTGGGGGTGGATGAGATCCCCCCGGAGTTCCTTAAGGCTCTGGATGCTGCTGGACTGTGCTGGTTGTCATGCATCTGCAGCATCGTGTGGACATCGGGGGCAGTGCCTCTGGACTGACAGACTGGGGTGGTGGTCCCCCTGGTAAGGTCTATTCGGGGGGTCTGGAGATGAGGGTCTGCCAGATTGTTGAACCTCAGATTCAGGAGGAGCAGTGTGATTTTTGCCCTGGCCGTGGAACAGCAGACCAGCTCTATACTCTCTGCAGGGTTTTGGAGGGTTCATGGGAGTTTGCCCAACCAATCTACATGTGTTTTGTGGACTTGGAGAAGGCATTCGACCGTGTCCCTTGGGGAGTCCTGTGGGGAGTGCTCCGGGAGTATGGGGTGCTGGGCTTCCTTATAAGGGCTGTTCGGTCCCTGTATGACCGGTGCCCGAGCCTGGTCTGCATGGGCGGCAATAAGTTGGACTCGATTCCGGTGAGGGTTGGACTCCGTCAGGGCTGCCCTTTGTCACCAATTCTGTTCATAGTTTTTATGGACAATTTCTAGGTGCAGCCAGGGCGTTGAGGGTGTCTGGTTTGGTGACCTCAGGATTTGGTCTCTGCTTTTTGCAGATGATGTGGTTCTGTTGGCTTCATCGGACCGTGATCTTCGGCTCTCACTGGGATGGTTTGCAGTCGAGTATGAAGCGGCTGGGATGAGAATCAACACCTCCAAATCCGAGACCATGGTCCTCAGCCAGAAAAGGGTAGAATGCTCTCTCTGGGCCTGGGAGGGGGTCCTCCCCTAAGTTTAAGTATCTCTGGGACTTGTTCATGAGTGAGGGAACGAAGGAGCGGGAGATCGACAGATGGATAAGTTTGGTGTCAGCAGTGATGCGGGCACTGCATCAGTCTGTCATGGTGAAGAAGGAGCTCAGCCAAAAGGCAAAGCTCTCGATTTACCAGTCGATCTACGTTCCTACTCTCACATATGGTCACAAGTTGTGGGCAGTGACCGAAAGAACAAGATTGCGAGTACAAGCAGCCAAAATGAGTTTCCTCTGCAGGGTGGCTGGGCTTTTCCTTAGAGATAGGGTGAGGAGCTTGGGCATTCGGGAGGGACTCAGAGTAGAGCCGGTGCTTCTCTGCATTGGGAGGAGCCAGATGAAGTGGCTCAGGCATTTGATTAGGATGCCTCCTGGGTGCCTCCCTGATGAGGTGTTCTGGGCATGTCCCACTCGGAGGAGGCCCCGGGGAAGAGCCAGGACGCGCTGGAGGGACTATGTCTCTTGGCTGGTCTGGGAATGCCTTGGGATTCCCCCAGAGGAATTGGATGAAGTGGCCGGGTAGAGGGAAGTCTGGGTTTCTCTGCTGAGACTGCTGCCCCCACGACCCAACCTCAGATCAAGCGGGAGATAATGGATGGATGGATGGATGGATGGATGTTTTTTGGCATTCCATCAACAACCACAATATAAACAAGTATCATCTTTTTGGAAACTTTTATATATAAAAAAAGAAAATTCACATTCCCAGATTTTGTTTTTGGAACTCTTGTAAATCCCACAGACTGATCATTAACTATGTTAGTATCAGTGTTATGTCTGTCTTGCTGCAAAAGAGTGCTGGTTTAGAAAAGGAACTCAGATTCTCTCCCGGTGGTAACCTTTACAGGGTGCCTGATCAGAACACTGGGATTATTTGCATTCCCCTGACAGGTTATTCTATAGCTGGATAGTTGCACATTAACATACCACCCATAAAGACGTCCAGATACTCATTGGGGGATTATGTAATTGTGGTTTACTGAAACAGAAATAAAAACATAGGAATCAACATATAATTACCACTCACAGGTAACATAGTTTTATAAACATTTAACAAATATAGATACTAAATGATATTAAACATTTGTATTACAAAACACAAATAACCATACAATATGAGCGGCATTAATAAAGCAATACACAACCTACGATTGCTTATTTTAGATCACAAATACATAAAACAATAAACATTTGCTTTGGTTACGAGGTATAGTTGCGGTACAAATGTACTGCATACTTACTCAGCATGCATGTAGAACTACATCATAAAACCAAACAACACTTTGTAGAACTGTATCGTTTAACTTGGGATCCAGCCTAAAGGAAAGAGAAGTATGAAAACCAACGTGGGGTCCTGCGTAATACCTCCAATGGCCGAAATAATGCCTGCTCAAAACACTGTACAACTAACAAACCGCTCACTTACCCTTTTCTACACTTGCCCTTGTGAACATTGTAGCTTATAGGCCTGGAATGACTCCATCATTCTCTTTCAGGAAGTAATACTTCCTTGAAGAGTTTGAGAGCTTCAGGCAAAATTTCTATGATAGCAGTTAAGGAATCTTGCCTTATATGAAAAAATGAGCAAATCTGACTGAAGACATTGTATCCTGACCCTTACCACCTCATCAACATTTTGCTATCGCTTATATGCTCCAAGTGAACGCAGGCTGCAGTCAAATGAATTTTAAGTAGTGTTACAGCTCTCAGTTTCAATGACAACCACCTGGCTGACTCAGTATCTCCATATCTTACAATCTTTTTCTCATTCAAAGATTCACGACTCATCCTTTTTGCTTAGTAGTGATACATCTTGTTTTTCATACTTTTCTCAAACTCAGTAAGGTACCAGAATTTCACGTTTAAGTTTATAATTTACCCCAGTGAAGTATTCTGACCCTCATCTTTCTTATTTGGAGTCTGCACCTGTTTGCAACCATCATGACAGCAGCACCATCAGAGTTAGAGCTAAATAAATAAAGGAACTGACTGGTGCCAGACAACTTTTCTTAAAGGCCAGTTGTCTAGGATCCCTGGCCAGTGTCTAGGATTCCTGTTGCTTCAACATTTGATTTTGCTTAGTGACAGGTTCACCATGTTCACTGATATACCTTAAAATGTTTCCTGTTCACTTCAGACATTCAGACATCAGCCAAAACAGGACAAATCTTCTTAACATGTTTCAGCTGCTCTGCCAAATCAATTATTTTTTTCTACAATACTTTCAACAAAGTGTGCATGCTTTTCTTGATAAATTGTCTTTGCCTAAGTCATGCTCTTTTTTTCTGTATGGCACATAATATCTCACTTCCAGCCAGAGATTTCTTAAATGCATAAGCTTTGTTGAAGAGGGACCTTCAAACCCTTTTTGTCTGACATTGCAAATATACCCAAACCAGTTTTTTTTTCATTGTCATTGTGCGTTTCAATTGTTTCAGCGGTAAAATTAACTGAAAATAAAGAACTACTTTTATTTGTTGTTTCTGGGTGCGTTCTATGTATGACACTGTAATTCACTCATTTGGATCTGATGTTGCTGCTTCCCTGTTGTCATCACTGTGCATTGGCTTGCGGAATGTCTTCCCTATTGGAGTAGCTGAATGTTTTTCCAGTCCATTTGAAAAGTCCTTTTCCATTGGTTTTTTTTTTATCATAATACTAATTTTAAATACAATTTATTTTGATTACTGGGGTCTATGTTGTGCTGAAGTTGCTGGCTTGGTCCTTTTTCGTTCTTTCTCAAAAACCATAATGAAGCAGTGTGTTCAGTCTCTAATTGCGCTGTCCTTTCTCCCTGCACCATTTATTTATGATTCCATCCTAAAAAGGAAATTGAATGTCCCATTAGCGGTTTGAAGTTAGATATCATGCTATTTTAAGCTTAACTAGTGAAAGTATGTATTAGGTTTTTAAAAAATTTCACTTTGTCTTACTACTTGTACTTATTTTTGTGGCCTTGTTATTGTACTGTCTTCTACAATATCCAGGGTTACTAAATTTTTTATCTAGCTTTTAAAGAAATTGCACTATCCATTTGATATTAATATGACATTGTGCCATATCATCGTAACATCATAATTGTTTTAAAACTAGCTAGCAATAGTATCATTACCTGCATTCGATCTGCTGATTTGACTCACTTTCTTGCACAGCACAGCAGCTCTTGTTAAATATGAGAGGTTTCATCTCATGATCCTCATGCCCACTGACCACACAATCGCTGTTTTTCTGTTGTTGATACTCATGATTTATGGTACCACTTGTGACCATGAATCTGCAACAATCCCCTGATCTGCAACATTCAGAAAAACATAAATACAACGGCAGGTTTCTTCAGCATGAAAGTGCTGGTATTTAATATGTGCAGCTTAGGTAGGGTGGCCCATGCTGGTTTGCATGTGCCTCTCTGTGTTTATACATTCTGTAGATTGTAAGCAGCAACAGTTCTGGGTAACTGTTGGGACTTGGGAATGGGAGGTTAAATTAGTTGGAAGAGTATTAAAATATTAATGGTCCCTTTCTGTGTCCAGAGCTGGCCCATTCATTATTCATCTTACCTTGGAGGAAGCATGTGAGATGGCCCTCATTTCATCCTGACCTCTGCTCAGAGAGATATTGGCTTTTTTCTTTAAATCTAAGATTCTGCTTAGCACCACTGACATTTTGCATCACTCCTTATGTTTGGTAATGTAATTTGCAAGTCGTTTTTCAGTGCCCAGTTATTGAAATAGTGGACAAAAGGTAGGAATGTAGGAAGCCTGCTGAAGATGGTTGTTATTTAAGTTGCATGAATGATGTGGAGCAGTGGATCGTGCTGTATAAATATGATTTATTTGCATGTTTACTCTTTTCGCTGTATAGTATCTGTTTACCTAATGCAATTAATAATTTTATTTTGCAGTGTTGTACAGGGAAGGGTGTGGCTTTCTTGGGGTAACTATGAGGGTCTTGCATGTTGGTTTGTCTGTTCCTTGCCGATATGTACTGCAAAGACTTGTTTTTTTCTTTTCTCTTGCACCTGAGTGGTCTTGCTCATACCCTGATGGTCATCCTAGGTCTCACACCAGTGACTTTTCTTGCTTTTCTTGGTTTTCCTTTGCTGTGCTTTTTCTGATAAGCCTGCTTAAGCTCTATTCCTAATAAAATGCTGTGTCACATGCTTCTGTTTGGCTTCCTGATCAGGGCATTTCTTACAAACATATTCATACTAGCAGTTTTGAAAACATTTCACATTTCACAGATGCAGAAGGTGGTTTCCCATTTTTGGTTGCTTTCTTAACTACTGCACCATCTGCTGGGCTGTGAAGAAACACAATGTATCAGCTGCTGTAAGGGTTTTTCACAGTGTAGTTGAGTAGGATGCAGATCTTTAAGATGTATGGAATCCTTGGGGAGTTGAGGTCAGTGCAGTGCACCTTTGCTCACACATGAGGATGTCAATCTAAGATGGGAGAGTGGAGTGGAGTTGGCAGACTGGAGAGAGTGAATCTGGGCATCTTATTAATGTAAAAGACACATGAGTATACGTATAGTATACACCTCGATCAATTTGTCTAATTGGATTTTTATTTTTAAATGAAATGTACTAAGACACTTGGAAATGAGCATCATTTAAACCATGAGAGTGCCTGGGTTAAAAAAAAGAAAAACGTCCAAATTACCGTACACCACAATTTCATAACATTGAAGCTTGGGCCAGACCAGCCATGTTATAAATCTCAGTAAATGGAAAATGCAGAGTTAGCACTTACAGTCTGTGAAATTCTCATATACTATAGCAGTGATTGATATATTAACTTTCATGCAACTTTTATACAGTCTGTATGACTCTGAGCAAAGATGAATAAAAAAAAATATATACCAGAAGAGAGAAAAAAAAATCAGCTATGTCTTTTTACAGATTTTCATTTCTGATTTTAATTTATGCTGTGTTACATACAATATAATGCCCCATAGTGCATGGAAAACAATAAAATACTCAAGAGGGCTTGCTCCCTCACAGAATAAATGAGACTCACAGGTGTGCCAATGGTATCTTTTCCAGAGTGTAAGCCTGAATAGTGCAAAAGTTTTCTGACAGATGAAACGATACACCCGGGTGTCCAAAGGTTTATAACCAACTCCATGCTGCACTCTTTAGTGGAGCGTGGCAGGCTGAATGGCCAAAGGACCAGACTTTCAAATTCCATCCTGGCTGAAAATGTGTGGTTCTGCTCAGCTCGTTGAATGGACAGTGTACTGTTATTTGTTTGAAATACCCCTGCGGTGTCACACTCATTGACTCTACCTTTGGATTTATGTTTACAGTATAATTGAAATACTGAAATGGAAGTTAATTTTACTTCCATTCGTATGATGTTCATGGTTCCCACAGAACTAACAAAGATACTCTGCTGTACGCTGTTGTTTACTGTACTGATCTTCCACGTGGGTCTGTGGAATTTAGGTTTATTATGGAAAAGAGATTGACTTCTCTTCCTAGATTTAAGCTTGAGGTTTCTGTCTCTTGCACAATCAGGTGGTCTGTTGAATCCTCACTTAAAATAGCTTCTGAAAAATAGAACTTTTCTCAGTGCTGCAGATCTCGCAGTTGCAGTATTGATGAGTTTTCCTTTTTAAAATTTTTTTTTCTTTTGCTTGCTTGCTTTGGAAAGAAACCGTTCGATTCAACTTTTAAAAAGGGGATTATCATAACATTCTGTCCAGATGCATGGGTGAAATATCATATAGTCATGTCAGTATTGCAGTTTGCATATGAATGTTACCACTAAAACTGCCAGTAAACAATGTGAGTGATTATCATAAAGATGATTCTCATGTATTGTCATCTTTTAAGCTGGAACATTTTTCATTGGTTTATAGTGGATGCTGTGTTTTCTTGATTTTCCTGCAGAGGGTGCTGTTCTACTGTGAATTCTGTTTTGCTGTCATTGTTTGCTTTGGTCTGTGTTGGTGGGAAGGGGAAAACCTACAGAAGATGAACTTGAAAACAATTATGTGCATAGAATGTGCAGTGTAGCATATATGTGTGGAATTCACAGGAATATGCATGATGGTAGAATCAAATTCCAGTTTGTCTCATCTCAGATAAAAGTTTGTTTTGTGATTCAGCAGCATAAAACAAATAGCTCTCAGCACAATATCCCCTCTGAAAGGAATAACAAATTAATTAATAAAGCATGTAGTACAATGTAGGTGGTAGATGTGAGGTAGAAAGGTAAAGAGACGAGAAGCTTTGTTATCATTATGATGCAGTACAATGAAATTTGTACAGCAATTTTAAAATGATCACAACACCATTTTAAGACAGTAAAACAGGCAGTATCAGAACAGATAGAGAAAACGGGATGGTTTATAATTTAAAGTGATTGTACGTTACAGTGATGAAGGCAGTTAGATTCATGTCTTTCTAGCTGGGTGTGGTTAGGAACATGAAAACCAGAAACACTGGACACGCAAATGGCAGTAGCCATAAAAGAATCCCCAGAGGGCTCATTTGGGCATTTGGCAGCACTGAGCCTGTGGCTGATGGTGCTCCTCAGCTGGTCTAGAGGTTGGATCTCATTATTGAGAATTGAGTTTAATATGGGATCCTACCATTTACATGTATATTTATTTTTATTTAGCAGGCACTTTTGCAGCAGGCGTACAAGTCTACTGAAGGAGCTCATTCAAACAGAGCTGGCTTTTCTCAAGAATGGCCTACTTTGCACTTTTTTGTAGACTCCTGCATGTCATTGATGCAGGCAGAAAACTACCTATTGCATTATACCATTTCTACACTCTCTCTTTGTGTAGAGAAAGCTGTTTAGTTCCCTGCTCTGTCTGAAGTTGACCACTAGCTCCTTTGTCTGTCTGACCCAGAGATGCAGATAGTTCTTCTTATACTCCTGTTCCTTCACTGATGCCCCCCAAAATTGGAGAACTGTAGAGAAATGTACCAAAGTCAAAGATGTAAAGTGTACACAGGAGTGATAACATCAGTTGGAGTGCCTCCATGTTGCTCAGCAGAACAATAAATATCAGGTGACTGATGTGGAGGAACTGTGATTTAGGCATCAAATGGCTTCCTCAACTTGTATCATATTGAGCTTCTTCTTTACCAGACATGGCTGGAATAAACACAGACACTAAATAAGAGAATCTTCATGATGTTGCTCAGCTTGTCTGGGTGTGAGTAGGGGTGCCATCCCCACCTAAGTATGCCTCGTATGTATACTGTAGTGCAGGGGCCACCAGCTTTTTTGAATATGAGAGTCACTTCACGGGTACTGAGCCATACGAAGGGATACCAGTTTGAAAAACGCACTTCTAAACTTCATGTATAACAAACTTGTTTTAAATGCTTTTTTTAGATATTGTCATATGATTAAATTTTAGATGCTGCTCACTGGTGAGCTATTTTTCGAACAGATCCGTGGCGAATCATGTGGTCCTTGGGTGCAGCATGTTGGTGAGCCCTGCTGTAGTGCATGTGCTGTAGAAAGGTGGACTCAAGCTGCTGGACCGTCTTTTGTGGTCATGGGGTTAGGATTAATCCTTTCTGCCCTTGAATGCACGTTTTTAAACTCATCCCTCTTATCTCTTTTCAGATCTGAGTGGAGGATATGGGCAGATGTGGGATAGAGGTAGACTTATAAGGGAGGGTCTGGGTGGTCTTGTCATAGGGGAGGGTTGACCAAGACAGATGTGACTCCATTGAGATCCCCCTCCTAGGCTGAAGGGCAGCTATATCAGACCTGCTTGAGGACTGGTCTGCCCCCACCTGATTTCTGACTTCACTTGGACCATCCACCTTGCTGCAGCCAGGTGATCTTCCTCACCTCCTTCCACACCCCCCCCCCCCCACACACACACACACACACACACGCAAACCTTCCCACTCACTACGGCAGATATGTTCACTCACTGGACTATGGAGATACTTCATCTTCCCTGACAGTCTGACCACCGCTGCCTGTTCTGATGCGTTCAGCAAGCCTTCATTCTATCATAAATAAATCAGAGAAATGACTTTCCTCTTCTCAGCTTAGTTTATCGAACCTGGTGTATTGAACTCTATGAAAATAGGAGATGGTATGCATGGTGTGGGGCTGTGTGAGTGAATGGCTCCCTGCATGGGTGTGTGGGAGTCTGTTCGCTTGTTGCGAATCTTTGTGGGGCTGGTGGGGTCTCTTGTAACTCCCTTTGAGCCCAGTGGAAACTGCGGGAAAAATGCACCTCTGATTCACTGCTAGCCTAAAACCTTGGATAGTCCACTCATGGTCCCATACCTATGCTCTTATCTCCCGTCCCTGATGTGGGTGTGATATTACCTCATGATGGGTTTTGGTATGTTAACTCCTATCTCCCCAAGATAAAGGCGTAGAGCAGGGCTTCGCCGCTGTGCTAGATAAGTGGTTCTCTTCAGCGGCCTGCCGCTGCTCCTCGTGATAGAGAATGTGATGAGAAGAGGGAGAGACCTCAGGGGTGTCAGCAGGAGGGTTAGGGGTAGCATCATGGTGAGTGTGTGTGTGTGTGTGTGTGTGTGTGTGTGTGCGACTTTGTGTAAGTATCCTAATTCATTCTGTGTGATCAGTTTCTCTCTCCGGGTGCATGATGGACGCCTTGTCTGCTCAAATGACCTTTCCTGTGGAAGTTGCACAGATCAGCATTTATTAACATTCTCTTGATGCTCTTACCTATCAGTCAGTGTTCTGGACACATTGCTGAGGCCCTGTTCAATTATTGAGTGTGGCAACGCATATGTGGGCTTTAACAAAGTCACTTCTACTGGTACCGGCCCTGCACGTGAATCTACCAGTACTTGTGGTGAAGATACACAGTTGTGGTCAAAGTGCTAAAGAATATGTGAGGTTCTAATGGTCAAGCGGAAGTTCAGCATGACCAGTGGTGTAACTGACAAGATGTGACACTTCAGCGGGGAGTAGGAGGCAACACAGGGATCAGCTGCTTGATGGGGACAAATGAGGTTTGCATGGCCTTTTATGGTTTGGTATCATGCACCTGGGTGGATGCTTGTGTGTGGCTTTGTCTGAATTTTCCTGTTTGTCCAGCCCTGTGTGCATGAGGTTGTGGTCTTTGAAAGGAATCATTAATAGGTGTACAGGATATGGAATTTCTCAGACAGGATGAGTGTCTGTGGGTGGTGAAGCTAAGCACACTCATGGGGGCACAGGCTGCATGTGATGCTCAAGCTTTGGGGCATCTGAGATAAGTCAGCAGAAGGGGAACCGACCGTCCAGTGCTGAAGCAAGGCAGGGGGGCAGTGCTGAAGCAAGGCAGGGGGGCAGCGCTGAAGCAAGGCAGGGGGGCAGCGCTGAAGCAAGGCAAGGGGGCAGCGCTGAAGCAAGGCAGGGGGGCAGCGCTGCAGCAAGGCAGGGGGGCAGCGCTGAAGCCAGGCTGGGGGGCAGGGCTGAAGCAAG
>JAODUD010000019.1:2089746-2116928 GCA_026784285.1 Stomatorhinus walkeri | reverse complement strand
ATATAAGCAGTGGCTCAGATTAGCGTGGAGTTGACATAATGATGTAATGAATTAAACAGACGCGTTTAAGAGCGGCTGTGAGCGCACTGGGAGGAGGGGGGGGGGCGATGACGAACAGGGGGTGCATGAGGAGGCACATGGGGCCTGGGGCTATGGGACCCTCTTTTTTCATGCAGGCAGCCTCTTCATGCAAGCATAAATGGAATACATGAGATTACGCCAGAATTCCCGATTCTGGAGAGCAAATCAGAGGGGAACGGCCTTGTTTTCTCTGTTTTTGACACTGACATTGAGTCAGATGTTTTTCCAGTGGCTGCAGTTCCTGTCATGTGATGCTCTTTGCCCCACCTGACAGCTTTGTTTTCAGGTTGAATTACGGTTGGTCCTGCATTTGGCAACTCATATTTAAACCAGTCATCTCTTTATCCAATCCCAGGGTATATTTAAATATATATGGCCAAGTCCCCTATTTCAAGTGTATGTTTATTTCTTAGTGCTCTTCAAGGAAAGATTCCCTTGATGGTTCTCAAATCGTTCTTTCTTGGTCATTGTGTAATGGGTAGCAAAGGAAACTCCTAAGTTAGACGTACTCTCGACGTGTGCAAAAATTGAGGTAAGCTGCATTTCAACTTCACTAATGATAAATACAAAAAATAAAAATTTTCTTAGATTTGCCTGTTGTGGTTTATTTGGAATATGGTTTGCTTTAAGAGCTTCTCTGAGACCATCCTAAAAGACCAAAATTTGGAGGTTCTTAGAACCAGGTTCTTACACCGAAATTCATTTCAAATTCTAAGTTTGAAATGTAAATGCTGTTGTGATATAATTACAGTAAATGTGTAAAGCCTTTTCAAATACTAATGTAGAAATATGAAATAATAGATATAGGTGGCCTTGTGTTCCAGTTGCTGAATTGGTTCCCCTGGAACTATGGATAGGTTCTCTGTGTGGCATAGAAGGGGATTCGTGCATTTTTAAGGTATTTCCTTTGTCTGGGGGCCACACTTCTGGGTCTCCTATCTCACACTGAAGGCTGAACCTACCTGCCTGTGTTGGCCTGTGCTTGCCATAGAAATGGTTTCCATGTCTTTTGGTGTCTAATCTTCACTTTTATCACCAGCAGGAGTGTAAAATTCCTGTACCGGACTGCGTGGGAACTGGGTTCAATACCTCAGGTTCCCAGCAAAACGTGTCCCATGCCCATTACAGAACGCTAGGAACTTAGCCATTTTACATTTTGATAAATATATTTAGATTTTTTTTCCTGCGACCCACTTGAAAATGGGAGTGGCGACTGCGGCATGGCATGTGAGACGATTCTCCTCGGTTGCTGTGCTAAAGGTGATAGATGATGACATGCTAACACCGCTAATGATGTATTCTTTTAAGGCACTTTATAATGTAAGCACCTGCACGTTCCAGCACAGCGCTGATCTCCGCAATATCGATTATGGTCTGACCGTGAATAATGAATGTATTTTTTCAGCATTGCAGATGGAAATGATTAATGCCGTATCATTTATTCCTCTTACGGTCGTTGCCAACATTACAGTAATTGCTTTAGTGAAATGTAAGTTTCGAGCAGTTGAGGACTGTTTCTTTGGTAAAGTTTCGGAGCCATGGTCACTGAAATGTAATTAACACGGAAATGAATGGGTCAGTTCAAATCGGTCACACTGATAAACACGTCGCATGAGGGTAAATATCTTCTGCTTGGTTCATGTCGACAGTACAGTTGTGATGTGGTTTGCTGGTTCATATGGGACAACATGAAGGCGTAAATGTATGTTTATGGACATATTTGCTGGCATGTAGCAGAAATGCTATTGCACTTGTCCATGCGTGATTGAGGTGTATGTGTAGACATGCTTCTTTTCTGTCTTTTTATGTATGTGGGTGCCTGTGTGTGAATGGACATGTAAGCTGTAATAGAGAATTCTACTTCGAGACTTTGCGCTACCCAGCTTTCTTGGAGTTGATCATTGTCTCACTGCCAAACGAACCGGCTCAGAGTCAGAGTCTCTCGTGTCTTTGATACGATCCCGTTAGAGTGGTGGGCGAATTGTGAGCAGACATGGAAAGATCACATTTGTCTAAACATAAGCTAATATAACATAAGGCGAAACAAGCAAAAGAGGGAACGGTTAGACTTATAAATTTTTTCTGACCCCCAATCGTTGGATTTTACGGACAGCTCTCCTGCCCCCACCCTCATCCGTAACTGTTACCATTGTCCCCCTCCACTTTGCTTAGTATAATATTGATGTTCCGTCATTCTTAATTTCCCTCTCATTTCTTTTTCGGCTCCAAAAAATAGCTCAAATGGCCCACTTAGGGCCACCCATACTCATGTCGCCTCTCTCTGTGGGATAACTCCACATGGACAGTAAATCCTGAACAGTGGACCCTGTAGAGACACCCCTCTAAGATAAAGTGCTTCTTTTAATGATTAGTCAGCTTTTTAAAAGTGCCAAAACTTTGACCAAAACTTCCGTAGGTTTTGCATATTTTGATATATTTTTTTCCAGTGTGGCATTTGATCTTATACTGAAGCGAGTGTGAATACGGAGCTGCTTCAACGGAATGTATACAAGTGGCATGTGTGTGTGTGGGAGAAATGGTGTGAGTCTGACTCCACTCCCCACTAACCCTTTGCTTCTCACTGGTCTCTATTGCCAATAAGAGGATGGGCGAGAAAAGGGATTATTGGTATTGATCCAGCCAGCAGGATCATTAGGCATCACTATCAATCCACAAGTCCTAGCACACAGCACCAGGCAGCACAGACATTTCCAATTTGTCCCTATTAGAAGGCCCAGTTTCCGGGCGTCTGCTCAAATAGGGCCTGCTTGTAGTGCTTTTTGAGAGGGCCTGAACTCTCGTACAGCGTGGCCCTCTCAAATTCGCCGTTAAGGCCACTTCCCGTGTCACTGAGCACAGCTGTCGTACCCAGAGGAGTGGAAAAGGCAGATGAGCCCCGGAAAGGTGGCCTGTCTGTTTACGTGTGCAGCGTCCTGTAGCACAGTGCGCCATGCACTGTATTGATTTGTTTTTCTGTAGAACTCCCTTTATTAAATACCTTACATGTCACTTCATTTGTAACAAGACTTTTCTAGGTTATAACAGAACTTTCAGCTTGTTATTAGTTGCTCTTTTTTATTAGGTTCCTAAAAATATATGGCTTGTCTGTTCTCATAGATAAATGACGGTTCACTTGTAAGGCTTTGGAAACATTCCTGCACTCAGCGTCATTAAAATGGGCTGTAGAACCAACAGAAACTTCTCCTTCTGTGGCAATGGGGCCAAAGCTGGAGACGCAGGGCAAAGTTTACACAGAAACTCAACGACACATTTTCCTTCTCACCCGTATTCAGTACAGTGCTGCCATATTAAATTGTGGGACACCGTGCTGGGCCAAATGGAAGCAGAAAAAATTGAGCTTTTAGACAGCCAGTCTGTCCCTGATCTCAGTATCTGCCCCTTTGCGGATTTATTGTTTACCAACAGTTAATTACATCTGTGATTGCTTAGCTATGACTTATCCAGACATGGTGTTATTGGAAAATAGCCAGCGGTTTGTCCCTTTCACAAACAGATGTCATGTGGCTACAGCACGCACACTCCGTCATTTACACACACACACACACACACGCGCTCAGACAGCAGGGGCACCCATGCCCCTGGGGGCCAATCAAATGCTGTCATTGAAGAAGGTCCACGGTGCCCCTTTCATACTGCTTCCTCGGTTTCTCGCTGTAAAGCGGGCCAGGTGTTCACTCTTCTTCCCAGGTACGACTGGGAAAAAAATGCCAAAGGCACCATGAAATGCCCGGTTTCGGCCAATTTGATTTGGTATTAGTGCCCCCCCTGCAGAAGCACAGGCTGGTTTGATCGTGTTTCCCTTTCCGATTTGGTGGCCTTTGTATTCTACATCCCAAGTTAGATCCTGTAAAAACTCATATCCAGAACAATCCGTTACAAACCCGTCCCTAATTGGTCCCTCAAGCACCGTGTTATTTGTCAAGTCGGGATAGACTGTTCTACTTCTCTGGGATATTGACACTTGGTTTATGATGCTCTTTGAAATCGGTGGAAGTGGCTGAGGGTTTCACTGTGTCCTGGTGAGTGGCGCCCACACTCTGGATTTCAGAGCTTTGAAACCCAGAAAAAGGTGGGAGCCGCTCGGCCGGGTTTCCTGCCACCGGCTTCTTGCCCCTTTGCTCCAAATCCACTGGGTCCTGGGAGGGTTTGTCTGCTTGCCGGTACAAAGGCAGCCTGCTTGTGTGTCTGTGTGTGTGCAAGCCTCTTAAACTCTGGCTCAAACAGGAAGCACTTAGGCGATGTTTTCCCGCGTGGATAGTTCAGGTCTGTGTCTTCAGAGTGGGTGAAGGCAGAAAGTTGTGACACATGCACCACCTGCCCCCTGACCTTTGACCTGTCGCAGCATGGGCCAGCCATTTCTCTAAAGCTGGCATCACTGTGAACATGGTAACGGTGCTGCCTATTCATCCCCAGGCAGAAACCGGAGCTGAGAAACATGAGGCTTTGCCTCCCTGACTCCATTGCATATGGCATGTGGCAAAGCTCATTTTCAAAATTTACCATAAATACGCAGATACGCGGCCCACTAGAGACAATGACAAAAACATCTGTGACTGTGGCACATCAGCCTGTTCTGATGCAGTAGCCTGTAGGGGGCAGTGTTGCCTGTTCAGCAGCTTGCCTGGAAGCCAAAACAGAGGGAGCCGGCGGCATACAAGCACTATATATAAAGAAGATGCTCTTCAGTTATATCGGCGCACACATGGTACACTGGATTTGTTGTCCTAGGTACTGAAATGGATTCACCATGGTTACGTGAAAAAATGTCTGATTGCAACAGTGGTTGGCCAGTCTCCTGCTGCAGGGCCGTGTACTTGAGCCCGTTCTGGAATGTAATTGCGTTCCCCTCCTGTGCATGTCGTCTACTGGGGAAAAGAATATCACAGGTTATGATGACGCCAAAGGGAAAACAAACAAACTAGTCTGAATTTTCCACACGCACTATCCCGAAAATGTGGAATGCTACCCAACATCTTCACGTATATTTTGCATTGTAACAGATGTTTGTATTCAGGAAAAAAATAAATGTCATGACATCAAATTCTATACTTAAGTGGAAGCATTCACGACCTTAGAAAACGTTTTTGATTGTATGTGACTCTCTAACAATATCCTACCACATAAATTTGTGGCTATCCCTTACCAGTGAGGTTTCATCATAGGTAAATTGTAAATTATGATGTAAATTTCACTTTTTAAAATGTGTTTGATTGTACTAATTAGACTCAGATATACAAATATACGTCGTATGTAACATGCAAAACTTTAAGTATCTGAAAAGTGAGGGTAATTGTGCCAGGGTTAGTTTTACACCAGCTTGATGAGTTGTGGTTCTGTATGCGTGATGGAAATCATCCTTCAGTGATGTGAGTGTGTGTGCAGGGGTGCGCCTGAGGTCTGGGCCGAGGCCTTGGGCTGTTTTAATGATTATGGCAGTCTGTCTCTGGCTTGCTGTGTCGGTCTCCCTGGCTTTGCCTGGCTTTCATCATTTCAGCTGTACCTTCTGCCCTAAGCCCTCAGCTGCTTTGGCCAAACTAAGAATAAAGGTGCAGATTTTTCAAGAGTAACTAGCTCATGCTTACCCTAAATATCTCATGATCTTCCTCTCTTTCTGTGCCGGCATTAGAGTACCCCCTCTGACTGCAGGCTGATGAGATACACGCTCAGCGCATGCAGTTAGCGGAAGTGCCGATGCTTTCATTACGTTCGGCATGAGCACTGCATCTCCCAAGAGCTCCCCGTTTCTATCCTCGGAATTACAACTGCGAGGGATGTCTGCCTCTGGCATCTGAAGCACAGCCTGGAAAAGCGGAATACCTGTGCTTCTCTTCAATTTCACACCTCTGAGTCCCAGCTCAGAATGAATCCAGTATCATACCATAATTCCATGGTGTCTCCTGGTAACAGGACTGGCTGAAAAGTGAGTCACATCGGTCACATGATCACCCTCTTCTTAAGATATTTCACGCTATAGATATATGCAATCTTTTTATCCTCCTGCAGTTCCACTTTATACATTTGGAAGAGTTTTATACTAATTTAGCCCCACAATATTTTTTTCTTTCAAATTAACATTGACCTTTCAGTGCTTATTGTTTGACTAAAGGTTAATTAATTTTGAATCAACCATATAAATATCCACATATAATGGCTAGTGCTGTTTTTAGTATTTTTATTTGAAAACAGCAAATATATAAAATAAAGCCCTGTTTCAGGTTGCCACATTAGTTTCACAACCCAGTCAACCTGCATTTAAAAAATGAAATGTCATAAATTATTCATTTTCATATCCTTGCTCGTCCTCTTACGTCTTAGGATCCATCAGCCTATAAATAATCAATCATTTCAATTACACCAGCATTACAGTTTTTTTTGATATCGTACAAATATTTACCATGGCGAATGGCTGATTTGACTGTAAAAGGCCTACCCTTCCTTTTGGATGCAATCCTGATTACCTGACTGCAGCATGGAGACTAGATGTTAGAGTGGTGAACTGCTCTAAACACATAAAAGCATACGGCAGATTCACGAATGAGAATTTTTATACGCGCAAATAGACTGACGTACACATAGGTGAAGATTGATAATACGTGGTCTCCATGACAACCCGGTTTTGATGCCGGTTCCCTCCCTGACATCCCCATTTGGTTTAGACGTTGAATTGTTCTCTTTTCCTCCTGCCTGCGTGTCATATGGAAAAAAAAAAGGTGATGGCGTTACGGTGGGGGCCGCTGTGAAGAATCTAATGGGTGTCTGGTCTGATTGTCCTCCGTCAGCGCAGCAGAGACGGAGGAGATGAATTGTGAGATGTATTCGAAGAGATGGGAGACAAGTGCATGTCAGCGCCCCATCTTTCCCCCGCGTTCGCTCTCTCCCCCTCCCCCTCCCACTCTGCCCCCTCCCACCACCTCTCTGCTTTTTGTCTGACACACGTGAAAAAAACAGACTTGACAGTGGCGTTCTGTTTGAGCAAAACATCAGAAAAGGAAAATGCCGCTTTCACCTGTTTTTCTTCCTAATTAGCCATTCAGGCAGGTCGAGCTTGATAGAGGGCACATTACCTTAATCATATTGCCCACACGTGGGCTGTGCCAAACGCCACGGATCTCTCTGCATGTGTTTTATATAGACTCAGCGTAATTTTATTACCTTCTTATTTTAACTGCCTTGCTCAGTGAGAAGCAGCAGGATTAAGGCAAAAGCCATTAACTTCTAATTGCGTGTTTGTTGATCTTTATATATCTGTAGTTTTAAGCATCATTTGACCATCAATAATCATAAGGAAATTACACAATTTAATAGAAGTGAATTTCTGTTATTTTGTCTGTATTATTATTACTATTAAACAGTTTGGCTGTATTGGTTAGAGCCTTTCAGTCAGTCTCTGTCCTGCATTGCTTGCACCATCCCATCCTCTTTGTTTGCTGCTCGTCAGTCCTCTTCCCATCTCTCCCAGTCTGCCCTGCATTTGCTCCACGCTCCAGTCTGCAGGAGGTCGTGACCCCAGACAAGGATTGGGGGGGGGGGGGGAGCCAACCGTTCAGTGGCTAGCTTGGCTGCTGTCCACCAAGGCCCTCCCCACACAAACCGCCCACCAGGTCGACCAGCGGGGGGACAGTTAGAGGGAATGCCAGGTGTGGAGGGCACTGGTTCATAGCGGTACACCGATAGCAACCAGATGTGCAGGACCCCCATAACTTAACACACACAGTGTTAGGAGCTGATGATTTGTCACTCAGTCACTCTCTGAGGGGCGTGCCTGGTTCAGATTTTATATTTGCAATAATTTAAACGTTTTATAATATTTAGATATTTATAGGTACCATGTGTGAATCGGATGAAAATAAATTAGAACAAAAATATGAAGGGAAACATATTAAGCTTGTTAGTACAGTAACAGCCCACCGGCAGCTTTTTGGTTCATCGAGTGCTGTTTATTGTGGTCGTATTTCCTGTAATGTTTGGTTTTGTTTTAAGCTCAGAATTAACAGAGCAGCATGTGCGGGGTGGGGGAGTGGTGGGGCTGGGCACCTTCCTCTGATAAGGCTCTCATGGGGCCGGTGACGGGGGCCCCGTGGCTTAAGGTGCTGGCCAGCTCCCTCATGGGGCTTAATAACAGCGTATAAATCACAGGCCTCTGTCAGGCTCGCAGCCTTCATTAAAATCAAATACGGCAGCTCTCCTCTTCACATCTCATTCTAATAAAACTGCTTGTCAAAAATGGCTTTGAAAAGAGGGTCACGGTCACACGTCTTTTGTGTTCTCTGCCGCTCAGTGTTTTTTTTTATTATTATTATCTTAAAGGTAGCAGCAGTAGTCCAAAACCTCGCTGGTCCCTCTCCTGACATGCTTACATTGCCACATGCTTTGCATTAATCTGTGTATTTCCCTGCAATATTATTTACAAAACATAGTATATTTTTTATATCTTAACGCACATTTAGAGTATATTTTACTCTATATTTCAAAATTTTGCCATATAATCTCAGATATTTGAAAAATGGTTCAACCATTCCTTTGCTTGGCTTCTTTGACATTTATGTTTTAGTGGGATTTGGTTTCACTTTGAGGTCATTAGCGGCGCACAGAAGCAATGCCTGTTGGTGCTGTAGCTGCTTGTTGTATTTACACACCAGGGTCCTATCTGCGCTCCCTAACCCTCCTGCTGTTGTCCTCTCTCTGCTGGGGGCACATTTCCCACACTTGTCCTGCCACCCTTCGAACCCGCCTTCTGTGTTGCCTTTAATACATGCGGCCTGAGCTCTGCCTTAAGATTTTAAACCTGATTTTGTATAACTTACTGCCATAATCATTCATGATTGATTATGGCCACAGACGTAAGCCCGCTTATTGCGGCCTGTTTCGGCAGGGCTCCGCGGAGGTGGCCTGCAGGGGAGGACGGCGGCCGCTGGGTTGACAGGCATTAGTGCCCCCACCCCCAGTACCCCTATGGCTATGCCGTGATTTGTCATTGAAAAGTACAGGATGACAATAGCTACCATTCATCTCACAAAGACACGTAACATTGATTGAATGTGAAAACAAAAACTGGTCAAATGAAAACTATTAAAGACTCCTGTTGTAGTGAATCTGTAGTAAAATGTGCAGATATTGCATTTCATTTCTATTGTGCATATTTAGATTTTCTCATTTCATTGTTAGAGGTCAGCCACATGGCCTAGCAGTCGTATGACCTCCTCAGGCACTCTACAATCTATAAAAATGGGAGAAAGCATTCCTAGAAAATGTACAACAATATAGATGAGCTCCTGTACAGTATGTAAATATTGTATTGTAATTGTAATAAAACCTTCTGACATGGTCCACTGGAAGCATTTTCCCCATCTCTCTCTCTCTGTCGATTCGCTTATTTATATGTGCAGTGAATCTGTGGGGTGCGTGGGGAATGTGTTTAAAAGTGAGTATGTTTCTGCTAGTTGTTGTGGGGGAGTGTGTTATTTATGTTACTATATCAGCACGATTCTGTGTGTGACAGCTCTGTCGTGCTCGTGCTTGTGCTTCTCTGATACGGCGTTTTGGTGTCACTTCTCCAACTAGAGAAGTGAGGCACTGAGAGGTTTGCGTGTTACCGTAACACACTCGCGGTGCGCCAAAAAGCCTACGTGTTACCGTAACACTCTCGCTGTGCGCCAAAATGCCTGTGTGTTACTGTAACACTCAAATCCGATACTGGGCATATTCCTTTTCTTCCCCTTGGCTTGTTCTTTTGTTCATTGCTTTTAGTGATGTGTGGCTGCAATATAGTACTTCTTGTGTGGGTGTGCATCAGTATACAAATATAAATATTTTCACTTTTATCCAAGAAAATAAAATACAGGAAATGAATAGTTTGGTGTGAACATTACAGCAATGTCCCTTCCTACCCAGTGTCCACAAAAAGAACTATTTGATATCAGGCAGGAATCATCTTTCAGCTGTGTGCCACGATGTCCTGATAGGCTGCGGTAATGAATCATTGAGCCCTTTTTTGTAAGTTAAATACTGGAAATGAAAATGGACCTTTTCTGTTGTCGCCTATAAATATGAAATATTTACTCCTCTTCACCTCTGCGTGTCCCGCAACAGTGTGATAAAATGCTGCTATCCCCTTCTCCAGAGCCCCTTCTGTACACAACTCCAAAGGTGCATCGAATGACCAGCCACTTGTTAGGAAATACGTAGAGTGTGTTGTTGGTGCCTCACATTACATATCGTAATATCTGCTCCACACTAAATACATTTGCATTAATATTGTCATTTTGGTAGAATCAAGCTGTAAAACACACAAACGCCAGGAACAGAAATGTTGGTATAATTCCTAAAGGTCTGTGACCTTAGTAATATATCACCAGGAGAACCTAATTATTTTCTCGCAGCTGTGAAAATGAAAATGGTGAATGGTTAATAATGTGATATTTTCTGTCAGTTTGAAATAGCTACAGTATGTCATTAGTGTACCTGGATGTGTGTTGGCGTGTGCAAATGGGACTGACAGACAACAAGGTGTGTGCATGATTGAATCTGAGGAGTGTGTGTGTGTGTGTGTGAGCAAGAGCAAGGTTACGGTGAAGTTTGTGTGTGTGTGTATACAGTTATATGTGATTACTGTGAGATGTGTATATTATCAGTGTGAAATGAGTGTTTGGTTACATAGTTGTGGGTGATTACTGTGAGGTGTGTGTGTGATTATTGTGAGGTGTTTGCATTTAATCAAGTAGTTGTGTATGATTACTGTCAGGTGTGTGCATATAATTACGTATTTGTGTGTGATTACTGTGAGGTGTGTGCATATAATTACGTAGTTGTGGGTGATTACTGTGAGGTGTGTGCATATAATTACGTATTTGTGTGTGATTACTGTGAGGTGTGTGCATATAATTACGTAGTTGTGGGTGATTACTGTGAGGTGTGTGCATATAATTACGTATTTGTGTGTGATTACTGTGAGGTGTGTGCATATAATTATGAAGTTGTGTGTGATTTCTGTGAGGTGTGTACATACTGTATGATTACGTATTTGTGTGTGATTTCTGTGAGGTGTGTACATACTGTATGATTACGTATTTGTGTGTGATTACTGTGAGGTGTGTGCATATAATTATGAAGTTGTGTGTGATTTCTGTGAGGTGTGTACATACTGTATGATTACGTATTTGTGTGTGATTACTGTGAGGTGTGTGCATATAATTAGCTGTGTAATCACTGCAATGCAGTTAATTACCATGGGGTATATGCATATAATTTCATAGTTGCGTATGATTACTGTTTTATGCATTTGGATGGACGTATCTAAAAAATAATATGCGATTTTTAAATTTCAAAATATGTATGGATGGATGGCATAAACAATAGGTCTAATATTGAAGCGTCCAACAACCGTCCCCCACCACCTCACACACAAGTACACTTGCATGCAACACTTCTTTTTTTTTTTTTTAGCCAAGACTAGTCATGGCATAATAATCCACTAAACAGCCACCATTACAACTTGCTGATTGGTGGGGGGGTCCTGATTAGTGGTGTCAAATATTGACGGCAGGTTACTTGTCCAATATTGTCGATTACCACTGTGGTCATATTACCCAGCCAGTTACTTAGGTTTGTTTGATTACTGTGAGGTGTGTGCTTATAATTACTTATTTAAGATTACTGTGAGGTGTGTGCTTATAATTACTTATTTAAGATTACTTTGAGGTGTGTGCTTATAATTACTTGTTTAAGGTTACTGCGAGGTGTGTGAGTATAATTACTTATTTAAGATTACTGTGAGGTGTGTGCTTATAATTGATTAAGATTACTGTGAGGTGTGTGCATATAATTACTTGTGTAAGATTACTGTGAGGTGTGTGCATATAATTACTTGTTTAAGATTACTGTGAGGTGTGTGCATATAATTACTTGTGTAAGATTATTGTAAGGTGTGTGCATATAATTACTTGTTTAAGATTACTGTGAGGTGTGTGCTTATAATTGTTTAAGATTACTGTGAGGTGTGTGCATATAATTACTTGTTTAAGATTACTGTGAGGTGTGTGCTTATAATTACTTAGTTCTGCATGATTAGCATACTACTACTACTAGCTTAATCTCATTCTAATGAATATAGTTCCCATATAATCTTTCAAGAAAAGCAAAAATAATTTCGTATAATAACTATGAATTAATAATCTAAGAATTGTATACTCAAGGTAAATCGATCATGGACAAGTAAGCTTGTACAAATCTATGTAATGCTTAAAACGTTTCTCCACGTTGTTTGTCATGATCCCACCTAAAACCAGAAGAGCTGGATGCAGATATGTGTAGTTATGCCAGTGCTGGTCAGGAGAAATGAGCTAGGAGATGCTGGTGGTGGCAGGACTTACAAACAGCTCTGCTGCAAAAAAAAGGGTGGAAAATCTGAATTTTAAATAAGGCAAAAAAATGAAAAACGTTTTTATCTGTAGTATCCGTTAAAGATATTTGTTGTGGCTCAGGAGGTTCATGTGCAGTGTGCACTGTGAATAATAATTTTATAGTTTTTGAAACCTGCAGTAATATTAAATGTGAAATAGAATTGACATAGAACTTGTGAACCTCCAACAAGTGGTGTTTCCAATTTTTTGTATTCATTCCATGTGCTTTTTTACTACTTACCAGTAATTCATACTTTACTGCACTAAAATGTCTTGTGCACTGATTGAGAGATTCAGCAACTTTAGCTTCTAGAGACACATTCTATCATGAAACCATGATTTCTACTAGGATTATTTTTGTACCTTACCATTTTTTCTTCTGAGTTTGCTTTAAACTCCTAATGGGTTATCTACATGGGCTTTTTAAGAAGCTTATCATGTGTTTGGTCTGGGTTATTTTAAGACACTTCCAGGTGCTGTACCTTGGTTATTTTGGAACCCTACCATGTGTTCCACCATTGTAGATCCTTGCCATTTGTTCCACCTGCTGTATTGTAGAGTGTCATTCTATGTTCTAGTGGGGTTTTGGAGTCTGACTCTATGATCTACTGGGGCTGTTTTAATGTCCTATCCTGTGGTCTATTGGGGTTGTTCTAGCATACTAGCTTTGGTCTACTAAGGTTGTTTTATAAATATTAGGAGCTCTTGGGGAAACAAAAGGGGCTAAAATGGTGGGCGCTGCTGGTCAGGGGAACCTAACCATGTCATTTTTCATGTGCTCTTAGAACTCAGTCAGGGGTTTAATTGGAATCCAGACTTCAAAGAAGCTGTCGCCCTGCCCCCCCCAGGCCCCTTCTCCTGACCAAGTCCTTATTACACTCACACCGTGAGCAGCACTTATCGCAGTATCACACAGGACATTGATTCACCCTTACTCGAGCTTCCTTCTGCCCCGACGTGATACACTTTTGGGGAGCGTGAGCCTGTGAGATTCACAGTTATGGAACCTTATCTTCTGTGCATTTACATGCAGCACAGCTGCATAATTTGCTTCAGTGGCTCATCAAATTGACAAAAAATAAGAGACTGAAACATCTGGCTGTTGTGATTCTGCCGCCATTTTTGCACAGCCCAGTATGTGTAATCACAGTGGTTTAATTCTGGAGATGGGGTGACAAAGCCCTTCCTGTGAGGTGTGTCTCACGCATTCCTACACCTCATTTTAATTAAGAATATTTACAGTAAATGATTATATTTTTGGGGGCACTGTAAATGACAAAGGCAGTTGAATGGTGGTCCTTGTGATTTTACCGGGTTCTTTGATGGAAGCCTGTCACCACGCTTGGCCTGTTCTCATTGGTGGTCTCGTTCATGTCTCCCCAGAGATCCCTGACGTTCCAGGATGCGCGACATATTAGAATATTTTCAAAAATCTGCCATAATTGCGCTCTTTTATAAAAGTAATTTGTTTTCTGGAACAGATGCTGTGTTGTTCTTTTTTTTTACCTAGCTAGTGAAAAGCAGTATATCCATAAAAGCCTGAGGTCTTACTGTGTTTGTAATGGAGTATGAATACTGCAAAACATTTGGCCCTTTCTCCATTTCATCATGATTCATTAACAATGTGGAGCAGGTTTCTGAAGCTGTAACTGAAACCAGCTGAGTGTTTCTATGGTGTGATTATAGGTAGAACAGCTCTTATTTCTAGACCGCCAACAAATCATTTTTTACCATTATGCACAGTCAAAGTGTTAATAAAGCTTTGGGGTTTTTGATTTAGATGTATGAATAATGAAATGGCTGTATCATTAAAAGTATACTTAATAGTTAATAGGTGAATTTCAAATGTCTGAGGGAAGAAAGCTGTGGACATCCTATTTAAATGTGTTATAGAAAGACAATATTCAGGCACTGTACTCAATGCGAGTGTGTCACATGTAAGTTATTAAAATGACAAGAGATTTCTTTGTAATTGTTTTTTTTAATGTGTGTTCAATGTGTGTGTTTGCACACGTAATGCATATAATTGGAGGAGCACTATACTCCGACTTCTTACAATGTTTGTTACAAAGATTAAATTATTTCATAGGCCGTCTATAGTTTGACATAAGGAGGGGGAGAGAAGAGCATAAAAATGAGTGAAAGCGAGAAACACAATGCAAGGCATGGTTCAGAGCCAGCGTCCACGGGCATCATTTAAAAAAATCCCAGTGATCATATTTTTCCCTTTATTGTTGCTGCTCCCCCTCTGTGGCGGTAACTCGGAGAGCAGTAGGATTGTGTGAGATCACAGGTTCCAAGGATGAGAGGAGAAGATGGAAGGAGGACAGAGAGGAAGAAAAGGAAGGAGGGAAAACAAGGGAGGGCTTCTTAAATCAAAGGGACAGCTGGGATGCTGCACAGCGGGCTGCTGTGTTAGTGAGGCTGGTGAATGGGGGCGTGGTGGGTGACAGGGTGGGGGGGGGGAGTGGATGCCCTCGCTCCTAGCAGCCCCCTCCCCAGTGTGCTCCCCCCAGCTGACTCCTAGACACATATCATTCATTTCCTTTGCTTTTCATCAAATATGAAAATACAGGGACCACACTCCCCTAGGTACTGCCTAGGAAATGTTCAAAGAGGTTTTAGCCTTTTGGGCTGCTAGTTGTGTAGCTTTCATCTGTAGCTGGGTTTTTTTGAATAATAATAATGAAAATACTTTATTTTTCATTTTACAGGTACATAGGAATTCTCTGCATATACCATCCTTCACTTGAATGAGACGCACACACATCTGAGGGAAAAGCCAGAGGTAAGAAACCACGGCCAGCCGTAGATAGTGGCCCTGGAGCCCAGTTCAGGGTTCGGGCCTTTTGCTCAAGGGCCCCACAGTGGCATGATTGCTCTGCTGGCCGTAGGACTTGAATTGATGACCTTCCGGACACTGGCACACTCTTCTAACTCACAGAGCCACACACAGCCCCCTCTTTATCAGTTTGTCATTTCCTATGAGACCACTGAAGCCAGCCAGAGGTCTGGAGAGTTGACGCTCAGTATCAGCGTCGATTTGCATGTATCCTGCTTCTCTTCCTAGTGCCGGCGATCTGAACGCAGCAGATTTCATTTGCCTGAGATGATTCCCGCCTTGCATTCTAAAGAGTGGAGAGTCATTATGGGGAAGCTCATGACACACAGCTTGCTTTCATAATGTACAATGAAATATTCAGTAAGATGAGTTACATTAGATGTCTAATGTGTCTGGGATGGTAACTTTTCGTTGTGTATCAATTCGGCCGTCTTCGGGTTTTTATCTGAAATGAAATTGCTGGGTATCCTGGTGTAATGGACTCCTTTAATGCCCCGCCTAATTTCACAACATAAAACATAAAGCATTTTGATGCTGGGCCCTGGGGACTGGCCAGTGACTGGGTCATTGAAGCTACTAATGTTCTGAGGTGTTTTCATCAGAATATGGAATGAGGCATCTGCCGCGACAGCGGGACACAAGCTTAATTCACACCGCTTACATAACCAGCAGCATGCATGGAGGTCCTGATATAGCAAAAGGGAAAAGAACAAATTTAATGATCTGAAATTTCAAGAAAAATCCAAGTAACTGAAAGACTGCACTATGTGTGCTATAATATGTTTTACAGATTATTATTTATACTGAGGTTAAATACCTTTTCATTGACCGCTAAAGCAGTGTGTTTCATTACTGTCTGACTGTCCAACATTTCAAGTGAGTCTTCATGGGTTGAATAGGCTGCCCTATTCGCAGTAATATGTTCTGCAAGCTGCCTTTGTTTTCCTCTTTTTCTATTGTTCCAGCTCCTTATGCCTGATTTGATTGAGGAATCAGAACACACAATATGTGGGACTACTATCATTCAGTCATAGATGGTAATTAATTGGGATAAACTATCATTATTCTCCAAACTGGAGGTCTACATGGCAAGGTTTTACTTTGATGCCTTGAGGAGGATAGTTAAGAATTACTTTGGTAAACATCCAGCACTATGAAGTACACTACAATAAGATTTAAATGGTCAACAAAATATACTTTACTTAAGGCTATGTTTTTAGTAATTTTAAACACATTCATAATGCATTATAATGCATTCATAAAGCGTTATAAACATGGCTATAAATATGAAATGGCGTAACACATTATAGCTATGATTATTATGCATTTTGACTGCCTTATGAATCTCTCATCTATAATGCACTATAAATACCTTTATAATCCAGTACTAAGCTTCCTTAATGCTTTTACCAGCCATTATAATGCATTATAAAAGTACCCATAGTGCATTATAGATGAGAGCTTCATGAGGAATATGTTTATAAATGACTAAAACATGGAAGACAAGGAACAAGAAAATCTATTTCCATGTCCAGAAAATAAAAAGAAGAAAAAAATTAACGAGGTTGCATTTTGGACTATATATTTTCTCAACATCTAGAATCTGTTCTTTTGAAGGAGATATGAGAACTTTTGATTCACATTACTGTTGTAACTCTACTTGTATTTGTGGTGTACCATTTGGTTACATCATTTCCAGTTCAGACTGCACGATGAAATGAATTAATACATTTCTTGACAAGAGTGGAGCCTAAATTCACAAGCAGATGTTCAACCTGGAGAAAATGCAGCTAATTGTGGCTGTGAGCTGGCTACCGTGAAATGGCAAAGCTTAAATCAGTAATGTGGGGCATTTTGGTTTCCCAATAAATTACACCAACACTGCAGATAGTGTTTGATAAGACCAAGGCTATCTTATGGCTGCTATACTAAACTCAGATATGGCAATTGAGGCACTTTTGCCAGGAAATTCAGACCAGCCTAAAAAATAACTAAGGCTATAGGAATGTTTTTCACTATGGATATGTGACCATACTTGGTAGTGGGATTTAGATGGGATAACTGTTATGAATTGAATTGTATTTATTTTTCATACTTACAATGTGGAAATAAGTGTCCCTTTGGTTTTGTTGTAGCAACACGTCGACAGAGCTGTTGCATTTTGTTTGGTTTCTAATTCTGTTTGCAGTTTTAATAAATAACGTAAAAGCGAATTCATTTTCCCCGTGGTACCAAAATTGCAAAACCAAAGTTTGTACTGAACAATGACTTTTGTACCGTTACACTCCAATTCTCATGTGATGGACCTAAGTCTTCATACAGTATTAATGGATGCAGCTTTAATTCAATCGTCATATTTGATGTGGGCAGGAAACCCTGTCTGCATGCCTATGGAGCAGATTAGGTACTTTTTTGATTGGGTTTGGTTTTATTTTGATTTGGTTTTAAAAACCAAAATATGTAGTGTCTTACATTTAATAAGGGTATTACAATGGGCTCATAGAAAGTGCCACTTTTGGACTCTAATGTTATGAAGGCTGCTTTTGTAACTGAGCATTTGACTATTTCATCACTCTGTACCTCAGTCGAACTCCTGACTTTACTGATTAGTAGTTGGGCTCAAATGGACCCATCTGACGTTTTGGATTTAGTAGCTCAGGTGTGTTTGGACAATGAGACATCAGAGGTGCAGTGCGTTTAGTAGGAGTGGATTACTTTACATCAGACACTCTACTGTCTCCGCTGCCAGTGAACCAATATCAAAGATCAGAACTGGGACTGATCCAGACATTTTTTAATTCATCCATAGCCCCATCTGTTTCATCCTCCACATCTGCCTAATTTACATCAGTTGCACAAATTATAACGTTCCGTCACATGCTGCAGTAAGTCTGAGGGACATGGCTTGAAACTACAAACTTTCAAGTTGTCAGCTTGAGGAAATTCTTTAAATTGGAAACTCACAGTAGCCCAACAGCTATCTTCAACGTTTGCAATGCCATCCTTTTGAGAGGAGGTAGCAACAGAGTCGATTAGTACAATGAATCTAATTAGGCACTTTCAGAAACATCATAGGAAAAATGCTGCAAAATTGTGAGGTTTACTCAGATGAAGAATTCACTCCTATGTGTGTGTGTGTTTGTATGTGTATGTATAAATATTTATTAAAATATTGGATCAGGACTTGGAATCAGCAGATATAAATATCGAATGGATCAGATTGGGTACTGAAAAAGTGGACTGCGACATACCCACCCAAATCGTGCTGGCATCTGCTCTTTGCTGGGGGCAACCTGGGAGGCTGCTACGTCGCCTGCTGGGCCTTGATGTTATCCAATGCTTTTAGTTCTTTCACTCATTTTTCTGTCATGTTCTGTAAACGAATCAAAATAATCACAACAAGCAAGTATTCCAGCCAGTACTGTGGCAAAACTTCACTTTCTATCGAGCGTCATTATTATAAGCAGAGGATTGATGAACAAAGGGTGGGCGAAAACAGCCAATAAGAAAGTACATGTGATGGCTTTCCTTCCGTGCACCAATCTCGACAGAGGATGGATTGTCTGATCCGAAGCAGACTGGTGCTCGGATGGGTTGTGATTTAACCATCACCTTTGAAAGGCGAAGATTCTGCATGAATGTGATTTTGATGTAGAGTAAGTGTGGATTGGGTGGATCCCAGCTCTAATGGAACCGTTTTAGTTGCTGACCTTGGCAGTCAGATCACGATGGATGGGAGGGATAAAAGACAAGTATATTTGAACAGTAAAATAGGTTTGTTTGTTAGGCGATGCTGACGATTGCGGATGTGCTTGCACAACCTCTAGATAGTTGTGTGATTTTCTGAAATAAATTGAACCAAAATGATATGTGAACGCAGTTAAAAGTCAAGCAACTGCTTTCCCATATGAGGTCTTAAATTTACTCCAAGACGGCGTGACGGTGTACATGGATTTTGTGTTTGCTGTGTCATGGTGACTGCAAACAAAGTGAAAGCGTCCTCAATCTGACTTAACCTCATAAAACAGACTCTTCATTTGCTGTGATAGACCCTTCACCATGTAAAATTAACTGCAAATGCAATATGCTTTTATGCTGCTTAAGAAATTCTGTGTTCAGTGTCAACCATAGCCATAACTATAATAATTATGGTTCTTTTTATGACTTTGTGAAGCAGTGCGGGTTTTGAAGTATTGATTTAATTGATAGGATTTCTTTTTTAACAGAAGTGTGAAAGCTCTCTTTTTGAATGACTCAATTATAAATGTTGAGGCATACGGTACATGGAACAATATTTTCTGCAATTAAGTCACTGAAATGAATCAGCCTGTGCTTTAGAAAAGCATCGTGTTTAATGCATTGATGTGTTTAATGGACTGCCCACGGAGAAGGCCGTTAATATTTCCGTTTGAGGACGCGTCAATTTTTCACTTCACAATAATATCATTGGCAGCACGTGTCCGACAGTGACAGGGGTTTGACACAGCAGCCTGCCTGATCCAGCACACCCTTGCTCTACATTCACTGTAGTGAGGAGGAACTTGCTGCACTCACGGTTATATACGTCAACCTCAACTGGAACACAGCATGTAGATTGATAAGATGACCACACCATTGTGTAGTTAGATGTGTGTGACTGGTGTGGGGAAACTGGGTTTTAATATCAGAAATTAATTTTAAAACCAGTGATCGTCACAGTGGGTATATAGTAAAGATTTGTAAACAAAAAAATGTTTAAATGTAAGTTTTTCCTCGTCCAGGAAGCCAGTACCTTATCTGATCTGCTGTATTCCAGTGACAATGTCTCTCAGTCCCTGGTTTTTGTAATTGTTTTATAGATCTTAGCAGGCAGATGTAAAAATAGTCAAAATGCAGTGCTGCTGAATGAAACGAAATGTTCAGCTATTTTGCTTATTGACCCTGAGTTCGACTCCTGTTTATTTCAGCTGTCTCCTTTGAAGTTGTGTTGATTATATCCTCGCTTTTTGGCCCATGCTCATCTGAACCCTGCTTTTACACACCTGTGCTTAGTTAGTGGTGTGATGTGGAGCCATAGTGATGTGGGTGGACACAGTGTCAGCAGCAGAGCTTCTGCTCACTCTCACTCAGGTGCACATTAGAACACCTTGCTAGGAAAAAAATATATATATTACTGTTCTTTTTTATTTTTTCCTGTAGCTCCAGCATTATATTACAGTCTGAGTGGCTTACTCGAGTCCTTTCCAGGATGGAATGACAGCTTTTGAAGTCCTAATGGGCTGCTCATTTTGGGCCTGAGTGCATTTTGGCTGCTTCCTCCGCAGCGCCTCCACATGCTCCTCCCCGGTGTGGGTCTGCCGTGGCTCAGCTGGGTCAGGCAGTGCTCTCCATGTGCTCAGCCATCCTCCACCAGCATGAGGTGGCAGCTTTGTGTCACATCCTGCTCCTCATGCCCGCTACAGCTGGGATGGGTTCTCGGGGATCTCTCACGGCTTGTGTAAGCCAACTTGCTGTCTCTGGGCCGTCCATAAAGTGCATGATAAGTGTTGCAAGATTAATACCAGGTACTGAAATGAAACCCACATGGGAGGCAGGAAAGCTGCTTAAACCACGAATGTTCTTCTGCATTTCAGTAGTATACAATTAACAGGTTATTAATTAATCTGATGACATGTGATTTATTGAAGTGGTATTTCCTAATTGTCCATGGTGTATAATTGAGTGGCCAGTGATGTGCAATCCTTTGTTTTGTGCTCTTTGTTTCCAGGAATACGCACAAATAATAATAATAATAATAATAATAATAATAATAATAATAATAATAATAATGACTGTGTAGTGGATAGAGCTTTATGGGTGGAGTGACAGATGTCCATGTACTGCTAGTATTAACTTTATGAACATGATGATGTTGTGCAAGAAAACACGTTTTTAGTTGATTTTGAAGTTCAAACAAAGGAAAAATAGTTTTTTATATTCAGTTATTATTGCCTGTGTATTCTCTGGAGTGTCAATTACTTTCTCCTAAAATGGTTTAATAAACATTTAAAAATTCCACGTATTACTCTTTATACTGCGACAGAAAAATGCTGGTCCTGCCTTTAATATTATAGGTTTCTTATGAATTATGGTTTTGTATAAAAGGGCAAAAATGATCAGGGCCAGATATAAAATGGGGGGTGGGGGTTGGGTAAAGGAAATATATTTACTGATTTCAAAGTAGTAATTCAGGACTAAACTGTTATAGAGGCCTAATTTTAAAATAATTACATGCATCACTTTCAAACCGGTTTGGATAATAATTTGGTAATTGCCTCCTTGCTACATAATTTTGTGAAATGGTTGTCATTATGTCTTTATAATCATATTTCTGGCAGTCTGCAGCTTTCGCTGGTCATAAAAATGGTGCAGGCTGAATGAACAGCCCATTCTCTGCCTCCTGTGCTTAAGCGATTCTCAGCTCCTTCAGGGATGAAGAAGGTATGGTAACAATTGCTCAGCTGCTCACATCTCAGAGTCTTCATTACCCCCTACCGAGGCCTACCCCCAGCTCTGGAATAGACCCGTATAATCTTCACATGCAAACTAGAGGTAGCATTCATGTATTTTCATCAGGTGAAGATGGGTGCATTTATTTTAAGCATCCAGAAACACTTCTCTCCTCGAGATAGGGACATTCCTAGCCTCGGCTGAAGTGGGCCTGTTGTCGCACCACCATTGCTGACGGTGCTGACCAAGCCTGTCTGTGTGTGTGTCCTCCCTCTCTGCTGAGGCCCCGGCAGCATGAGACCATTGGCCGGTGTATTTCTCACACTCTCCTTTGATCTCCCTGATCTGGGGAAATAGCTCATTCTTTTCCAGAATGGGTAGTTCAGATCCTGAGAGTACTTCACTGGTTAGTTGAGACAAAATCTTGATTTGAACTGCTGCTGAAACCATGGGCCAGATTCATATCTGCTTTTGTATTATTATTAAGCTCACAGTGTCTGGTGACCTCATTCATGAGGATAATGTGACAGGCATCACTATGGAGTCGCATGCACAGGCCACTCCAATGCATGCAGTAAATATTCACGTTTTTTGGTTTTTAGGGGGATGCATTTAGAATTACAGCTGTAAAGCCGTGACGTGTATCAACAGAAGCGGAGCCAAGAAGGCGAGTGGGGAGGGGTGTGTGTGCTGATTTACAGCAGGTCCAAGGAGCGGAGCCCTAGGGGTGCAAAGGCACTGCTTCAAATAGAGATTGCCGGTGGCCTCTTGTGTGATTTGAGACTCAGGGTGATTTATCTTTCCCACAGTCCTTTGCATCTGCAATCCACCCTACCCTCCAGCCTCAGTTCATCCTGCCTCAGATCTGAAAGATCCCCAGGCGGGTTGCTGTGTAAAGAGCGGGGAACAATATGGAGAAAGGAGCAGAAATGAAGGCGTGCTAAGGCGCCAAGTCACATCAGACATGGGTACTGACCAGGAGGGTAACACTGAGAGTAGCTGAGTATCACTTTGTAAGAGTGTGACCTGCAAGTGCATGTAGGCCACTGGCTGGTCACTCCTGGCCACCAGCTATGGTGAATTTCCCTAGAAACCTCTCAACTGGAGGAAGGGTGCACCAATTGTGCGAGTGTGAGGGAGAAGAGGATGATTCCATCCATTTACTGCCCTGCAGTGAGGCCCCACAACCCCAGAGCTGTCCACAGCTCAGGCTGGTTAATGAAGGAACGTCTCCTCAGCTGAGTGGACCGGATGCCATAAGGAAAATGCAGAGATTCACCTCAGGAGCTTCATCTGTTCAGTGTGCGCTGATGCCCGGATCCGCTTTATCAAACCCCAGCGCTGGGAACTTCAGCTGACATTTCCCCTGCCTGGGATCTCTCGAGAGTGGATTTAGAGTCATTTTCAGAGCAATTATACCTGCCAGTTTTGACTGGTAGGATTGCCCTCGTTTCTGCTCATGTCTTCATGTTGAAACTGGCCTAGTTATTCAGCAGCAGCTGCTGCGCTGAGTTCCTGTCATTGAAGCAGCGGTCACACAGTCTGCTGGGCTCAGTTCTCTGCAGTGAGCAGCATGTATCATCTTCTAGATTTTGAAAAGAGAAAAAATGTGGCTTGTTTCTGATAATAGATGATAGTTCAAACTGTGACCTGCAAACCTAGATACACACATTATCCAATACAAGTGGTATTATTATTATTATTATTGTTGTTGTTGTTATTCATTATGAACTATGACCTTTAGTAGTTTTCAGATGAAGATGATGATGATGGGGGCTGGATGTGGTATTAATGTGTCTATAACATTACAGCAGGAGCAGGAATAGCACATACAAAAGTAATAGATGTTCCAGTTTTACCTTAATAGGGTCCAGAAGCCTCTGGAATTTTCTGCTAAAGTGAAAGAATTTTCTGTGGGGAAAAAAAACTTTCATTTCAGGCCCAGCGGTTGGCAGAGACTGAAGAAAGTGATCAGGAATTTCAGAGTGTTTCATAAATTAATTATGATTTTATGGTATTTGGATTCTGCACTCTTAGACCCAAGCGTGTGATTTTATTCCTGTCCTGGGATTCAGACTGGCACGGGTTGCCAAGAGGTAGGTAGGACCCACGCCCCCTGGGGTGTCAGTTTGGCATGTGTTTAATAGCGTTTGGCTCCCTCCGTGTTTTGCCGGAGCTCCAGGACCAAGCTGGGCCGACTGCAGAGGAGGTTAGGGGATGTGGATGTGAAGCTTGTCCACCAGACATGTCTATCCAGGGCAGCTGTAATATTACTGGGCTATTCTTTGTCAGTTTGTCATCATTCAAACACCTGGATATTAAAACATTTGTCTGTTTTAGCAATAGCTAAGCAACTTAAAAAAAATGGAATATGATGGTGTTGCCTGATTGGCCCTGTGAAAATCTTGGCCGGTGTCGATCTGAAGCAGTACGTTTCTCACGTTCAGGTTTGCGCCAGCTGGCTTTGGTTTCAGCTGAATCCTCCACACTGATGCAGAGCTTTACGCTCCTGGATTTATGACAGCATGCACTGTTTATAGCTGACCTGAACTCCATCCAGTCTGCTGTCTGCATGTTGAGAATGGCTTGTTGTCTCTTGGACCTATGAGACCAAACTGTGCCAGTTCCACTGCAGCAGTGCAGTCTGGGTAATCACCAATGAGCCAGCAAGGCTGTGCACTCGTTGTCCATCATTCATATAGCAGCTTTCACAAGGTGATTGATGTCTACTAAAATGTTAAAATTGAAGCTATTTATTGGATTTATTCATTTTGGTTTAAAATTGACATTTTCCTAAATCATGTAAACTAATAATCATATCTGAATGTGGTTTGTTACATATGGATGCATCATGAAATGATACCCGGTAAAGGCCAGTGTGTATCCAGTTTTTAGGATAAGCATTAGATCAGCTCTTCAAACCCAGGTATGAGGACTCTTCACCCAATCAGTCCTCTAATTAGTTATCTAATGCACTGAAAGCCCACATCCCCAGTGGCCCTTTCTGGAAAAGACTGGCCACCCCTGGCATAAAATCTAAAAGAACTGGAGATATGTTTTAGAGTCTCTGTTGTCTTTTTTTGCATTATTGTTTACTGACATAAACATAAAGTTTAACCGTATTGAACTCTTGGAAATGCACAGTGTGGAGGAGTCCCCAGATTCTGAGGCAGCTTCCCTTGTGCCCTTTTATGGCAGTGTATGGTGTTCCGACATCCATACATATTCATAGAGAGTGTCAGATGTCATGTTTACCTGTCAGGGTTGTGATTAGGGTGATAAGACGGCTTCCTGCAAAGTTCAGAGGAGGCAGTCAACAAAATCCTGCTGACATGGATACCGTTTGATTTCCATTTGTCTCAGTATGTATTACTTATGCTGGTATTTCTCAGCCTGTAACATAATTACAACACCAGTAGCTTGTAATGAATTCTGATAAATTTCAGGATTTGTTTCCCATGCTGACGCTTCCTTTGATCAGGTTGCCAATTAGATTTTTCCCCCCAAAAGGTTTCAACGTAAACAATGTATCTGGTGCCCATATTATTATTTCATAGTTTTTGTCCTATAGATGGTAGTTTTCTCTTACCTTCTCTTAATAAAGACAAAATGGATAAATTCAGTTAGCAGAACCGCATATAAGCTATCCCTAACCCTAGAAGTAAGCTCATCAGGTGTCTTCAGTGGATCTGCCATCATAGCTCCTCGATGGCCATGGAAAAGCAGGTGGTACCTCCTTAGTCCATATCGAGTCGTAAACCAGTCGTTTTTGCTGCCAGAAATCTCTTTCTGATTAGAATAGCCTACACTGAACAGGCTCCTCTGTAGCTTTTCAAAAGTATTACCCTCTGTGGCTAACAATACTTGAAATTCCTTAGCCATACATTTAATGTATTAGCCACAACATCATTCTCTCACTGAAGTCGGGACTACTACTACAGGTGCAGCAAAAAGGTCAAATATGTGTAGCTGTGATACTGTGTGTCTGTAGACAAGTGGTCTGGTGTTGTGTAGCAATATATCCATTGGCAGAATGCATTTTTTGTTTTGTTTTTTCTTCCTCACATACAAATAATTACTTTTTAATTAACCTAGAGAGACCACCTATAGCCTGAACTGGGTCGTATTAAATCTTGAATGTATGTATTGAAATATTATATCATGCACCCTTTGGCTCCAACTCACCCTCTGTAGCATGTTAACTTGTCTTGTAGCCTCTGCATGGTGGGGTGTATTTGTGCTTACCAGCATGAATCACGTCGTCAGGCAAACTACTGAAGCGTTTTGAACCCCTTTTCTCAGTAAAGTCTGCATGTGCTTCACCATACAGTCGTGGAGTGATTGTTTAAGAGAGTGCTTTCCTGCTTAGAATAACATACAGTGCGTTGGATTAAGAGCGGAGATGTACCAATTGAATCTGTTATCCTTCACATATGAAAAGGGCTGGAAATCAATGGCAATCATTAGCCAGGTCCAGGTTTATTGTGTTTGGTTGTGCTGGAGTTAGGGTCTCCAGCGTAAAGTGTCCTATAAAGCTCAAAAAACTTATGGAATAAAAATAAATATGATTTAAATATTTATCCCAAGGGTATTTATTCATTTATTCATGTTGAATATGAATATACTCAGAACATTTATTTATTCAAGTCACGTTTTGTCTTCTATATGTCAGTCTTCTCTCCAGCATGCACTCATCAATGTACCTCGTTTGTGTAAATTTCATAGCTCGGTTACTGAAATCTGATTAGCTTTTAAAAGATGTTTTCTTAGTGTGTGAGATGGCTCTCATAGTTCAGGTGTTTACCTTAAAGGGCCGATTCTAGAGCCAATTCGTTTGAGAATGACCCGTCACTAATTCCATCCGCTTGCCTAAGTGAAGGTTGCAGAGGCATTGGAATTTTGGACAAAGTCTTGTGTTTCGGAGAAAACTTGGAAAGTAAACAGCGCATCACCAAAACATATTTAGTGTAAAACACATAGAAAAAGAATACCTGCATTGGTCAGGATTGCGAGTTTTAGTCTTTGCCAAGTGGTTGATAAATAAACTTGCCGCAGTCACATTTTAAGCGCATGTGGCGTTGTGATGAATAGTTAGTGAGACCCTAGGCTGAGGTCCCCACATGTAACACAGGGGGTACTCCAGCATACACTGGCGCTCAAGGTTATTCTCCTCCGGAGGAATTTGTCTGACATGCAGGAAGACATGCTGTTCACCTCCTGTTTTTCATATTCCCTGCCTGCACTTGTCTTTGTGATTTAAAGTCACTTAGTCTGTGTTTCTTTGCCTTTGAATATCTTTGACCATACAGAGCATCTCTCTCTCTCTCTCTCTCTCTCTCTCTCTCTCTCTCTCTCTCTCTCTATATATATAT
>JAODUD010000019.1:2058152-2071750 GCA_026784285.1 Stomatorhinus walkeri | reverse complement strand
CACATGTCAGGATAAATACGGTGCAGAAGGCCAGTGACTGCCTCATTCGCATATCAGGATAAATACGGTGCAGAAGGACTGTGAGTGCCTCATTCGCATGTCAGGATATAGGGCATGACTGACAGGGAGCTGCATTGCTATGATCTCCGCTAACATTGTCTCTTGTTGTTTCTGAAGGTCTTAACCGAACGAAGGCCTCATTCCAGAATGAGCAGGATCGTTACAGGAACCAATGCTCGGTTTCAGGAAGCTTGCTGTGATAATGTTCCGATATTGATCAGTTATCTGCAGTTTGTGCTGGGTAGAGGTCTTCATTAAATTAGGCCTGCTAGCTATAGACTGTGCCAGTGGTACAATGGCCCTGGCTGGTGGTTTGAGGAGGAATCCAGGGGTCACCCTCTCCATCTGGAGAGTTTAGCCATGGGATCTGCATATTCTTAGCTGTCTTATGCCTTCATATCTCTGTAAATAAGAGCCAATTGTTAGGTTAGAGATTTTCTTTGATAGAGCAAATGGTATATTAAGGTCTGTGGGTTTCTCTTCATTTTGCAGTTTTCCCCCATGAGAAGATATACACACATACATACAAACATATATGTATATACACACACACAAACACATACACACACACACACACATATATATATATATGTAAATGGAAATTTTGTGGAATCTTTTAAGAAAGATTTCTTTTAAAATGTTATGTATATTATTACATCACAGAAAAATAATTGGAATCATAGTCAAAATCAATAACACTTTTGTGCACCCTTTTCATGGTCTACTTGAAATATAACTGAATTTTTTGTTGTAATGCCATCTTCATCTAGTAGGTGAGTAAAATGATAGTAAAATCATAATTAAAAGCAATATTTTATTTCTGTACAACTAATAACATAATCATTAAAAGCAATGTTTTGTTTCTCTGTGTTAATTTATGTGCATAGTAAGTCTGGCATACAGCATTTCCCTAATCCAATCCGAGGAGCCTGACGGCTCATCAGTGCATGTGTCCATGCTATGCCAGGTCGCGCTGTCACACTGCCTCAGCCCTCCGCTCCCCGCCTCTTTCTCTCTCTTTTCTTTTTCCCGTGTCTCTTTCTCCCTTCTGGCTCAGTTGGAATGCTGGATCAGGACCAAACCTTGTGTTGGATGTTGGATAATTAATAAAGCCAAGGTCTGAGTGCTACTGTACTCCAAAACAAACCAAAGTCCTTCTGCTCTGTGTGCCCATGTCGTCTGAAGGTACCACCTTGTCTTCCTTAACCTTACATTGTCTTCCATCACATGGCCAATTCTGACAAATAAGAATCTCCTTTTCCTTACACTCATTAATAATTTAGTGGTTGTGTACAATAATTAAGTTTGTAATGGTGTGCCTAGTGTGTCGGCATGGTGATGATTTATAGCATAAATAGCCTTATTTCTATGTATTCTTTGGATTGCTGGTGTTTTCTTGTGTCCCATGGAGTTACAGCAGCGCTGGTTGTCTGTTGGGCCTGGTCATATGGCAATAGCCCTTTTTGCTTGATTTGTACTTTTGCTTGTGTTCATATCTGCATTGTGTTCATATCTGCATGATGACAGTCTGTCAATCAAGGTTGCATATCTTTGATTAATATCTTTTATTAATGATTTTATATGAAGAAGCTCATGTAAAGTAAATTATGAGTCAGGCAAATCTTTTGAACGTGCGGAAGATTTCTAAAACTGTCAGCGTCTAAATTAACTTGGACAGCTTGCCACTGTATAGACTGTGTTTACAGGAACAGTTCACAGCACCAGACTGTAGGGTACAACAGAAATTTCCCTTTGAGGATGTGAACTTCCTGTTTTTCAACTGCGACAAATATTTGCAGAGTGTGTAAAAAAGAGGATGAGATGATGAAAATAATGTAGAAAAATGGCTGTTCAAACATGTTTCCCAGGTCAAAGTGGCAAAGTGGCATAATGTAACATTAGGACCAGGACACATCTGAAAAGATCGGCATATACATGAAATGTGAATAAACTACTATTTCTAGGTACTTCTGGTATCTGGGTTCCCATGGTGTGCAGTGGTGTCTGCTTCTGCAAGTGTGCTCAGCCTACGGAGCTCGTGTTCCCTTCCATTAAACACAGAGAATGGGCCAGTGAGGCTTTAAACTGGTTTCCCTTTTCTCCCACTGAAACAAACAGCAAACCTCTGCTCATTTTAATCTAAGTGAAACTATCAGATTCCATTGCATACTGAGCATCCATTTTAGTGAAATGGGCATTATGATCATTATCAACAGCTCTTAATCTATCAAATTGCCAAATTTAATAGTTTTTTTACTTAAATAATATATAATGTCGATAATGTTCCAACATATTTCAAATTCCCGCACAATAACCTATAATCTATTGCAGCCTGCTTTCCTAATTAAACCCTTCCCCATTTTCTGGGATAACACGTGTTAGCATTTAAAAATTATTTCTGAGAAATTATTATTTATACGTTTTCTACATTCTGTAGTGTTTTGGCTTGTTATTTTTAAGTGAAGCACAGGTAATGCTACAAGTAGGTCTCCTGGGGTTACAGCAAATATCGCGAGTATTACATGAAGTATTTACTTAAAATATTACGTGTGAATTACATAATTATGATTATTTGTACCTCAATTGTAAATTGGATTTTTGTTTTCTTTGCACGGTTTTTTTGCAGTTTTGCATCCCTGACCAATTAAGTACAATGAATAAATGGAGGAATGAATTGTATGTAATAGAATGGTTATATTTAAATTTAAAACTATGATATATCTAGAATAACAAAGTGGTTATTCAATGGTTCGCTAATAAATGTTGACGGAACCCTAAAACACTTATAAACGATGTCTGAGTGAAAATAAAAATATAAGTTACGAAAGGGCTTAAATGTTTTACATTGGAGTCCTACTCTTGTGTCCGGTACCTTCATCTCTCAAATACACCACACACAGCCAACTCAATCAGCAATTTCACATTTGAACAAAATAAATCATTTTCTTTCATGAATATTAAATTCTGCGATATTCAGTGACAGTGTAAATATGAAAGTTTAAACTTAAAAATTGTTTTGTATCAAGAATGAGCAATTTTATACCAGTAGATAATTTTCTTAAATATACAGAATCAAGGCTGAGCGTTCTATGAAGTTTATCTTGTGAGTGAACTGGTTCTTGGAGAAATGTAATGTTATATAAATAATAAAATGGATTCAGATCAAACTAGGGAGTAATTTTTAAGTCGCGATAAGTTTCACCTGTTATGTTCGTTTTACTGTTGCGGTTATTGCTGATATCTTTATTAACAATAATTAAGAAAATTAAATTGTAATAGGTTCTATGAGACGATTGTGGCTTAAGTAAAACTTGCAGCTCCTGTTTTTTGAAATGGGCAAACGTATGCAGCTTAGAAACTAGAGTATAGCGTATTTTAGCTTTGAGATGGAGCGATTTATTCTCTGTGGCAGAAGAAAATCTTTGATATCATACTGAGGTGATTACAATAAATTCTTTTTAGTAGACTATAAAAGTTACGATATACTACTTTTTTCATTTTTTGTAATCACTAAGCATTTTACATACTATGTGTTGCTTTGGTGTAACTTTGCAATGAACCGTCTCACACTTATAGATATCTAAATTAAATCTATGAATTTTCTACACCAATAACATCACCACCATCATCATTATGATTTTGTTCCCTTGGTTAAATATTTTCCAATCGAAGGGGTTTTGATACTTTGGTTTGAAAATACATGAATTTGACACTCCCTAGAGATGACGTACAGGCGGCATCGTTTACCAGGCAAATCCGACCAGACGTATTTATCACTTCTGTTACTCTGTTACAATGAAGCATTGTACTGACTGTGACCACAAATTCATCGCATTTTAAAAATTGAATTAAACATTGAATATATATGTGTGTATACATCTAGCAAATACGCTTATGACGTGTTTAATGATGACGTTTACATTACGCTAGTTTCTATTTTATTCAAATGAAATAGGCTACTATGGAATCGTTAAATCAGATGAATATTTAATATTTTTTATAATTAATGCAAGGAGATAGTTAAGATGATTAATTTGAATAATTCGTTAATAATAATAAATTAAGCATTTTTCCAATAAAGAAAGGGAAGAAAATGAGCAAAGATTTTTAAATATTTGACAACAGACCTATATGAAAAATTTGGATTTACGTTTAAATTGTTAGTAATTTAATTTGTAATATTAAATCGACTGTCCCACACAACATAAAAAAGAAAATAAAATTTCCATTTTAGATACGGTGCTGAAATTTTCAAATGAAATAATATGCGCATAAAGAAATAATCCACCGGTTTTGAAGGACATATTCTCACCAACGTGTGTTTTTTCCCTGTTTTTAAATACAGTCTACTGATTCTGCAGTAAAATTCCTGAAGTCTTGGCTGTTGAGTAATTAATCCAATCAATTAAACTGTGATAACAGCTAATTGTGCTTAATTGGTTCAAAGGGGGGTTGGACGATTATTACATCTTAATTGAAAGGCTTTATAAAGAATCATTTTGTGGGCTCAGAGCAGCCGGTCCCTACAAGCAGCTCTCTGTGACAAACTCCATTCATATGCAAATACCAGACGCAAAGTTTGGCACAGTTGCAAGCACTTGCCTCCCTGGCAGCCCCGAGCCTTCCGCTAATGCGGTTGGCTTTTGTTAACTGGCTGCGTATTAACCCGACGCCTGGTTAACGCTCATTTGGTCAATTCCGTCTCTGGCGTTTTGCCAGACTCGTAAAAATGACCTAATCTACCGAGTAAACGAATGCAAACAGGTAAGCGCCGCTCGAGTTGTTAAATATGATTCAAGTAATGAACATCATCCCCCCAGCCATTGATCCATATTCTATACCTGCTTGTCCTTTGAATTTGGGTAAAGAATATATATATGCTATACCACTATTCCATAGATGGTCATGATGGAGAAATGTCAGTAAAATTTTTAATTACTGACGCACGACTTAAATTAGACAACGCATATCTCCGAAATACAGGTGATTGGAACGAAATTTTATTTTTGCCATTTTAAATAGGCCAGATCATTGCACCTGTCTTGTTTTGAAACGGAGACTGCCAGTCCCGTGCGTTCTTTTGAGGTGCCAGTCAGAACAGAGCCGTGAAAATCTGAAATTCAGTTTGTGTGTGTGTGTGTGTGTGGTATATTCCTGCCCTCCTGTCCGTGTGTCCTACAAATAATAAAATATGGAACAACGCCAGTCTTATGGAAATAACGAACAGTAAAATGAAAGCATGTATTTGAATGGTACATTAAATATGATCATATCTGAACAGTGAATTGCTTTTCCTCATTTTCGTTTAAGTGGACCTGGTGTTTCAGGACCAGCGAACACTTCGCGATTGGAGTAGGGCGACAGTAAACGCAGAAATGGTTTATTTGGAGTAACATGGCGCAAGTAAACGGTCCACTCTAAGGTTATGGAAATCTTTGATTGTCCGTTTTAAGTACAATTATATACAAACTCCTTTAGTATTGCCTTGTGCCAAATTATATAAATTGTTTATGAAAAAGCATGTACGCGGTAAACCGTACAAATACAATTATTTCCTAATGTTAATGTCATCTAACAAAGCTACTTCAATATTATGAATATTATTTTTCATTGTCTTAATGGTATTTGATGTAATTTAAAATGAGCAATCTGGTGATGAAATATACCATTATGTACATTAACGTACTTGAAAAGGGGGTAAATCTTCTGTCTGTCCATTCCTTAATCCAGTAAAATGAGGCTGGGGGGTGGGGTGGAGTTGACTAATGATCTTCGGAGGGCATTGGGGGGGGGGGCTTGCCTTTCTCCTGGAATAGTCATTATTGATGAAAATCAAGTCAAAATTCTCTTGAGGGCTGCAAGGTCAAGTCCATGACCTCTGTCAGCCCCTGTCGGGGGTGTCTCAAACCGCTGAAGCAAAGCGAAGGTTGAGGATTGGCCAGCTGGCCCTGGCCTAGTTCCTCTCAGTTTACTCGGACGTCCACTGCATCTATTATTCATCAGTTATTTCAGATCTGCCAGTTCCTGGAAAGTGACCCAGGAGTCTCCTGAATATGATTTTGGCCTCACCATTGGTGTACTACAGAAAATGGACACGCAGGAATAGCGCAAACATGTAGCTTAAGACTAAACAGAAAAAAACATCTTTAATTATGCAGGAAGCATTTGATACAGAGGACACAGGAAACCTTTATATGGTTTATGTAACAGGTATGCCATTGATAATAGGGAAATCATTAACTGTACTAAAATTATAGGTCCCAGTGGCATAAAATAGCACTATTACAATGACCAGGTACTGCATATGTAATGCAGCATCTAATAGGTGTAAAGAAGCTTTTTTTGAAGAGTAAATTCATTTGCTTATTTGTATGCTACATTAAAATTTGATTTAAAAAATACACGTTACAAGATTATTTACACGAACACGGCATCAGACAAAAAAACAGTCTGCGCAGAGGTGGTAAGGCTGTATCGACACCACAGAACAAATCAAAAAATCTTGCAGCATGTTTAAGCTTGTCTTATTGCTCACAGATGTAGAGAGATTTATTAATATTTATTAATATGGGGTTTGGTCTAATTTGGACTTTGTCATGCTGACAGCACCACTCATTTTGTGTATATGTGTGGTGCCCACACACAGTTTCCTGGGATCCCTGTAGATGGATGCAGAGGTGCCTAGTCACTGGGCTGTCCATGTCTGCTGTGGGGGAGGGAAAAGGGCAAGGGGGCTACCCAGCCATTCCAGGTCCTACGGTGTCAAACCTGACAGATGGTGAAGGTTTGGTGACATCTCCTCCTTCAGCCTCTCCTGCTAATTAATGATAATTTGATCACCAAGAGTTTGGACCTGGCCACTGTCAGCGGCGTGAGGAAAGCCAGGTTCATACCAAAATGATTTTGCACTAGAGCCTGTTTTACGCAGACTGCTGTCCTCCTGCGACTCTAATCCTGGCCTTGAGCACTGGGGAAGAGGAGCAACAGCCAGACCCCGAGCATCACAGTACACGTGGATACACATCCACTCCTCTGCCCTAACCGCCCCTGTTAACCAACAGCAACCAGTACATTTTTTGGGGGGAGACACACGTGGCACATGAGGCATTATCAGCTGGGTGGGGGTAAAAACAATCCGTTATCCCTTCGAGAGTGAAATAAGCCATTGTCCAAGGTGGAAGGTTTCTGATGCTGTTTTTTTAACTCCAGCATAATTATAAGAAATTAAGCATAACAGTAATCATTTCTGGCCGCTTTTTAGGCCCTGTCATGTCGCTATTTATTTAGCTATTTTAATTAAAATTGCTTCTTCATAGTAGACAGAGTTGTCTATGGACAGAATTTATATTGTCATCGCATGAAATTTTGTTCTGTTCTGTAATATGTTTTCTGAGTGGGCTGACTTTTAACAAGGCTAATAAAAGTGAAGAAAGGAATGTTCTAGTACAAGTGTAAAAATGTGTGGTGCTGACCAAGTGTGATATTTTGTGCAAAGATAGATCAGGTAATCAACTCGCTGATTTAGCCTTAAACATAAAGACTGTTTTTAAAATCATACTCTGCTTTGCACTTCAGTTCCAGATTTCACTTTTCTGTGCAGTGTCGATATTGTTCCTGCCATTTTATATCTGCATGAACTCTCCATGAACTCAATATGTCTTTGGTTTATAATAAAAGTTGTTCATTGTTGGTATTGAAATTTTTTTTTCAGTATCCGTAATGCTTTTTCAGTTGGATTTTCACAGTATGACCCTGCACATCTGGTTTACTTACAATCACTTCTGAAAAACAGTATGACTTTAAATAGAATTCACAGTATTTATATGATTGTCTTGCCAGAATTTGATTAAAAAGTTTTTTAAAAGCCAAAAAAGCTCAGTACCTATAATTACACACACGTTATCACGAGCTGACGTGCAAATTATGATGCCCTTCTACGTTAAAAGGCTTCAGCACCTCTTCGGGGATTAATATGTGCCACATCTCTTTAATATGCCTCCAGTCACCACTAGAAAATAGGGCTGCTCCACCTGCCTGTGGCACTGTCAGAAAAGATGGCGTCTTTTTGTTTCACTCCGGCCCCTGCACTGCGGGTCACTCTGCAGTCTGAATCCGCCTTGGAGGCTGCCGTTACTCAGCAAAGCTTTCACGGCAGAGGCGCCACACCGAGGCCTCCTAATATTAATGGCATTTTATTGTCTTGCTTGGCTTTCCAGCGAACCCTCAATAGAATAATAGCCAAGGCTGATGGGGTTAAATTATCTAGGGCAAAAGGGAATTTGGTCAGTCTGACCCAGTTTCTCTGTGGCCCTCTCCTTCACTCTCTTTTCTGTCTCTTGCTCTCTCTCTCCCCCCCCTCTCTCTCTCTCTCACACACACACACACACACACACACACATACACATGCTCAGACACACAGGCTCACTGCTAATCAGTGAGACCAGTGTAGCACCTCACTGAGAGCAAAAGGAAAAGAATATTACCAATGGCCTGAAAAAAAAATTACCCTCTGAAAATGCAACGACAAGCCCTGCAAAATGGCACAGACCCCCCCCCCCCCCCCCCCTCCAACAGCACAGACACCCCTCAGCCGGCTGAAGGAGAACCCGCCAGAACCAGCAACATTTCTGCTCCCTTTAATCGTCAAGAATCATGGAGTGATTAAAGCATCTAGCATACAGAAACTTATGGAGTAGATATAGAATCACTGTTTAATTTCACATCACTGTTTGAATTACTATATTGTTATTTTTTAAATGCGATTTTGCAAAACTAAAGTATTGTAATATTAATAGAATTGATATTTGCCATATATAATAATTCAAATGTCCTCACACTCTGTGGTCAAATGAAAGGTGAAATAAGATGTTTCTGAATACTCCTCAATATGAAACGAATGTTGTGCTGTTTTCTCAATCTTAAAGCTGAACCACAGAAACGGCTGCCATGGTGTAACTGGCCTTTCTTTAATGATCAGCTTAAAATGTTGTTTTCGATTCCCATGAAAGAAACCGTTGATCGCTCTGACCTGTGAGATCAGCCGCAAACCGCACGCCTTTGAAAAGTAAAAGAATAGCTTGCTTCTGAATAAAATAAATTGTAAACAAATCCTTGCCAAACCTTTGAACAGTTTTGCCAAGAGATTTACCTTGCCCCGTGGCAAATAATATTTCTTGAACTCAGTTCAAATTTCAAGTGTCTTGGGTTTATATGATGTTGGAACAAAAGAAAATTATTCTCAGAGCAGAAAATGGTATCTTCTTCCTGGGAAAGATGTCAAAAATGCATTTCTGTTGTCTCAAATGCCAAAGCAGGCATTGTTTTGAAAAACAATGTGTAAAACCATGTTCACTTTTAATCACTGTTTATACATATACAACTGCGACAAACCAGTTTTGAGTGTATTGTTAAAGCGGGCAGAACAAAACCCTGTTTTCTTTGCATTTCATATATAAAAATAGCCTAAGAGAGAATACTTTTATGTAACTGAAATATAATTGAAATAAAACATTATTATCCCCGGTATGGTGATGTAATATACTTCATAGGGCTGCTGCTACTGTTGTTGATGACACCATTTTCTTGTTTTTCCGCTCCTAATATTTTTATGATCAGTTTTTATTGTAACTATAACTAAAGACTAATTGTTCAAAGAATATGCAGCGATTACAGAGTATGAGAGTGCACTAAGGACTGAGTTATTCCATACCATTCCATACTGATTATGATTTAATGATAACATTCATTATTATCATCCCAGTTACCCGGAAACCCTGGACGAGCACTACTGGAGGTGACTTTACTGGGAGGCACAAGGCAGCTTTTTAAGACCAGTGTGGCTTCATCTTTATTCTTCCGTATGGGTGACACCTCCAGACGCCAGCTTCATAGATGAAAGAAGTGTCCCCTTTTCTGTTGTGTTGGACGCAAGCTGAACAGCACTTTAATTTGATATCACTTGTGCTTTTAAAAAGTACAGATTTTAAAACAATATTTACCTGCAGGGTTAGTGGTGTGGTGTGAATTTTCTGAGCAGCAAGCCACTTTAAGGCCGAAGTACCCATCATCAGCTATGAAGGACACCTCTCCTGTCATCTGATGCTCCGCTCTATGTGACAGACAGGGTAGGGTAAAGCAGGATAGCAACTTTGGCCTGCTATCTTTTTATTGGTATTTTTTCCCAATCCTTTGCTTTAATCTCGTTGATGACGCTTCGACAGGCCGAGGGGTTTTTGCTCCTACAATCTGCGGTTTCGCTGCCCCACATGTGTCTCACGGGCAGAGGGGAATTGGGCTTGGCAGGAGTGGTCAAATACTGCAAGGCACAGAGCAAGAGAAACAGATTTCTGGCGGTGGTTAGTGGGGGCTTCTGGGGTCCTGAAATTCTACACACCCCCTTTTTTAACACTCTGAATCCTGCTCCTGATGGTTCACCGGCTCGCAGGAAAACTTTCCAAGAAAGCCTTCGGCAACAAAGCTGAAATCATCCACATATGAACTTGATAGTCAGACAAAATGGTTGGGTGTGTGTTTGCTAGCCTCTGTTTAGGGGATGCGTGAGTCCGGGCAGTGAGTGTGCCACAGCAGAAGGGAATCATTGGCATGGCGCCGGCTCACCTCAGAAGATTCCAGAGATTAAAACACTTGAATGGAGGCAGTTTGTCAAGCATCCATTTGTGCTTATTTCCATTAAAAAAAAGATTTATTCATTTGAAAAATATAAGAAAAGTGTTTTCCCTATTATTTTATTAGTATAATTAATTTTTTGCCCATTGTTTCAATGTTAATTCAAATTATAACTGACTTCTGTTACACTGCAAATAATATTGGCAATAAAATTCATAGTACCTGATATGGAGGTATATATAGAAAGAAATTAAAGTGTCTAAATAATTTAACAGGGGTATTACCAAGTCAGTAAAACAAAAGATTTTAATCTGCAGTCTAAGGTCCATTTTAAAGGCCATTTTTTGGTGATTGAAAAGTGGCACAGCTGTGAGGACTGGGGTGCCTTCCATAACCTGCGCACAGAGACCCATCTTTCTTTAGCAGCTCAGCAGCCCAGGTTGCGTTTGAGGCTGACCCAACACTCAATGCATCAGGACATGTCAGTCACGCCACAGCCACCTCCCTCCCTGTGCGATATTGGTGCAGACTGGAAGCGGTGTGATGCACACATGAAAACAGGCAACTGGCAGCAGCAGAACAGGCATCTGGAAGGTTTCTACTGTGCTTTGGATTACAGCTTGGTTTGGATCTGTGCTGGTTCATTTATTTACTTGAGATTCTGTATGATTATGTGTATCTCATATGCGTGTGTGTGTGTGTGTGTGTGTGTGTGGGTTTAGTTTATATTACATTGTGCGGACCAAATGTCCCCCACAATGTAATAAAAGCCTGATATTTTGATGTTGTGGGGACCATTTTTCAGGTCTCCGCAAAGATCTGTGAATGCAGTCAAAAAACTAAAAAGTCAAAAAGGTTTCCTATTTAGTTTGGTTACTTATGGTTAAGGTTAGGGCTGGGTAGGGGTTAAGGCCGTCATGCCGTGATTAGAGTTTTCCTCATAGAAATAAATGGAGAGTCCCAACAAAGATATAATTACAAACCTGTGTGTGTGTGTGTGTAAAATCCGATTCATCTGATGGCGGAATCTTTTTGTAGGATCACTGTACATAATCAGAATCTTTTTCAGATAATGTCTGATTTATTAAAATGTATATTAAATAAGTGGTGGAGAAGACCATTAGTATGTTACAATTTATTATGAAATGATTAAAAAGAAATTTTTTATATATATGTATATACATATGATCAGGCACACTAAAGTCCTCAGAATTGCACTAAATGACTTGATTTTCTGCTTCTGTGTATTTATAAACAAGATTGCTGTTGAACATGGCAATGTCTTGAGAGACAGACATTTTTTTTCCCAATTTGCTGATCAGTATTTATAAAATTAAAATTAAACATTGCCACTGGATGAACAGTTATGGAAGAGGGAAGGATGAATATTAAAAAAATATATATTCCAATGTTGCCGTGTTGTATCAGAACCAGCAATTTCCCAAGTTTCCTCAGTGTTTCGTGGGTGTGTGTCTGTGTCTGTGTGTGAGGGACTGAGGGAGCGTGTGTGTGTTTGCATTTGTGTGAGAGAGCTGGGTCTGGAGGAAACTGGGGGGCTGCGGGTCGTCGGGGTCAAATGCTGAAAGCTACAGATCACAGATCCGAAAGCCAGGTACAAAGCGAGTCAGTGCCTCGACCACAACCTCTTTGGGCAGAGAGGCGGCTGTGGTGTTTCAGAGACTGCAGGCTTCCTGAAGCTGTTTGACCCGCCTGGCAACCATATCGGTGCTGGAGTCAGCATCGCTGCCCATAGCCTTTCTGTCTGTGTGCCTGGTGCAGCCATTGTACTTCACTGTTCCACTTATTTGTAATAATTTGGACATGAGTTTTAGGGAGAAACTTGCTTAATACATAAAACGTCGCGTAGGATCACAGAAGCACCACTAATGCATAACGAGGGCTGTTTTTCTGATTAGCTATAATATGTCTGTCCGGTAATTCATGTGCTATCGAATCTCCAGATTTTTGAGACAGGCTGAAGGCACCAGGCACGTCCTGCATTTTTCTGTTGCTACCATTTAATGATACTGCTGCGGTTTGTGTTATTAAATGCTTAGATTTTTTTCAGGGACTTAACTTATGCAGCTTAACGGAAAGAATTAAACAACTAGTACAGATAAAGTAGCGCTGGTTTAGTTCTGCCTGCATCCTGAAATCCAGCTGCTGGCTGCATCACGGGGGCCGCTATGTGCTGCGTCTCATTTTGTGCAACAATAGTCTGAATTCTCATGGTTTTAGCACATTGCTAATATAACTTTTTCCCCTCATTTAAATTTAAACATAACAAGAATTTTGTCTCACTTAAAATTCTCCTTTCTCCTAGTCTTGATTTGCAAGTTATTCTAAAAAGCAAAAATAACAAAGCTTTGGTAAAAAAAAAATTTGCCTGACCACAGTTCTGTGGCTTAAAGCTTCACGTTTAGCTGAACTGAAATATTCATAAGATGATTAATCCTGTTCCTGACAGATGTGTGTGTGTGTGTGTTTTAACACAGTGTGAACACAATTGGTGCGAAAAGATGGAGGGAGGCAGAAGGCAGTGGTGGTCTCCCCGGCTTCACCGGCCACCGGTGGGCTGGGCTCATTAATGCTTTTTGTGGTGAACTGTCCCCACTTCATTATCTCTCCTGTTAGCAGCCAGACCGCTGGCCAGCCCGGCCATCCCATTGGGCATCTGCTGCCAGAGACGGGATTCAGTCACCCCGGAGACGCACGTCCCGAATCACAGACTGATTTAAGCGTTGGGTGATTACCTCAGAGTGGCCGGCATCTCACAGACTGTGTAATAAGCCCATACATACACGCACACACATAACAATACTCACAATTATGCATTCATCCTCTTTCTTTTGCCGTGTGTGTTTTGAAAAAAAAAAAGGCAAAAAACATGGGGGGGGGGGGGGGGGTAACCA
>JAODUD010000019.1:2039246-2050783 GCA_026784285.1 Stomatorhinus walkeri | reverse complement strand
TTGGTCTCTGTGTGTTAGGACTCTGTGGCTTGTCGTTCCTGTCTGTCTGACAGCGTGATGTTGGACCCGGCCTCTGTGTGCCGGGACGTCCTGGCTAGTTCTTCCTATCTGTTTAAACAGAATGATTAATAATGAATACATTTTAAAAGGAAGCACATAATTAAGTGCATTAAGCTATGTACACATGACAATGAAATTATAAATCCTACAATGTTAACCTTCAATATTCTTTATAAAGAATATAAAGTTTTTGGAGTATTTTTAGAAGCAAGCTTCCTAAAAATGCCATATTAAAACATGATATAGAACATCCACGCATGCCATTGTCTCCATATTTTCAGGTCTGATTTACCTGGGAATCTGCCAGGTTGTTCTGTCATAACGTTGTGATGCTGAGACCTGTTTGACACATACCACATGCTGGGGTTCTGAACGTTCTGGAATGTAGGGAAAATTTCCAAGATGCTTAAAAGCCATTATGCCTGTTTTGATTGTCGAACATACAGCCGTGAAGGCTATAAGGTTGCAAATCAGCAGCTGGGTAATTTAACTGATGGACTCTAAGTATTGCATTAAATTGATTACACCCAGAAATGAATACTGTTAATGATAGTATTTTGTTAGAACATTGTTTTTCCTTTCCAGCATGAGTGATTTGACCCAGTCAATGCCGAATTGATGCTGAGATTCTGCAATCTTAAATACGTCACGTTGTTTCCATCTAATCTGTTGTTTGCTACATTATTTGTTCCTCCGTGAAATTGGAGTAATGGAGACACTTAGTGTAAAATAAAAATATGGAAAGACCGACTGAGTGCTGTAACATTTGACATCTCTATAAACATGGCAGCTCCCTTGCCGTCATTTCTGATTGGTTCTGCCTAAAATCTTTCTTTAATTGATCCTTAATCACTTGAGTTATCTTTCAGCACCCGCAACATTATGTCTTGTTGTTCCAAAGCCAGTTATTTTTACGCGGTGCTTAAATGTCATGCTGCTGTTATTCTAGACATTTCCAATTTATGGGCAAACGGGGTCTCCTTGTCCATGCTGTAGCTGGACCTCCTGTAGTTATCCTCAGATATAATGTGTGAAAGCTTACCTTTCAGCCACTGTTTGTGATTATAGTGAAATAAATCAGGTTGATAAGCCACTGTGAGATTCAATTCTATCAGAAAGTTGCGGTGTGCGTCTTCAACGTGTGTGCAAGCACCAGTCCTTGTCCTTTGTGTACAACACAGGAGACGCTGAATGGGATCTGGGGGTGGTCAGTTACCCGCCCATACATCCAAGCCACCCCCCTGTTGTAATTGACGTGGACCTCACTCATATACGTTATTGCGCCCAGGTTTTCACTCATTAGTCATGTGACCGTCTGCAGTGCAGTTAATGGTCTCAGAGAAGCAGATCAGCGGAGATAGCTGGAGCTGAGGAACTGAATGGTCTCCCTGAGGGTCTAGACACTTTTTTCTGGGGCTTACAGCTCAGGTCCTGTTTGTGCTGCCAGTCGGAACTGCAGTCCATCTTTTCCGCTTTACTGCCACTTACAGTATCACCTTACGATTCCAGACAGTTCAGGCTGCAGGGGCTGATGTGAATTGTAAAATACATATTCATGCCAGCTCATTTAAATTTTCATTTAAAACTTTGTTTCTTTGGGTAAAGCAAGATAATCATTTAGAAAATCATATCCCAATGCTGGTGTACCTATCATATCTGCATTCTCCCAAAGCAATAAAACTTCTTGACTTTAAAAAAGGTAGATTTTGTTTATCTGTACTTTATCTGTTTGTTTTTCTGTACTGTTTTCTGACAGACTACTGATCCGAAACCCACAGTTCATTCAAACAGAGCAGGGTTCAGTAGTAAGTGTACGAAACAGAAACAAAAGATGGACATTATCTCTGGAAATGATGCACCTGACTCTGTTACATTATGTTTCAGTTTTCTGTATTGATGCAAAACATGTAAATCTTGAATTGACAATGAATTTGTACTCAAATGTCACTTTTTCATTACAAAATTTGCTGATGCAAATTTTCTTTAGTTGTAGGCAGCTGATTGTCAGAAAAAAGGGAAACCCTACATTTCTGATATTGGTGCCAATCTCTCAGTGTAGTGACTCTGCTTGGGGTGACGGCTTATGTGTACAGTGGCAGGCTTGCTGTGCTTTTTGAGGGACCCGCCCGCGGTCCCGAGCTCTCAGCACCCCTTGGTGGTCCTGTGGAAAGTGGGAGCAGCAACTCGGCCTCAGCCGGGGACTCAAGTTGCTGTTTACAGGGACACAGCATCAGAATGTGAGTGAATGCAGGACCCCTTAGTCATCAGCAGCTCCTCAGGCTCAGTGTCGCTGTGAAAATGGTCAGATCCTGAGGCACAATGCGGGGTTATGTTGGATGTTAAGGTGTCACAATCTCATATTAAAATGAGTTGCATCCTGCCTGATTCATGAACGCACGGCATCTCTCTCTCTCTCCCCCATTTCTTCTTGATCCCACTGTCTCCTGCCTTCCTCTATATCTCTCCCGCTCTTTCAAGTGTGGGCATGATTAATATTTTCTGCTGTTCTGTAACCATGGCAATGAGGTCAGTGCTTACGATACTTCATTTAATCTTTCCACTGCTTTTGTTCCCATCTCCTGCATCCGGACAATGAGAGCCCTCAGCTGATGACTCCTAACCCCTGTTGTTTTCGATTACCCTCTTTCCTCCTTCTCTTTACCCTCCATTTTCTTTTATCCATTCCTTTCTCTCCCTTCTGCAATTTACATTCCCTTATTTTTCCTCTCTGCCTCTCTTTGTTCCCTATTGTCCCTAATTCTGACCCTTATTTTTGTTTATTTTTCCTATTTTGATTGTCCTGATAGACACTTTTTTTCTCATTTTTTTTTATCTATTCTGTCCTATATTCTGCTTTGTTTCTCTTCTTCAAAGGCCCCTGCTGTGATTGGAATTAGACAACTCAGGGCAGTTTAATGCACTAATAATGCTATTCGTCATTTCTTTCTCTTCCCAACCTCCCACTTTTCCGTAACCCCGCCCCCCCAACCCCGTCACCTCTCCCCATGCATTTACATGCTCACACGAGATTGTTAAATTGATTTCAAACTACTTCGATTCAAGTGGTGGAGTAAATGGCTGGGCACCTAGGAAGCATCACTACACAAAGTGAGACACTGCCCAGAGGCAGCACTCCAGGCAGGTGCGATTTGGGCCTTTTCTTATCAGGAGAGGAGGACGTATCCATATCCACGTTCTGTGGATTGGCTTCCATAAACACACACGCAGCACAGCTTTGTTCCCAGGAACGACGGGGCTAATCCGGGACGAGAGGGTATTCAGAGCTTCAGGAAAAACACCGACACTCATCTGAATAGAGACAAAGAGGAGGAGGAACAGGGGGGTGCTTGGGAAACAGGGGCGTCGCTCCCATTCGGAAGTGTGAAACAAAACTAGAGTCAATTCCCAAAAAAAGAGAGTGTTTTAAGGTTTTCATTTTCGTAATTTTACACCTAGAGTGTTCCAATGAATAATTAATGTCTAAGAATCATTTTGAGTAATTTTGAGTTGTTGTTATTAAATCCATCCATCCATACCCCATACCCAATACAGGCTCTCAGTGATTATTATTGTTATTTTTAGTAGTGGTAGCAGCAGCAGACGTTAGTCTTATTTTCTCTTTTTTAAAGCAACAGTTATTCAATTTCTTATGGGGTCATGATACACAATGCCAAAATATTTTAGAATAAAGTACATAAAATTATTTCTTTAAACTTTATAATTACGGTATAGTTACGATATTGAAGATGAATATCTCGTACACTAGGAATCAAACAATTTTTTATTCCTTTTTAAAAGGAATGTATCTAGACTTAAGTAAAAAAAAACGGCACAAAAACATTTTCTGTTTCTGCCAGTGGGATGTAGCTGACTCTGCAAATTACCATCAGTGTCTGTGGATTCTTGAATACCTTGCATTCACATAACATGCTGATATTAGGGAAGAAAATCAAGGGGTTGAAAAAAATGGACTGGATCCGATTGCACAAACAGATAAAACGGCCCTTAGTGGTTTTGTACGTTTTGATGTGACAGTCTATCAATAACCTCACAGGGAAAATTAGACAGGTTTGCTGTCGGTTTTAAATCACAGGGGAGACCATGAAGCTGAGAAGCATGTAGACCAGGGGAGCAGAGCACGTTTCAGGACTCAGGTCTTCTGTGTGGCCAGGAAATGTCACACATCAGAGTGGATTTCTAACCAGAGGATTTGCATTGCAGGGGGTATGGGGGCTTCACACAATTTGTGCTGAAGACCAATTTTTATGGCAGCATATCTCCACAGGGAACCTTTAGCCCAGGCGGCCCTGTAATATTCACCTTAGCAATTAATTTAATGTCTAAATTCAAACTCATTTGAAAATGATCAAACGATGCATCTGGTTTTTGTGAAATCTAGCTGGACAAATTTTAGGAATTCATTTTTAAGGCAAAACAAAGAAAATTACGGAAAAGGTAAAGAGAACTATTGTTTTCTTTTTTAAACTTTTTGCAACAGCTGCATCTCTCCAGTGAAATTTATTTACTGGTGAGAATCAGTGCTGTGGTTGCATGGTGGTGCAGTGGTTAGCACTGTTGCCTCACACCTGTGGGACTTGAGTTGAAGTCTCTGCCTGGGTCACATGTGTGTGGAGTTTGCATGTTCTCCCCGTGTCATTGTGGGGTTTCCTCCAGGTACTCCGGTTTCCCCCCACAGTCCAAAGATATGCTGAGGCTGATTGGAGTTACTAAAATTGCCCATAAATGTGCATGTGTGAGTGAACGGTGTGTGAGTCTGCCCTGCAATGGGCTGGCCCTCCATCCAGGGTTGTTCCCTGCCTTGTGCCCAATGCTTCTGGGATAGGCTTCAGACCCCCTGTTACCCAGTAGGATAAGTGGGTTGGAAAATGTATGGATGGATGGTTTTGTTTATATGTTTTGTTTCTTTTTGATAAAATTACAGATCCTAACTGAAACTACTCTCACTAGGGAGAACTTAGCGCATTTTGCCTTATTTAAGTTTAAACTCTTTCAATTTATCCATCTGTCCATCCATCCATCCATCCATCCGTCCATCTGTCCATTTTACAAAAGCGCTTATCCTGTTCAGGGTTGCAGTGGGTCCGGTGCCTATCCTGGAGGCTATGGGCACAAGGCAGGGAACAACTCAGGATGGAATGCCAACCCATCACAGCTTCCAGCTGAAAGTTCCAGTTGTGTGTGTGTGTGTTTTAAAATCTATCAAGTTGTAGAATTGCTGGATGGAAAGTAAAAATGTGTTTTTCAGAAATCTGAGATTTCTCATTTAGGTGCAGATCAGCCATGAATGGTCAATGGGAGCATGGAATGTCACTGAAAGCTATAAGTGCCACAGCTACCTGACTTTTTCACATTTTTTAAAATTTTAATCAATTTTCAGAGGAGAAAAATAATTCATAAACAAAAGAAAAATGTGTGGCCATTCAGAAGAGAAGGCAGTCTGGTGTGATATTTTCCCCTTTAACATCTTAGGAAATGTTCTACCTTAGAAAATGTTGTTTATGGAATTAACCAATACATTAATAGTGAAAGCACAGTTCCCTCAACACACTGTAATGCTAAAAAGAATGTAACCCCAAACATGCTTAACGATCTCACTGCTCCGATACGGTATGCTACCATAAAATCGGACACCCATTGCAGTGAATGAGTTACAAACACTGTAATGTGTCAGTGCATGTCTGTGCGTCAACTGGTGGCACATCAAACAAACAGGTCCCAGTGGAACCACCAAGTGTCCGCGCTGGCCGCCGGCACCCCCTATCTGTGACAGGCAGGTGCAGGCAGCAACACGTGTGCCCATGATAGCAGGCCTGCCAACTCCTTTTGGCAGCTTGCCGGCAGTTAAAGAGCTCCTTGTGCCAAGGGACTGTGTTTGGGATGCGTGGGGGACTGGGGGGAGGGGTTATTTACATACCCATGGATGTAAAATAGATAGAGAGCAATTTGAGGCCATTTGTCCTTTTGTTCTGTATCACAGCAGACTTGGCTTGGCACACTGGAGAGAGGCTGTGTAGGAATTTAAATATGAGCGTGAGCCAGGCCATAAAATATGCAGGCAGCTGAGGCTGAAGCTTGCTGGCACCACACAGTGGCATCCACATCAATAGCTGTGCCTGGAAACTTAATCTACCCCCGGCCATTCCTGCTTAATTAATTGACAAATCTTTTTATTTATTTATTTTTTCTAAGTGACATTCATTTTTAATTCAAGCAGCTTTATTGGAATCCACTCTAGCATGATATTACTTTCTTGTGGAATATTTTTTGATGAGTTAAAAAAAAAAAATCTCATTCAAAAAAATGAAGGTGAGTCAGCTGACGGCTCCAGCAGGTGCGCTCCTGAGCATCTCTGAGGCTCACATTTCTTCATAAACAATAAACAGTCACACGTGGCTCATTGGCAGCCAGAGAAATTGGAACACCGTCAGGCTGTGAAAAAAAACAGCATAACATTTGATAATAATCTCATAATGATTGTTTTAAAGAAATACCATACCAGATACTTTATGTCCGAATTGAGTTACTGTATTATTTGAAGTCTGACATTCAGTGATTTTGGCTCGCTGTATTAGCAGGTCTAAAAATATTAATATAAGACTTTAATAAAATGTTTGAGTCACCAAATCCTCATAGCTGTCTGACAGCTGGTTTTATAGGGTCTTTGCTCTGTTTATGTACTCGATTGGAGGCGTAGTGTTAAAGCGATCAAGGCCAGTTCATCCACAAGGCCGTTTGGTTGTTTAGTTTAGCCTTGCTCCTCATATTATTGGTCTGGCAGTAAAATCTGAACACTTCATTTGATAATATCTTTGCAGCACAGATGCATTTAAATCCATATTTATGTTTAAGGGCTGTATTAATTATCTTTTTTTTCCACTGTGTCCTTCAGGTTTTAGAAGAATCCAGCAGCTTCACAGAGACAGGGGTAAGTGTTAGAAGTGAGGCTAGCGGAATGTACTGTGCATCTCTTTGGTCCTTTTCCTTTGTTTACTTCAAAAAAACGTGTTTTTCTCTTTGTTAGTAATAATCTGTGGGAATAATGACATTTTAATCCTCAAACATGGAATTTTATGTTTTAACTTTAACCTTTGAAGATACTTTAACATTATAATCAACATATTGACCAAATGACTAATACTCAGTTATATGAAATATGTGATTTTAGCAGTTAGCCATTTAACCATTGTCAAGTCGGTTCATTTCTATTGATAATTTACTCAAGTATCACAGCTGTTCTTAGTCAGTGCTTTGCCTTTACACTGCAGCATTTTTATAGTGGACAGTGTGGACAGCATCCTACGAAGTCTTAAAGGGGATTTTTTTGAGATGGATTATTTTGTGATGGTTTTCGAGGTATTAACTCAGACATGTATGGCTGGGGTGCTGTGCTGTAGTCCTCTGATCCCAATCTTCACTTTCACATCTTCAGAGTCATACTGGAAAGACCGAGACCTCTCCTTATCACCCATTGACTTTACCTTGAACTTGGTGGCCGACATAAGGGGCAAGAGGTCAGAGGACAGCCAGTATGTCAGGCCCAGCTGCTTTCAGAGATTAGAAGACAGAGGGTAATTTCAGTAACCAAGGGTGCTGCCTTAGGTGGCACCATTAACAAGGTCTGATGTCTACATGTAAACCATCGACGGATGCTGCTGGTCCTGACCTTTGCCCCTGTCGCTCTGCTGCTCTCTGTCCAGCAGCCAAGCCTAATCTTAGTCTTAATGGGTTGAAAATGGAGTTGAGTATTGATCACCAGTCTGGGACGGTTCCTCTCAGGCAGTGTACTGGTTTCCAGAGGGTCACTGGTAGGACAGCTTAGTCATCCCTCCCACCAGGTATTTCCCAGGCTCCCAGAAAGCCTACATCCTCACCATCAATGACCCTAAAGCTAACCCATGACTGACTGCCAACACATCCTCTTTTCACATTTGAAGACACGTTCTGCATTATTTGTTGCTATACTTTATTCATAGGATCATTTTATGTTGCTTCCTTCACCTTTAAGTACACAGGCCTCTTTCGGTTGTTCCAGATAATGTTCTTGCAAATATTCAGTTCAGGGCTCTAGTCAATTCAACCTCTTGTGGAATCAAACCACCCTCCCACACCTCCGGTTTCAAATGTTGACAGGCTTATGGTCCACAGACCACTCTCTGGGGGTGACGGAAGCCCATGTCTCTACTGGGTGTCTGCTTTACAGCTGTTGGCAGGGTGGGCAAGAGGAGGGAGCCAGGGATAGATTCACACCCTGCAAGCGATCAACTGGCAGCAAGAACAAGTGCAACTGTCAAAGATCCTCATGCTAATGGTGTGCATGTTGAAGTCCATTTTCAAGGTGCTCAATTGAAAGGTGTTCATGTTGATGGCCTTCATTATGAAAGTTTCCATGTTTATGTGAGACAAAATCTTACAGACACAGATATTTTTTTAGTGAAACTTGAATACATTGAGCATATGTATTTTGCATATGCATTGAAAGGAAATTAATGTTACAAGTAGCTCGAATTTTCTCTTTCCTTAAAAAATGTGTAATATTATAATCAGCTTGGCTTTCCCTGAATTGGTTATGAATTTTGGTATTTGAGTGTGCATATTATCATGCTCATACTTTAATGTGTGTCAGAATATGTGCATCCTTGTAGAATAATTAATGCTGAAAATAGACCTTGTGAGCATCTAACAATGAAGTAAATTCCCCTTTTAAATTGACTGTTACACTGATTTTTGGATCTTTTATTTGTTTTATGTGCAAGATGAATACTTTAAGACACCATTTGGCCCAGATTTTCTCAATATACATGTGACAAACTTTTGATCCCTTTTGTTGGAGTGAAGTTGGCAGCACATTGGTTCCACAGTTACATCATGCCAGGAGCAGAATAAATTCGTGAAAGCCTTCAGATAAAGTGGCAGCAGCGTGGAGAGGGTTACAAAGCAATTTCTATAGCTCTGTGACTCCCCCGAACAACAAGTCAGAGCCTTGTCATCCCACATGGAGAAGGTTTGGGACAGTAGTGAATCCTCACAAGCATGACAGTCCTGCTGAAATCTCCCAGAGAAAAAGGGGAAACTGTCAAGGAAGTCAACAACATCCTGGATCTACATTCTGCTCTCACATCTGCTAAGTTTAGTGTTCATGCCTCTACCATCAGAAAGGGACACGTGGCAGAGAAGGTGGAAACCTCTGTTCACTATGAAGAACATCAATGCTAGTCTAAACCCGCCAAAAAACAGTTCTTGTTGAAGTGAATTCAGAGAAAAGTGAAAATGTTTGCACCACCGGGCCATTACTGAATCTCCATTAGTGAACGAACGAGTGAACCAACAAACTAATCTATCTATCTATCTATCTATCTATCTATTGTCATGTTCAGATAACGATAATATAAATATGAGTATATATAAATACTGAAAATCTGAAGCATATCATGTACAGGATTTTTACAGACTAGCATGGTCAAGATCCAGACCTAAAACTCATTAAGGTTTGTGGCAATTTAAGCTCATAAATCCACAAATGTCCTCAGGTGAAACACTTTAGCACAGAGCAAATGGGGGCAGAATTGCTAAATTCCCTGCTGATGCTTTAGAATATGTCAAACACGTGAAGATTCAGACAGACCAGAGTACCTGTATGGATTGGTATCTATGTGTGGCACAATGCTTTGTGTGGGTGTTGATGTTGATCTACAGTTCCCCGGGGCAGTCGGAGGAGGGGTTGACGGAGTCTGTGGTGTAAGACGGGGATGGAGCTGAGGTCGTGCTGGGGATGCAGGCCTCTCTTCAATCAGCAGGGCCGGTCGGAGCTATCTGGTCGGTGGCCGTCATCAACCACCCATCAGCCACTCCATTAGCCATTTGCCGGCCAGGCCTGGTGCTCACCTCCCATGAATGCCAATAAGGGAGAATGGAGCACATGACCAACACACACACAGACATTTACGCAGTCTGATGCTACCCACTCGCAGGACACGCACACACATCGGCAGAGATACAGAATATGCTGCAGGTATGATGACGTTAATGCAGTCACGTAGCTGTGATGCAGGTAGTGCGCTAATTAGTTGACTGGATGGCACACCTTGAGATACAGCAGTCACGAAAAGCAGTTTCCTTCAGTGAAAATGCAGCAACATGAATGGGCAGCAGCAGAGTCAAGGATCAATCTGCATGCTTAGCAAAAGACCCTCGGTCTGCTGTGTGTGATAGTAATGCTATAATCATCTCAATAGGCATAAGAATACGCAGAGGACGCAGGTCACAGCTGTCACACGCTAAAGCCACATGGGCCGGCTGGGGTACCTTCTCTGGCCGTCCATCACAAAGGTAAACAATGACGCCTCGGCTGTGTTGCGAGCAGAGCGTACGTGCCGGGCAATCCACATACCGCCATTATACAGCTCTGGGCAAATACGCGCTAAGAAAATGTTTTCACGTGTGTCGCTGCGCCAGGTCCCATGATGGGAGACGTCCTGCAGCACGGCAGCATCGAGGGGTGAGGGGCGCTGGCAGTCTGCACCAGACTGCCTCCCATTAAGGCTAAATGTCACCCAGTCTCACTTTACAGCTGATTTAATAAAATCATCCTATTTTTTTTTTGCTTTTTTATTTTTCTTTCTTTATTTCACACCGCTCTTAATTTTTTAATGCATTTTCTTTGGCATGTGGGAAGAAAAAGATTTGAAGACAGTGAAAAGAAAATATAAACCCACAGCGTCGTGTGTGAGCCTTTTACTTAGATAGGGAAGGAATGAACGGCACTGGGAGTGGGTGGGGAGGTGGGGGGGGAGGGCTCTGGGGTTGGGGAACAGGGGACGAGTTAGAATGTGGGTGGGGGGACAGCAGCTGAGGTCTGGTTCATGGCCGTGGACTGGAAGAGTGACCCCGGGGTCAGGCTTGAGCAGCAGTGGAGAGGGAGGGAGGCGATGTTGCCCACAACCACGCAATGGGACCCAGGGGACCACAAAGGTCAGGAGAGCTCTCTCCAGCTCCCACCCATTACTCTGCCATTTTAAGCCACGTCCAATTTCCCCCAGTAAAAACCAGGAATCTTTTCTGTGGGAAATCGCCGCCACTCCGCAGCTCCCTCACGTGGCCCGGCTTCCTATCGTGGAGGTTTGTCCTCCCGCCTAACGCGTCTCGTGATGACAGCACATTGACGCCATAGTGCAGGAAATAGCTGCACAGGGTCCCTTCGGACAGGGTCATTTGGAGACCTGAGCCGGCCAGGACGGACAGTATGGGGAAGGTGGCGGACGTTTTGGCCGGTGACCGCACGCAACGCGACTTTGGCAGCATGGTGAAGAGTGAAACAGTCTAGAGGTGTTTAATTATTAACATTTTGTCCTTTGAAAACACAGCTTCCGGATTTGATTTCTGCCCTGAACACTGTAATTTTGTTAAGAAATTTCAAATAATGTAGTTCACTGTGAAAACCGCTGCCCCTAGTGTTTATA
>JAODUD010000019.1:2016335-2027398 GCA_026784285.1 Stomatorhinus walkeri | reverse complement strand
CCGCCCCCCCCCCCCACCCCTCCACCAGATGAGGCTGGCACCAGATAGGCACCATGTTGCTTTGTAAAAAAATGTATACCGTAATTGTCACATATAAAACTTCATGTGCCTTGGAATTATAGCAAGTTGTTTCTGACGCTCTGGCATGGTTACATGCGCAGACTCTTTGTTGGGTATTTGCCGAGAAAAAGGGTAGCATTTGTTCTGATGATGTTGTTGGTTGTATCTTGGAAGTCTCCTGTGTCTCTGTTCTGCTTGAGCCCCCCGTCATACTGTTCCGATTCCGTTTGTTTCTAGGAACAGACATTTGACACCGCTATCTTGTGTTTTGTCTCCTCTCAGATTTAATTCTTCTTCACCAGCAACACGATTGAGCACCAAAAACGCTGAGCTCTCCTGTGGCCCGCTGGTAATGCTACATGATTTTTGAAGTAACAACACAAAAGTTTGGTGTGTATTTTCTGCTGAACACCAGACATTGTTTTTCCACTGATTCTTCTGGCAAAACAAAAAAGCTGACATATTAACAGCACTCTGATCAGGGGGGGGGGGGGTGGCAGAGCCCCTAAAATATTTGGAACTGGATTGATCTGGTCTCAATCTGTTTGCCACTATATTCATCTGCTTATTTTTGCCTGATGTTGTGTTTTATTGTTGTGTGTTGAATTGTTGTGGTTGAAGTTCATGTTTGGTTATGCAGCTCTGATTATATGTTTTACCTGCATACTGCTGCTTGTATAGTTAAGAAAATATGTGAAAATATAGGTGTTGTGTGTGAGGAATGGGTGGCTGACTTTGGGGAGGGATCGTTGCAGCTAGTGGTATGTGCTAGTGTTCAGTGTATAGAATGTTCTCTTCTTGGTTAGGTTCCACAGTTCTCCATGGTAGATCACATACTTAGAGTAATCCAAGAACCCCTCTGTAAATAATCCCCAACTTAAACAGAAGTGAGGAATGACAGGGTGACAGCCTTGTGCCAGGATATTGCCCAACAAAATTCCCATAGAGTGAGTTACAGTTGTATATCCATTACGAGACCTTGGATGTCCTTAATCTTCACTACAGACCCTGCTTGTGCAAGCTTATCCCTTGTCCCTCTGGTACTCTCCATACTCTAGGCCTGCACCAGAACAACACCAGTGCAATATTGTCAAGACTATTCCAATCAAATTGAGAAAATCTTGTAGCATCCATCCAGCTCAGGATTAATGGTATTCAAGACCATTAATATTCAGCTTCAGTAGTATTCATGCTTATTTGTATCCAGGTCCAGAACAGCAGTAATAATACTGTTTGTGCTTTGCAGTAGTCTCCTTGGTACAGTTCTTGCATTCCAGGACCAGGACTCCAAGCTTCTAGGTCCCAAGCAAACCCATATGTCATTCAGTCAGGAAATGGCTCTCCACCTTGAATTATTACAATTCATTCAGCAGAAGCTTCGTGTCCAGAGATGTGGTCTAGAGAAACCGGCATCAGTATGTACTTAGTCCCACGGTCCAGTCGTAACTCCACAGATACAATACTGTACTGACAACCATCGTCAATGGAAAGAACACTCAGTGCTGCCCATACTGTTCTTAAAGTTTCACGGCAACATTTTTTTTGTAATTTTATTACCCTAAAAAGGGCATTTCCTGATCTGTTAAGGAGCTACAATGTGTTGGAGAGAATTCAGCAAACATTATATAATAGAGTCTCGCCACCATTCAAATTTACAGTCTTGAGTGTTTAGGCATTACAGACAAACCCCGTTAAAAGTGTGACTGTACGCAAGAGTATCAGAACAAGGTAGTGATTAAAGAAGGAAACAGTGCTCTTCCCCACTCACCTGCAGAAACAGCACATCTGGATGTCCACCTTGGTGACGGACGTGAGCTCTACAGTGGGCATTTGTTATCTCATGCGTGGGAATCCTTTCAGCTCCAGCACTCATCATCTTCCCATCCCAGGTTCTATATTTCTCCTCATCTGTCAATTACAATGGAAACACCCCCCATGCTAATAAACGTGGAGACGCGTAATTCCTCTCGTTAGAAACCCCCCCAACGAGAAACGGCTTACGCTGCATTTCCTCAGTCCCAGTAGTCCCTCCTGCATTGGTGGTCCAAACATGCGTTGCTCCCTCCAGCTTCCTATCTAATTCCCAAAGATAACCTTACCTTTTTCTCCACCTCTTTTCCCTCTCTCTGAGGTAGGAGCTCCTCTCCTTTTCCTCTCTCTCTCCTTCTCCCTTAATTCTTCTTCTCCGCAGCCTCCCTCCATTGCTCCTCCCATCTCTGAGCTGCAGGCTTGAGACAGATTGCTCCCACAATGGCTGATCAATATGGGTATTGATCCGCTGGCAAAATGTTTATAAATTGCTCCCGGGCAGCGGCAAAGTAGAGGGAGAGAAAGCAGGAGATTGGGAACAATGGCATTCGAGCATGGCAAAACAGGAAGTGCCCCTGATTGGCTGCCCATCTGCCCGCCCTGCCAGGAGAAACCCAGCACACTCCATCTGCTATATTATTGTTCTCTGTGCCTCCCAGCTCCCACAGTGAAACTTTCCAGCCCAAGAGAGCGGCAGTCAGACGAAAGAACGTCACTTGAGTGTCTTTCTCAGCTAGATGCTGGCTGCCAGCCATTTCGTGACACCTCCCCGCCCCCCCTTTTTCCCACAGATCTCAATTTGCATAAATTAGCAAGCCAGAGGCGGTGCCAGTGTCTTAACGAGGGCTGTCATTTAATTTCCTGCTCTCCTTGCCAAGCGTATGCATGCTGTGGGGCACTACCCCGCCTCCTTAACCTGACTCAGCCCCTGCCTGTTAGCCCTGCCAACATCCAATCCCCACCCCCTTGGATGGAACTCGGCCAACCTGGCAGGTGTGGGAATTTTCTGTCCTCCTCTACAAACCTCCTGGATCTGACGGCATTTAAGAGAACATGTGATGCCAAGCTGGAAGGTGAAGATTCTGCGTAAGCATGTGGTGAGTTTTCACTAGCAGACCAGATGTGAGCTCCACGCAGAAGTAGAACTGCTGTTCAACCCCCTGCGCTTGGAGCCCTGCCTAACAGCAGCTGAGTGTACTTTCTTTAGGCTACAGTATGTTTGTGGTCAGGAGTTGGTGGTTATAATGTTGTAATGTTTCATACCAATGAGAAGAAGCTGAAATTAGGAAATTAGTAGCTTGAAAGTTGTCGCGGAGATCAGAAAGTGTCAATTGAGTACTGAAAAAAAACACTAATGTTGCTGCTTTGGAAATAACATTATAGTAAGAAAGCTGAGTGAGTGAATAAGATGTGATGGGGTTTAACTTAGCATTTGTGTTAGTGCTGCTCTTCACCTTATAAGTTGTGCTGGAAAGTGAAGCTTTTCCTGGTGTAGCTGCCCTGAGGACTGTTCCTCACCACTCATCATTTAACAGCAACCTGAGATTCACAGGACGGGTCTCTCAAGAATCTATATTTTGGCTTTGGCCATCCAAGCACACTTGTTATTTGTTGCTCTCTAGCCTTGAATAAATCCCAAAGCTCATTGGCTTATTTTATTTTCTAAATTATTCTTTACATTGTAGCAAATGAGTTTTTCCAGAAGCCCCGAGGAGCTGTCATCTCCCGCTTCAGTGCTTCAAAACCCCCACCCCACCTCTTTTGGCCTCACAGATTTGCTCCTGTGTGACGTGAGCAGAGCGGAGGTTACAGTACAAGCTCTCTCAATACGAGACTCTCACTGTCTCTGTGCTACAAATGAAAAGCAGTAACATTTTCTTCCCAAGAAGTCGAGGCCTGAGAGGGCACACCATATAAAGTTCTGTTTCCGCCCGAGATGTCCCGGGTTCCTCTCAGAACGACGTGTCTCCTCTGCACCCTCCAAATGTGAACTGTTGAGTAAACACTTCCACTTTCTTACAATATTGTTATTTCACCTACTTCATTTAGGTCAATGCCTGCACATAACTTGTAGCTGGGGCTAAAAAGTAAAAAGCACAGTAACACATGAGGCAAATATTTCCATGTGTTAGCGTATCTCTGTGCTGTCTTTGGGGGTGAATTATGCATGTGGAATAGAGATTGTTTAAGTGGCGAGGTTCTGGTTTCCCTTGTATGAGACTATGAGTCTGTCTTCTAGGTACTGCTGCAGAATGACAGCAGGCCCCATAGGCCCTTCTCTCTGCCAGTCGCTAGGGCTTTGTCTGGCTCCTGAGAGCACCAGCTAATGCGTCTCCAGGATCACCGTCATTCCTCTTCCACTTATATTGATTTCGGCAAGAAATAGAAGCAGCCAGAAAGAATGGGCCTTTTCAAGAATAAGTTAAACAGTCAAGTAGCAGGTAGAAAGTGGCTTTTTCATCATTTATTGACGAGGTGGAAAGATGTCACTCATGGAGTTCTTTTCAGGAGATAGCGAGCTGATTGGACCGGTGCCCTCGGGTCAGGCAGAGTAGATTCTCATTGCAGCCGATCATGCCGATTTAAAAGGCCATGGAGCGAGCGGGACCAGCTAGGACTGGCCTCACCAATGTTCCACACATTCCAGCCAAAGGGAAACTTCTCTGTGGTTTGCCGAAGAAACACTACACACCACTGAATGGAAAAGTTTGGCTGGCCCACTGCAGTCGATCGGCCCTTCTCACTGACACACTCATTATCAAATGCAGTGTTTCCCAAAACGGTCTTCAAGTACCCACAGCTGGTCCACGTTTTTGCTCACTGCAAGCTCCCTGACAAACAGTCGGCATTTTTGCTCCTTGCTGGGAGCTGGTAGGGAGCAAAAAAGTGGACTGTCTGTGGGTTCCAGTGAACCGGGTTGGGAAACATTGGTCAAATGCATCCCTTGGCATCTATGTGTATGGGGTCTTTCTCTCTAGATGTAAGCTTGTATCCCATATATATCCTTACATGCACCAGTAGCACAGAATCACTTTGGACTGTTTTAGTTAAGTTCAGTCAAATTTCTTCCTGCAGCCATCATCATTCATTTGATATAAATGAAGTGGAATTCAAATGATTAGATTTCACAAAATTTAAACCCTACTATCATAACTATTTGTATAAAGTAAGCTTCCGTCCATCCATCCATTCATCCATCCAGTAGAGTTTGATGGGGGAACCAGAGCCCACCCTAGTAGGCGCAGGACACAAGGCTGAGATGGGATGCTGGTGTAAATGAAGCATCCTTATCCAGGTATCCCATTTTAAATATACGTTATCCCGGCAGACATATGAACCCTCTATACGATCCAGTTACCACCCCTGGTCCATCTGGGGTTAATAATGATGAAGGACAGAATCCAGAGCTGACCCCAGCTTAGCGTTACTGCTAGCTAGTCGTCCAGATTTTCTGCATCAGGCAGCAGAAACTAGGAGAGCAAGTGTTCTTTGTGCTCCTTCCAGACTAGAAACTGACATATAAATAAAAATTCCTTAATATATTTCAGAAAAATAAGGCTTCTCTCTATCTCTCCAACACAATAATCTCACACTAAAATAAATTTCCCCTAAGCACATTACTTATGCCCGAGAAATATTTTGTCAAACAAAATCTCCATTTGGGTTAGAAATGGTTTCTTAGCTATAGAAACAGAATTTGATGTATATGAAAATTCACACACCCACCCACACATTCAACAACAGATTTACACAAGCTTTCATTTGGACTGCATAATGTATGCAATGAAAGCGCATTTCTGGTGAGGATGCTGGACGTGTGAGGGGAATCTCAATGCCATTCCCTCTGGGCTGTCTGCTTGAATGGCTCTGCTGTAAATTAATATGTGGGTGGGGGAAGCTTATCGCACTGAACTGGATGGATCTACACAGTCCATAGAGTGCAGTGATGGCACACTGCCCTGCAGGCTCTACAGTCACTAGGATGGAGGTTTATACACGCTAATTTGATGGGTTTTTTGCCCACTTTGTACCACGTCTGTTTACATACAGAAACATGGAGGCAGGATTCACTCCCTCTCTCTGTCACCAGCTGGACATCATTGTTCTGTGTGACAATCAGTTTTAGAATAGTGGGTTTTCACATCAATTATCAGGACTAATGCTAACCTTGACCCTAGGTATACCCACTGTAATAATCAGGGCTAACACTAACCCTGAGCCTGGGTACACCCACTGTAAGGATCAGGGCTAATGCTAACCCTGAACTTGGGTTTACCCACGTAGCGATCATGGCTAACATTATCCCTGAGCCTGGGTATACCCACTATAATGATCAGTGCTAACACTAACCCTGAGCCTGGGTTTTCCCACTGTGACGATCAGGGCTAACACTAACCCTGAGCCTGGGCTTTCCCACTGTAATAATCAGGGCTAACATTAACCCTGAGCCTGGGTATACCCACTGTGACAATCAGGGCTAACGCTAACCCTGAGCCTGGGTATACCCACTATAATGACCAGCGCTAATGCTAACCCTGAGCCTGGGTATACCCACTATAATGATTAGTGCTAACACTAACCCTGAGCCTGGATATACACACTGTAATGATCAGGGCTAACGCTAACCCTGAGCCTGGGTATACCCACTATATTGATCAGTGCTAAGGCTAACCCTGAGCCTGGGTATACCCACTATAATGATTAGTGCTAACACTAACCCTGAGCCTGGGTTTACCCACTGTAACAATCAGGGCTAACGCTAACCCTGAGCCTGGGTATACCCACTATAATGATTAGTGCTAACACTAACCCTGAGCCTGGACTTACCCACTGTAACGATCAGGGCTAATGCTAACCCTGAGCCTGGGTATACCCACTGTAATGATTAGCGCTAACACTAACCCTGAGCCTGGGCTTACCCACTGTAACAATCAGGGCTAATGCTAACCCTGAGCCTGGGTATACCCACTATAATGATTAGCGCTAACACTAACCCTGAGCCTGGGCTTACCCACTGTAACGATCAGGGCTAATGCTAACCCTGAGCCTGGGTATACCCACTGTCACGATCAGGGCTAACGCTAACCCTGAGCCTGGGTTTACCCACTGTAACGATCAAGGCTAATGCTAACCCTGAGCCTGGGTATACCCACTCTAATGATTAGCGCTAACACTAACCCTGAGCCTGGGTTTACCTGCTGTAACGATCAGGGTTAATGCTAACCCTGAGCTTTAGGCTGGCCCTTCAGGACACTCCACCCACTATCTTTCTAATTTCAGCCCAGTTAGCTCTTTTTGTCTAATCAGTTTAGTCATATTCAGCTGGCCTCTGCTAATTGGAGCATTTACTTGGGCTCATTACATTTCAGCCCCTTGTCCTTGGAATACCCATGTCTGGGCCCACAGCACACATTCTGAATTACAGCTGTGTCATGCTATATCAGGCATATGTCTGGAGAATATTAAATATTATCCCCTGACTTTCAGTGTACATCTTCCAGGATTTTATCAGATAGTTTGAACAGTACACCTCCCAGAAGAAACTCAGTCGAGCATGGGGAGGCCACGCAGAGCTCTGGAGACACTGGAGACCCAAGGATTGATTTCCACTTGAGATTCACAGGGAAATTGCAGAGCCATGGCAATCTATTCAGGCAGCAGCTCTCTCTGTCTGAGATTCAGTTTAATTAACTAGTATTAAAAAATATAACACAAAAAGGTGTCTCTAAAACGTATGATCCAGTAGTGAAGCAGGATCATCAGAGTGCTGCACGTCTTCCATGAGGCACTGGAGATCCTTCCACAGACCTGATGACACCCTGGGCATCAGGCCAATGGGGTACAGCATGTAGACAGCAGCTGTCTGAAGTTAAGCTGTCACACTGAAGTGTGTCTCTGGCAGGCAGAATTTTTTTCTCTCCTATCCTCTTTTCCTAGCCCCCGCCTCCCCAAACTACCTAGAGTTCTCCACATTCTTTCACACATCTCGGGATAAGATAAACGGTGCCTTTTCATCTGGCCCAGTTAACAGAATTGTTACCTCCTGCTGTAATTGTGTGGGACCGAAGTCAATCTGCAGGCTCTTCATCAACACTTCAAGCTGTGCACTGATGGTGGTGGACATTTTGCATGCCAACACTTTATAACCCGCTAGTTAACCTTAATCATGGGCTCTAAGAGTTAAGGACTCCAGCCCTTTTCTTCTCGAGTTCCCAACTAAAGGTTAACTTGGATCTTATTTCCCTTTAAACATTTAGAAATTGAGCAGTCATTCTTTTGTTTTTTTATTAAATACTAATATCTCTGCAAAGCCTCCCTGCATATATGTTTGTGGGGCAAAAGTTATTTATTTTCTGGCCACTCTCAGAATGTAATGTTCTGGGTTATAACTTGGCATGAAGTTGCATCTTAGTGAAAAATTGCAGTGTTTCCTGACATAGGTGGTTCGGGGTATCTGCTGTCTAGGTGTCTGTTTTTCCTTCTTCCAACCACTTCTAGTCATGAGGGAGCCTGGAGCCGATCCCTGACTGGACAGGGCATATGGCCGCGGGACGTCCTAGACATGATTCATGTCCATCTCAGGACATTGATGTATATGGACCCATTCACCACAGGCAATTTAAGGACAGCAGTGAGCCTAACTGCATGTCTTTGGACTGCAGGGTGAACTCTGAGTACCCACAGGAAAGCCATGTGACAAGGAGAGAGCATGCAACGTCCATGCGATCAGTAATGGTCGGTGTGTCTCCAAATATAGACACATTTTACTAAATAAAACTTGGAAAAAAATTTGCTTGGTTTTTAAACTTTTACTGTATGACAGTCTTTATCCACATATGACACTGGTCAGAGACGAAGTAATTTAATTAAATACTTTTGAGTTGTTGGCATATCCTGGTTTCTGACATCAAGGCAGATAAGTGGCTTTTATTGTCTGCATTTAATTCCCTATACCAGGAAGACACCCAGCTCTAAGTGGACTTGCTTTGCAAATGGAATTTATCAGATATATCAGACACAAATATATTTCTGGATCAGGGCCTTAGAGTTATTTTTGTGGTTGCCAGACACCCTGTAGTGTCTGTCCTCTCCAGAATGGATTTGGATCCCAGCTACTAGAATGGAAAAGTGAAATATCTGCAAAATTTCTGTTTTATTAATCAAATAAAGGAAATGTGTTTCTTTTGAGGTCATGGACAGTGAGTGACTTTTTTCCTTTTTCTTTTTTGCCAAATATAGTAAAATAGTTTTTATTGTGGCTGTCATGGTTACTGACCCTGCCTCTTCACCATAACACCACCTCCCGTTATCAAGGCCCCGCCTCTTCGTCATAACACCACCTCCTGTTATCAAGGCCCCGCCTCTTCTCCATAACACCACCTCCCGTTATCAAGGCCCCGCCTCTTCACCATAACACCACCTCCTGTTATCAAGGCCCCGCCTCTTCACCATAACACCACCTCCTGTTATCAAGGCCCCGCCTCTTCACCATAACACCACCTCCCGCTATCAAGGCCCCGCCTCTTCTCCATAACACCACCTCCCGTTATCAAGGCCCCGCCTCCTCCCACTGCAGGCCAGTTTAGTCCAGATACAAGGTCAGGAATGTGAAAAGCTTCTAAAAAAAGCTTCCCACAAGAAAGAAGAATTGTTATAGACTGAGAATTTTAAAAGAGCCATGTCATATGTAGGGGAAACGGAAGGAAAAAACGTGCAGAAATTTGCTCGCTGCTTTTCATAAAGCAGCTCTGATAGCTAAACAGGGCTGTTGATGGCAGGGGAAGCTCTGCCTGGTGGGGGCCTGCTTACCGACGTCCTCTGAGGCTTGTCAACAGCTCCCTTTGTTACATTTTTAAACAAGCGTCTGTGGGACAACCCATTAATTGGTTGTAGTGAGAGTTATCATTAAAAAGACTACATCACTGCGCCCTAATTCAAATGTAACAACAGCTTTGACAGAAGGCAGCCCCACAGCAGACGCAGCCAGTGTCAGACCCTAGAGGTCGACTGCAAACCTCAGATGATTACTAGGCTGCTGCAATTCTACGTAAATTAAAATCTTTAGAAGAATTCTCAAACAGAAGAAAGAACTTCATTGCTTTTTTTCCCTTCTTTTTTGGTCTAATTATCCAAGCTTCTGTTATCGCTGTTATATTCATCATAGCTTTCAGTATTTATAACCGCTGGTTTTTATTATGGCGCTAATGCTATTCCAGAATTCCCAGGCAGTGAGACAAGGAGAGGAGGAGGAGAGAGACAGATGACATGGAAGTGTATCCAAGGCCAGGCAGAGCCTCAGACATGATCCGCGGCCAGCGAGGCTCCTCGCTTTTCCGTGACCCCAGCGTCCCTCGTGCACCACGTGCACCTCGTGCCTCCCGTGTGAGTGATTTGCAGCTACCTGCCATGGCTGGCTTCAGGCTCAGCCTGGTTTCTTGGGTTCTCTATCTGCAGAACCGTCCGCTGATCTTGCTGTCTAATGCTCATGTTATTTATTTATTTAAGGTGAGGAAATACAAGAAGTTGACAGTAAGTCATTAAGTAAAAGCAAATTAGCATTCCTCACCTTTTTCCTGCCCTTGTCCACCTTTCCTGTCTTCATTCCTGTGCCATTTTCCTCATTGATCCGCTTTTCCGCGATAAGCCTCTGCTTTCTCTCACCACGTCATTGTTTCTTACTCTGAATCTTTTTGGCCTGCTGTTTGCAGTCTCTCATGGCATCTATAAGAGTCCTTACTGTGCCCCTCGACCCTGGGTTTCTCTTCGTGTCCATTGCAGTACGCTCGCCCCCCTTCACCCCCCGCCTCCATGTTTTGATACACATATTTACCTCCCCATGTGAAGCTGCTTAAATGGACCTGTGGATGGAGAAGGAAAAACAAGCGCGCCCTCCTTCCGGCCCCTCTGCAGCTCGGGGGCTATGAATAGCCTGGCATGGTACTCCGGTGTCCAGGCCCATAGCATGGGAACCAGCCACGGCCTGTGGTCCTCAGGGCCGCCTAGAGCCTGGGCTGGGAAAGGTCCGCCCTGCAGGGCCAGGGCATTGCACTGCCGCCTTCTAATTGCCAAGTCCTCTACTGTGCCTATATTCCCTCTGGAGGCTCTGCAGTCGTCAGCAGGGACGGCGGGGGGGGGGGGGGGGGGGGGGGGGGGGGGGGGGGGGGGGGGGGGGGGGGGGGGGGGGGGGGGGGGGG
>JAODUD010000019.1:1992847-2016235 GCA_026784285.1 Stomatorhinus walkeri | reverse complement strand
GGAACCCCCCCCCCCCCCCCCCCCCCAAGTCATCTAGCTTTGAAAGAGTATTATACACTGCATTTAGTTTGTTTTGCCTGTGGAAGTTGTATGAAGATGTGTTTTCAAAGTGTTGAAATCAGCTTTTCTTCCCCCTTGAAACAGTTTTTCTCTCTCCAAAATTGATTTAGACTTTTCAAAGCTTTACTCTTCACAGCACCAGCTGCCTCGTTCTCCGTGAGGCGGCTTTAACTTTTCCCCCCCTTTTCAGAGCTCGAGGTTATAGTTTTTAAACTGACAGACTAAACATCTTCCCTCGCCCCCACTCTCCCCCCTCCCACCTCCATTCAGTAAATAGTTTTATGCATGCGGAAGGAGACCGTGGGTGACTGGCTGCGAGTCTGACGTTTCTGTCTCCGCAGACCGCGAGGTGTGAAGCAGCCACGGTGACAGGTAAAAAGGCGGGTAATGAGGCTAGCGGCAGGTTGGGGCCCTTTCATGTGAAGCCGGGGGCCCTACCCTGGTGTGAGGCTTGTTTACCGCACGCCGTCATCCACCTGAGAGGGCTGACCTCGCGTCACCTGCTTAAAATGTATTTTGCTGCAGTTTAACTGGAGTATGGTTGCCAGCTGTTTTGGCGGGCAGCGTCCCATGCACCATAATCCAGTAGTGAAGGAGTTAAGTCTTCCGCTCCCAAGGGGTGGCCGGGTGACTTGATGATGTCACCATATGTTATTGTAAGTGATCTGTTTGATCAGCCCACTTATTCTCCATATCTTTGTGACCCCTCTTTAGCTCTCTCCTCTGAGCTTCTTTTGCTCTCCTACAAGGCAAACTTGTTATTTTTTCATACAAGGCTCCTTAATTATGTTTGACATAAGCACAAGGATTTAATATGTGGTTTGAGAGGGGGGGGAGGGACTGTGTTTGGATCGAAAAGCCAGCTGTGAAGCTGGACCCGATTTCAACATTTAGAGTGGGGAATTTTTGGGAATGATGCCGAGACGGGGCTGTGTGTTCAAACAGCTCTGGGATCTGGGGTCTGCGAGGCCCCAGAACAGTCTTGAGACTCCTAAGCGAGCTTCAAGTAGCACTCGTATGTGAGACTGCAGCTCACGGAGCCTTAAAAGACTAATTAAACACCACCTCAGCAGTCAGTGTGAGAGTCAAATACAAGCAAATCACACCTTCAAGGGCTCTATCTCCAAACGTGCAAAAAGGATTGCAAAAATATTACTTTCCAGTAACATTATCCATGACTACAGAAGAAATTTATTGCAGCAGGTAATAGTTAATACTCACATTATGAGAGAGTACAATGCAAGTAATACACCACTGATGATTATTGCAGAGATAATACATTATCAGGCAGTACTATAGACATAATAGAGTAAAGAATGACATGAGTTTATTTATTGACAATATTGTTAACAAATGTTGTAACATATTCAGATATAATTTCTGTAATGAAAGTAATGGAAATTGGCACAGCTTGGAAGGGCTGATTTCTCTAACCTCAGAAACCACCATTCGGCAGCAAGACCATTTTCTGTCTTTAAATGCCATTCAAGGTCAAGGGCAGGGAACGCGATGGATCTGTGCCTTTAGAATACATATAGAAAGACCGTGGGCATGTGGGCGTGCTGTGAAATTTTCATATGCTTCTCATATGCAGCACACAGTTTGTCTAGCAGACTTCCAGATTACTCCCATGAATGGTGGCACAGAATACCTCTCATTATCTCTTTATTGACAACTCTGATGCTTTTCCTGGGCTTGCAGAGCAGTGCTGAGGGAGAGGAGGATGTCAAACGCAGGCCAGGTTACGTCACAGAAAGGGAACATGGACACTCTAGAGAATTCTTTTTTTAAAGGCGCTCATAGACTACAGCGTTTCGGCGCCTCTAATCGTAATGAGTTAGAAAATCCTTCATCTGCAGCAAAAAGGATTAGGAATGCAAAAATGGTCATTCCACTCTGAGGAATTGTGTTGGAAAGTCCCATGGTGTAAAATTATCCCAGTTAAAAAAAAGAGACAGGAAACTGCGGCTTTTAAATGACTCAACTTATCTTTGGAAAACTAAGCGGGTGCTGGAAGTATGAAAGCACGCCCATGGATTAATTAAAGTTAAAAGAAAAACTTGCGGATCCACTTAGCTAATTAATGTCAAGCTAAAGAATAGCTTTACATTTAAGTGTTTAACTGCTGCTGCACATAAATATGTGTTTAAAGGATCCAGGGACCGACTAACACACTCAGATATGCGATATTGTTATCTAAACTCATAGGCTGCAAGTCGCTTATAGGTTGCTATTATAAAAAATGCAATATAACACTGTGAAAGAAAGTCCATTAAAAATCAAACCCTGCCCAGCAGAGAGTAATCAGCGCCTCCAGGGTCATAAACGGCCTCGGCGCCCTTCATATCTTGTTTTAACAGTCTGACGTGTAAAAACATCTTAAATACCTCATACAGCTCAGTCTTGGAATTATTCTTCCCTTACTGCACATTATGTTCTCTGCTCTGATGTACGTGCTGACAGAAAGCCTAATAGAGGACCTCATTTGAAGCCCACCTTTGGTGAACAAGGTGCCGTGAAAAGCCATAATGTCCAATCAAGGATGAATCAATCATGGGTATATTCAATTACATTACCCTTATTTATTTGCTGCTCTATAAAACAGTTTGAGATAAAAGTTAACTGTTAAGTTAAGTGAAGGATCTTTTTCAGTGTAGTGTGTTTAATACACATCACAAAGGAAGTTACCCTTTGGTTAATTGCCCTTTTGCTAATCACAGTAGGTTGATTGATCTCGGCAATATCCAGGGCAGATGTTCAATTGGAGAGAGATGTTGTCCTTTGGGCAGCGCCAGCGGCGATCCCCAATACATGCCCACTGGCCTCCGACCTGCTGCGAATGCTGCTCTGATTCAGGAAGGGTTCCCCAATCATGATGCCGTGGCTTTGCTTTCCTAACAGGTCCTTGGGGAGCATCACCATCTGTTCTTCTTTTTCTGTGTGATTGCTTACTGGATGACTGTAGTGCAATAAATATGAGGTGGTCTAGAGTCTTCTTTCACTGCCTATTCTCTCGTTTATGGTCACCTGTTTGGCATAGGACTTCAAAGGCTTTCTGTGAAAATCACTGGGTTTCTCTAAGAACGAGGATCAAATGGCATAATGGTTGCAAGGTGGCTATAACTGGTAAAGCTAGGTGAAAAGTATTACCGAATTCTGCATGTTTGTTTTATCTGTTGTATTTAATGAAATATGAACAAATCTGCACTTGATACAATCTCATCCACTATTGATAATATGTGTTTTGGCACAGATATATCTTATTCTAGAATACAGCATGCTGAGTATTTGGTCTGAGTCCTTTCTGTCTGGAGTGAAACAGGTAATTGTAGATACTTCTCTGTGAAGAATTACTAAGCAAATTATTAATGCTATTAAAATGGGCCAAAAAAAGATGTTACAGAAAGCAGAAGAAAATATATAGTAACGTGCCAGGTGGAGGGATGTAAATCAACCAAAACTGCCAAACTTTTTAAACATGATCACCATACAATTGAGTGTTTTGTGGCCAAGAGCCAAAGAAGATGGAAGAAGCATGTAGAGAGAGGAAAACTAACAAACTAACTGCCAAAGATTTGTGTCAAATTAAAGAGGAGACTCCCAGAATGTCTTTATAATCAAATTTTAGTCTACACGGAACTCTGGAAGTACTATGTACAGTGTGCTGTGTGACAGTGCTATGGTCACAGAGGCTGAAACAGCCTCCTCTCAGTAAAGCACTCAAGCTAAAACATCAAAAATAGGCACAGACACGTCTCAAGACTGATTTTACAAAGATTTTGTGGACAGAGTGGCTCTTGATGGACCAAATAGATGGCCCTGTGGATGGACACCTTCTTCAAGCAACAGCAAGGTGGTGGACAAGTGACATATGGGGTGCATTTATCAATGACAAATGTCGGGCTTTTCCACCTCGCAGATACAAATCTATTGCCAGTTTCTAGAAGATGCCTTCTTCAAACGCTGGTACAAGAAGAAAACAGCAGTTTAAAGGTTATGATATTCATATAGGACAATGTCCCTTCCCATGATGTTCCTGCAGGACAATGACCTTTCCCATGATGTTCCTGCAGGACAATGTCCCTTCCCATGATGTTCCTGCAGGACAATGACCTTTCCCATGATGTTCCTACAGGACAATGCCCCTTCTCATGATGTTCTTGCAGGACAATGACCTTTCCCATGATGTTCCTGCAAGACAATGCCCCTTCCCATGATGTTCCTGCAGGACAATGCCCCTTCTCATGATGTTCCTGCAGGGCAATGACCTTTCCCATGATGTTCCTGCAGGACAATGCCCCTTCTCATGATGTTCCTGCAGGACAATGCCCCTTCTCATGATGTTCCTGCAGGACAATGTCCTTTCCCATGACGTTCCTGCAGGACAATGCCCCTTCCCATGATGTTCCTGCAGGACAATGTCCCTTCTCATGATGTTCCTGTAGGACAATGCCCCTTCCCATGATGTTCCTGCAGGACAATACCCCTTCCCATGACGTTCCTGCAGGACAATGTCCTTTCCCATGATGTTCCTGCAGGACAATGCCCCTTCTCATGATGTTCCTGCAGGACAATGTCCTATCCCATGATGTTCCTGCAGGACAATGCCCCTTCCCATGATGTTCTTGCAGGACAATGTCCCTTCTCATGATGTTCCTGCAGGACAATGCCCCATCTCATGATGTTCCTGCAGGACAATGCCCCTTCCCATGATGTTCCTGCAGGACAATGCCCCTTCTCATGATGTTCCTGCAGGACAATGCCCCTTCTCATGATGTTCCTGCAGGACAATGTCCTTTCCCATGATGTTCCTGCAGGACAATGTCCTTTCCCATGATGTTCCTGCAGGACAATGCCCCTTCCCATGCATCAATATATTCTATTGATTGGTCAAGAAAGGCTTGAAAGGAGATTGAATTATTACCTGCCCCCTGATTTAACCCCATTGTGAAATACTGGGCTTTACTAAAGTATCAGATCAACTAAGGTACCAAGCAGTAAACTTCTCAGCACAGTGTCTGGGAGGGGTTCCTAGCTACCACAGTTAATATAGGACAGGATCCAATCAAAGCTTTGACAGGACATTAAACTTAGTAAAGTGGAATGCATAAAATTGTACATATTTTGATATTCCATAATAGACTATATAACACACTGTTTTTATTATTATTTCTGTTGATGCTGAAGAGTGAAAAATCCACTTAGTTTTTGTTCACACTAAAAAATCATGTGCTTTTCTTTAATTCTTCGTTTGTGAAAGTCTAATGTGACATTTTCTCTATAAATGTTTTTGAAGCAGAAGAAATTCACATATAAAGTCACGTTTTAACGTTTGCTAAAAATATCTCTAGGAATAGTACTTGCCTAATAATCCTTCACAAAGTATATTATGTCATTCTGTTGCTTTTTTCCCTTGTTAAATTCCTCTGATTTTGAATGTTGTATGATTTTAAGTTCTTCTTACACTGAGTGGAATCCTTTTGAGTCCTCTTAGTGACAGCAAATGTTAGGTATTTGTAGATACTGAAGAATACAAGATCCTGTCTTCACTGCCTCCATCCATTAGTTTAATGTTCCGTGTTAAACTCCACCTATTACTATGATTGATTTTCTATTAACCCCTTCAGGCCTGAGAGTGCTCACCCTCATGTAGTCACACATCTGATTAACTGACCACACGTCAGTCAGTGTTGCTTTGACTTTTGGGAGGATTTTGGCCTTGTGGTTTGGGTCGTAGCTTGAATCCACCTCTCCCTAGTTACAGAGTATGACTGACACAGAAAGGCAAAAGTGGGCAGGCGTTAGGACTGAAGTACTCTCTGCTAAGCCTCACCACGTCTCATGTGAGGAATGCACTGATCTGTATAGAAGGCTTCTGCATGCATGGCGCTATACTTTAAATCAGGAATTTGTTTGTGTTAAAGATAATTGAGAGCCGCACTCCATAATGGTTTTGAAGCGAGACATTCTTGAATTTAAATGGCGGAATAGCTATGCATGCTATCTCGTTCCATCATTAAGCGTGTAACCATTTTTGTTTGCCTAAGTGTGAGAGGGAGTGTGTTTTATTGAATCCAGTGAGTAAACACTTTATCTAAGTATGCCAGGCTTTCGACAGTCAGACTTTGATATACAAAGAGCCCAAAGGATGCTGCAGCGCCCAGGGAGTGTGGAAGGTCAACACAGTTATGCCATCTTTTTAAAATGTTGTTATTTCTCTGTGTTTTCCAGCAAATGGCCCGCAGGCCCTGTTTCTGCGTTCTACTGCATTTAAATTACTGCTCTGGCCTGGACAAAAACGGTTCAAGCATAACCCCATTGTATTCTTTGATAAACTCTGGAAAATCCATGGTATAGGCTCAGGAAAGCACTATTAAAGGGTACAATTGGCTTGCAGATCTGCCGTGGCGATGTTTTTTTGAGAGCATGGATCCTAAGCGTGGATTGTAAGGCAGCCAGACTGAGAGAGCCCACTCTTATCTCTTGTTACAGGGTTTTGTTTGCAGGGCAGAGGAGTGAAGATTTCCCCTCTGTGTCGTTGCCTTTATTTGGGGCTCAGCAGAGGGACAATGACGGGCTAATCCCTCCTGATTCAGTATTAATATTCAAGCTGAAGAAATTGATTCAAGCCGGAGGGGAGTTTTGCAGGATGTGTCAAAACATCCAAACAAATAAAGAAAACAAAACCACAAAGAACGCAGGAGCCCGAACCCAATTCGCATGCGAGGATGCATTCGCTTCGTTGAGTCGTTTCCAGCACAGGCCTGCATATCAACGTCTCAGCACATTTCTCCTTTATCTTCATAATGATTTCCTTTCAAAAGGCAACAGGGGAAACAGCTGAAGAGGAGCATGTTGTTTTGACTATTCTGTTCACTAAGCTGAAGCTTAAGATGTATGTTTGAATATTTACAATGGAAAATAGCATAGGTGAGAAAACAGTTGGGCTGAAAATCCCATTTCTTGCACATTGTGCATTATTGAGTTAATCTTTTCCTGATTTCAGTTTTTTTTAATGTACAGAAGTAATCTGGTTCTGAGATCTGTAACCACAAGGTTTTTCCCAGTAAATTATATCAGCAGGTCCCCTTGTTCAGCAGCAGAAAGATCATCAGGCACAAGATGACCCAAAGTGGTCATTTCAACAGTCCATGTTGAGATTGTGCGCAGCTTTAAGCTTTGATAAGAAAGCAACAAAAGGTATGTCACGAGCCAAGCACAGGCTCTACAGCACAGGCTCTACAGCACAGGCTCTATAGCACAGGCTCTACAGACAGCAGTAAGTGAGCTTGGGAATTGTTTATTGTTTTTTTGTAAGACAAAGCCTCTATCACCTTATTTCCATCAAACCACTCTTTTTATGTGTACATTGTTGTTCCTCACCTTTGACTGGGAAATATGACCCGGGTTACCTGATGGGCATGGAGACCAAATGTATCTTTTGCCTGGAGGATGCATGGGTTTGCACACCAGTGAGGAGCTACCCACCTTTGTCATGTGGAGTCCTTCCTTACAGGCATTAATCCTGCAGAGGTGGAAAGTTCAGGTCCAGAAAGTACAAATCCTGACCAAGATTTTGTTTCAACCAGTCAGTTTAATATAAAGAGTCACAGTTAGAACTCATTTACAAATGAGTTCTAACTGTGACTCTTTATATTAAACTGACTGGCTGAAACAAAATCTTGGTCTGGACTTGTACTTTCTGGACCTGAACTTTCCACCTCTACAAATATATGAATTTCCCTCCTGACCCTGTCCTGGATAAGTGCTCTGTGAGGTGAGTGGATAGAGTATGTGACATCTTACTGTCATAATACCTTCACCTGAACCACACTGTGGCATCTGGCTGGAGTTTTGTGCAGAAAGAACAGCGCTAATATCCCTACCACTGTATTTTGTTTTGTCTGTATGTTACCCAGTTAACATGACCCTTACCCAACCAACTTGCTAACACTTTGTACTGGGGACCTTTTGGTCATTATATCGATTTTTCCTTAATAAGAAGTCACAGATTAATGAAACTAAACATAGTAGCATATGGTTAGTTTGCTGTGCTAGATCTTATTATTTTAATCCTTGGAATTGGACTACGCAACCTTATCTTGTTTGTTAAAGGACCGACAGGACTCTTAAAGAAGGGTTCATTTTGTTAAGGGGCATGAAAAACTGCAAAAGATCTTCATGTCTGTGATATGGGTTATGGGGTTATGCTGGGGTGCTGCCTTATCCAGATTACCAATAAATCAATGCTGAGTTGCTGGCATCATACACTCTCAGCCAATTAAATAGACACTGTAATACTAGAGTAATAGTTTTGATAGGTTCTTTACCTGAGGAATATTGGAATAACACCCACTAATATTTTTTGCCAAAATCAGATGGTGCTGACAGAGATGTCACACGTATAGTTCAGGACAGTCTGCATGTGTAACTTTCCCCAACATGGAGCACATGTGTGTCTGTAAGTGATGTCACCACACGCACTCGTATACACAGCATGGCTATAGAGTCCTATGCTGTAGGTTTACCTTGCACTGAGCCATGACAAATGCATGAGTGCATCACCAAGGTTTGTGTGTCGAATAAATACAGAAAGAAATTGGTAAAATCAGAGTAAGGTTTAAAGCGTATCACTGCCCTGCATGGTATGATTAGACCGGTTCATATTATTTCTTCCTGTTTCTGGTGGGTGGATATTTAAATATTTATCGTTTGACAGATGAATCTGCATCAGATGGTTTGTGTTTGTGATGTTTTCTTTTTCTGCCGTCTTTGTTGTCAGTAGCCACCATTTTCACCAAGTGCTACAAATCTGCATCACTTCAGACATATTCTTTTATTCATGCTTTTCTGACTGATTGTTTGAAGGTGAAACTGATCCTGAATCAGCAGTACCTAATGTGCTTCCTTCACTTACTTATAACTGCATGCACTAGGGCTTATTTATTATTTAAAGGTGCAATTCTAGTTGCTTATATGTGGGTTTAATGGCAGTGCAACGCCGTAGCGTGTGCCATGACTGCACCCAGGGCCTGCCGCGGTAACGTGGCTCTGAGTGTCCGATGGCTGGGAGTACAGACAGACTGCTGTCAGATCATGTAGATGGATGAAGCGGCAGGGACCTGGGCGGGTGCAAATCCTGATTTGTAAAAGTATTGATTGTTGTTTTAGAGTCGCTGTCCTGTCCAGAGAGAGGGAGAGGCAGATCAAAGCAGATGGGGTTAACATGGCAATATTGCTCTTCCCGTGGGGAGGGGGGCAACCCTCTACCTTGGTGCGGATTTAGAATTTTGAGAAAATGATCATGGAGAGAAAATATTGGGATGCATGATGGACAGACTCAGTGTTTTACACTAGACACCACTCTTGATCGTCCTGTTTCTTGCAGCCTTTATTGTTTCCCTTAATTTATTTGAAAAACAACATGTGATTCCCTCCATCCCATACCCTAAAGGTGTGACCATCTAATGCTGGACAATCAGGCATCGCTAAGCGGAGGAGACAATAAGAAATCAATGCGTGGTGCAGCGGTGTCAGGGCTGATGGCCTGGGAGTCCTGCGGACTTCTCCGTATTAAGGCCCACTCTGTAAATTCCTGACTGCTGAGTAGCAGGTGACTGGCATTGTGTGACCTGGGAGAAAAGGTCAGGCTGACCAAAGAGGTCTGTGAACTAAGGCCATTGTCCTTATCCAATAATGAAGTGGTCAGTATTGGCTTTCTGTCACCTAGCAATTAGAGGGGCGATACAGAGCTGTGAATGGACAGTGATCCTGTACTTAGAAAGCCCAAATGAGCAATTAAAGGCTATTATGTCTATAATAATATCAACTGGTAATGACTGTGACCAACACTTTGCTTATGGACTACTGATGACCTTACGAGTTACCAGGTTATGGAGCTGGAACAGAAGGTACTCTGCCTTCAGAAAAGTGTGACAGTTTGAGTTGGACTTAACCAGGCCTTCTGAGGCGCCCCCACTCCTCTGCCACTTGTGTGACACGGGTCCTGTTGGTTTTTTTTTTGCCTCATTGTTTATCAGGTCCCCATTCGCTCCCTCATTGGCTGGGTTATGGCACTGTGTTGGAAGCTCTCTACCATCATGTGTTTAGTGGACTTCAGAGAACTTGTTAAGGTGTTCCAGGCAGAACCATCCAGGCAAGCAGACCTGCAAAGTCACAGTATTTTACATGCTATAGTTACCATGGGAGATTCTGTATTAGTTAGTAGCACCCAGCACCAAGTTTTTCTGTTTTGAAGGTGTTCCAGTAGAGCCTGTACAGGTTCAGTCAGAGAATTCTCTTTACCAGATACTAAATTCTCAGGAGATCGGGGGTGTTAAAGGGGTGTCACCTGTTACGGTGCATTTATGTTTTGATATTTTGGTCGTCACACACCACCTTCTTAAACGTGATGATTATAACTTGCTGACTTATAGCGTCAGTGTACGGACGGGTCTTCAGGGGGGCGGGCTTGACATTTGGCACTCGGACCTCCCAGAGGATTTGGCAGACTGGACCTTTGCTTGCCCTCTGCTCCGTTTTCCACACATTTAAGCGTAAGCAGGGGTCAGCCAGGGGCCAGCTGTTAGCATACGTCCTCTGATTCGCTCTCATTTACCGCGGTTACTTGTAACCATACCGTCTCCCCAAAGACTCGTAACCTTGTTCGTTTTTTATTGTCTGCCGCTTCCCGTGGCTCTTGGGGTTGCTACAGAACTTCTGTGAAGACCAGAGAGTTGCAGGTGCTGCCGCTGGGCTGCCTTGCTGCGTTCCCCCAGCTACACAGCTGGTCAGGCAGCCAGTCACCTTGGTCTGAGGCCCCCCGCATTCCTCTGTCTATTTAGTTGTCAGTGATTTGCTTAAGTGGAATTGACTTTTATCTGTAATCTGCTGTAAGGCTGCCACTGGCAATACAGACTCCCAATTCCTTACCTCTCTCTCTGCCTCTTGTCACTTTCAACACATTATTATTGGCAGCTGAGCCACCCGTGATCAATAGGCCCAGTTAGACATGGCCCACAGGCGTGCAGGGCTGTGGGGCGTTGTATTGATCTGGACCTGCTCCCCCGTGGGCCTGTACCACCACACAAGTACTTGTACACACCGGGAGAATGGCTGCTTCCTGTCTGTGTGCTGCCCTGTGTGGCACGATGCCCAATGTGGTGCCCGTACACACCGGGAGAATGGCTGTTTGCTGTCTGTGTGCTGCCCTGTGTGGCACGATGCCCAGTGTGGTGCCCGTACACCGGGAGAATGGCTGCTTCCCTCATGTAGTTCATGATATTGCAAATAAACAGCTATGTAAATGGCTAAAACCAGGGACTGTCATGAGCTAAGGTACCAAATCTGCATTGGTTTAGTTACCATGCAGCTGTTCAGTACTTTAAAGTGTAACATATACTGAAGTACTTTTGGTAGCAAACTTTAACTAAAATAAAAATTAAGTTGCAAAGGTTTTTTTAGGTTGTGTCCAGATTGATTTTAAATAGTCATAAATTAAGTGAAGAATGGATGTGTTCCGTGTCAGTATTGATGCAAATGACATGTTTCTGTAAACAAAGTAACAAAACCTTGTGTTATTTACTACTTGTGGTCACACGTTTAAACAGCAGCCACTTTTGCACAAATTCATTAATAATATGTATATATCTATATAGGCGTCTTACTGCCTGCAGTATATAGAGGGTTTTCCATTTTACTGTGGCTCCATATTAGCAGTACTGCAGTGATGAGGACCGGCATGAAGCAGAGAGAACACTCTCAGCCCTCCCCGGTGTCTCCTACCTAATGCACCGTATTCCCTGTAATAGGCAGGGCCTGGAAAAAGAACAGCCGCCCCTCCCCCAGCTCCACCTACCTCCCCCGTGCCGTATTCCCTGTCATAGGCAGAGCCTGGAAGAAGAACCCCCGCCCCCTGTATGCCTTTTCCAAAGCTGGCCTGGATTGTTTTTGTTGCAGTTTGAAGTGTCGCACCCGGGGGGCTTCTCATTAACAAGTTAATAACTGCTCTTGGGAACAATTAAAGCCCGGCCTTAACTCTGTGCTAACCACAGACGTAAAACTAATCGTGAAAATGTAGCCAAATAAGAGGGCTCAGTGGGACTGTGCAGAAATGCCAGCTGTCTCCCGTCAGTCACATTTATTTATTTAACTAATGCTCCTTGCTTGCAGGACTGTAGACTGCTACTGCATTTAGTCCCACTATTATGGTTTTTCTTGAAGGGAAATGTTGGATCATTGAATCGATGTACCCTGCGCAAAAGGCTTGTGTCTCATGGATACGCTTTAGAGCATGGCATTATCATTTTGTATTGTACATCTGATAAAAAAAATTAATACATCATCTCACACAAAAAGTTAAGTTGGGCAAGAATTACGTTTGGTTTCCCCACTCAAAAAAAAAGGTAATCTGAAAGAAGTTATTATTTTTATTAGTTTCTGTCTTTTATTTCTTTTTTTTTACAAATTTTATTTTAGTGAAATTATATTTTTTATTTCCCCGAAAAATACATCTGAGATTTGGACATACCTGGAATGAGCTGCTCCTCTTATTTCCATAAAAAGGAGCCAGTGCAAGGAGCAGCTGGAAGGGTGCCGGTTACGTCCCACGGGGGACCCACTGCCGTCCTCTTCAGCAGAGCACTTAACTGAAATATCCAGCTGCTTACATTTTTTAATTATAATTGAATTAAGTTAACATGACCAGCTAGGCAGCAAAATAATAATGACAATTAGGAAACAATCATGGAAATAATGTTCCATAAATGAGCGAGGATTATTCTCGGGGGGGATAGTCGGAAATGGAGCCGCTTGCTCGCTCGCTGATGCCGCACAGGCCTTCTGTGAGTCTCACAAACGCTGCTCTTTTCCAGGTTGTGCCTGTCGTGCTGTGAGGCTCCTGGGGCCCACGGAGGTCTCCAGACACCTGTCACCCCACACACTGCCAGCGATCTGCCAGGCCTCCCGCTTCCGAGGCCTGCCGTTTAGGGAATACAGCAGATTGCTTCCAGAGACTGACATTTTACTTACTGCGAAAGACTGGATCAGCTCTCTGTCATTTATGAATATTGAGGATCAGCAGCCGCAGCCCCTCCTTACGCCGACCTGACACCCTCACCTGTCGGCTGTCCTGCTTCGTAAAGAAAACCGAGAGGATTCAGCCCAAATCCCCATCAGGTAGGTCTTTGTATTGCTGCCTGCCCCTGCCAACCTGCAGACCCTTTGGCACCTTTTGTGACCCTCTGCGAATACCACGGTGCTGTGGGACACAGCCCAGCCTTCCTATGTCTAAAACGCCTCTCGGTTTCCCACTGGATAGGAGGTTTGAAATAGCTGGAGGTTGTTTGGTAGATAAGTGTTTACTCTGGGCCGTATGTGGAATCCTGGCCAGGGAGGGAGAGTGTGAGGTCTGGTGAAACACGGAACAGCCGTGTCCACATCCGCGGTAACCTTACAGTGTTCTCTGGGTGTATCTTCGGACGGTGCCCACACTCCTTAAGGCTGAGAGAAGAGCCAAAACTGCAGGTGGAGCCAAAACACTGCCTCCCATATGCAGTGACTGTCTGCCAGTGCTCTGAACTCAGCTGAGGGGCAAGAGTGTGTCATGTGACAAAAAACGTCCAATAGAATAAGGAGAGACATTCGTGTAAGAAGGCCAAGCGATTGCTTCCATTCTGTCCTTACTGATTTTTCACCTGTGTCGATTCTCTTTATCTCTAGCTTAAAGCACTTATTCTTTAGACACTTGGCAGAAATGCGTATTCCAAATGAAAACATGTACATAATAATTTCTATTAAGCAGCAATTTTTTTTCTACATCCTTTGAGATATTTGTGTTCATTAATTTGCAAAAAAATAATTTTCCATGCTGCTGACTGATGGCTGTTGGCTGCTGTGTTTAGTGGATGAGGATGACCTGGGTGTGACAGGGCAAATCGTGCCAGACAAGCATATATTTATACCTTCAGGTTTAAAATAAAACACGAAGCAGAAACTTTACAATAAATAACATTTATGAAATAAATGTCAGATTGTTAGCTCTCTTGATATGTTTTTATTTTAAGCAAGAAATATATGCAAACTTAAGGAGAAATGTATAAATTAAATAAAAGAGCAACTGGTCAAATGTAAAACAATGAAACCAATTTTTAAAATTGTTCTTGTACAAATCTGAGACCAGTAAGCATCATGAGCGGAAATACGAGTCTTGGTGGAACCCGTGAAGGAGCGCAGCTAGAATTATAATGTGTTTAGAGATACATATCACCAGCCTGAAGGGCCCATCTCACAGAGGGAGAAAGAGACTGCGGATGGGAGTCTGCTGCTGGAGCCACGGCGTGCCAAGCCTGCTCAGCACGGTCTCTGTGTCGGCTGGGCGGCACCATTTCCAAAGCCCGCGCCTTTGTACGGCCTCAACGTGTGATTTCATACATGAAAGGTGTAATTTGACAGGATGGCTGCAGCACATTTCAAATTCTAAATGCAGAGCAATCAATGCCGCTCCCTTTAGTGGGGTGGGGGAGTCACTCTGGGATAAAATACAGAAACATACAGTAGCACTATTGCTGTTTTTATTTGCATGAATTATATGCGGATAACACGCCCCTAATCTTGGGCACTCAGGCAGTCCCTTGTGGTCTGTTTGGTGGGATGAAATGGCTAAAAGCTCTGGGACTATGAATGATCTTCACACCTGTGCCAAGATTAACTAGATCTGCACCGAAAAACACAGCGTCACTCATTGAGTGATAATGCAACAATATTTTTTCATGAATAATTAAAACAGCGGCAGACAGGGTGTGAAGCCTCTCCCTTGTCATGGCCCCCCAGTGAAAAATTGCCGGACCCTTGTTGCCTGTGGTGATGGTATCAGACCGGTATGGCAATGAGAGCAGATATGGCTGGTGCTTTAAAAAAGCAGTTGTGATTTATCTGCCCTGGGTTATGTGGGGTTCTGGTAACTATCACTTTTCCAGAGGCTTCCATGTGTGTCCTTATGCGTTTGTGGGGCTGAAAGTACCCCCCCAACCCCCTGCAGTGTTAATGTACTGCTGGGCTATATATGCCCCCTGTTAATTGTCTAACATGCTCACACCTGACTGAGGAACAGACCCACTAATCACATGGTTTATAGGCATGCAGTGCCCCAAGGCAGTCAAGTCCCGCCCCTTTCCACATGCTCTAATTAAACAGCCACTGGGCTTGAAGAGACAGCCCCTGGCAGCCAGAATTCCAGTTGCACTGTTGCTTGTAAAATTCTCACATGGTGAAGTAGAACCATTGGTGCCCAGTGCGTACAGCACGGAGTGTGTCGTTCAGAAAACATTTTCAGTCTTCTGACCCTCCCGAGGGCATTGGCTGTGTGATGCGACCCCAGCTGTGTGCCATCACAAGTCACGGGATGGATTTAGTATTTGGGCCATGGTGTCAGTCCGCACAGTATGTGTATGTGTGTGTTTGTGGGGGGGGGGGGGGGGGGTTTAGACAGGAATTGATCCAATGTGTGCCAAAACTTATTATACAGCAGGTGATGCAATCCAACACTGAGCAGGGCCTGGCCCAACATATCAGTGGCCCGCTATAAACTGCTGTAGCTTTATTTAATTTTTAATGAACAAAGAAAAATACAATTCATTTATATGTATACCAGCTAAATGGGGTAATTGCACTACCTGATTAAAATAATAATTCTTTAATTATTCTGTTGGAGGGTTATAGAAGTACATTTTGTAGTGATGTGGAATCAGGCCTTTGCTTCTGATAACTCCATTTGCAATTTATAATATACTGACAGAGTGGCATGTCAATGGTCCAATGGAGTTTGCCAGTATTCTTAATTTATGCTCATTTAAAGTGCAATGTAAGGTGATTTTCATTATCCTAGTAAAACTATTTCATTTATAGGAATACAGTTGAGTACTTTATACCGCGCGTAAGGCAGGCTGTGTCCTGGAGCACAAATTGTGGTACACTAACTACAGATATTTTATATCCAAAAGTCTTCCGTCCTGCTTTTTCAGTACACGGCCGAATGCTTTACATAAAAGTGCAGAAAAGAAAAGAAAATCAGAACGGTTTTGGCGATATATTTACAAATGTAGTCGATATTTTCAAACAAATTAAAAACAGGTAATCGGGTTTCCTTAACGTTAAATGATACGCTGTATGTTTATATTATTGAATGGTAACAATTGCAAAACCATTAAGGTGAAATTTTGTAGGTAATGTTTCTGTTTGCGATGCCTGTATTAAATGCTCTGTAATTTCTTTTTCCAAATATACTTCCACATTATCACCTAATCGTGCTTAGTTATATACTTAAATACACTATTTGAAAAATAAAAGCTTTTGGGATCGAGAAAGTTATTATTAATTGCCCTTATTGTAAAACATCTTTGTGGAGCACCAAATTTCACAAGACTGAGACGGCTGTCTCTTAAATTTTATTTGTAAATCATTGCTTGTATTAACTGCATATTTTTTTTCTCATAAAATATTTCGATTGTTGAGATCGATTGTATCAACATTATTATTTTCGCACCTGTCGTATACATAGCATATATATACGGTTCAGTTCATATTGTAAAACACGTGTTCCTTCTAATAATTATTTTACAGTTAGATTACCTCTATTATGGGTAACCTGTAGTGGCTTCCGGGCGGAGATCCGTAGCAGCCGTCCTTCTGTCCTTCTGCCGCTACCTTTACGTGTCAGCCGTCATTGCCATTGACGGAAACATAACGGGTCTTACCTGAACAGCCGCGAAAATGCTTTCTGCTCACAAAAGATAGTAGTACACACTGGGATTTGATGCAACCACAAAAAAAATTAAAACTCTTCTGAGTATTTGCAAGTTTTTTGTTTATATTTGAACGCTTGATATAAAATGTAAGCATATCGCATTTGTTCTAAAAAGGAAAACGATTTGAGCATGTCTGTCTGTCTGTCTCTCTCTCTCTCTGTCACACACACACACACACGCGCGCGCGCCCCGCGCGCACACACACACACATACATACATACATACACACTCACGCATGCACACACACGCGCGCGCGCGCACACACATCCCATTGCAGAAGGTCGTCTGTTCTACGTTACACAGGTCGTTACGGGGAGTCATTTCGTGCAGCTGACTGGTGTCTTTGGATTTCTCCACAAGCATGTGTTGCTGGTGTGTATCCGCAAAAACGGGTCCATCCTCGAACTTTTTTACAAATGCGTGTATTTGCGCGTGTGTGTGTGAAAATTCAAGGGATATTTCTTCATTACATGCAACATTCTAATGTTCTCACGATAATGTTTCAGAACTTCTGAAGTGTTCTGAAATGTAAAACATTTTATATGTCTATCGCAACCACAAACATCGCCGCTTTTTTTTTGAAAACTTCACATACGAATGTGTAGACCATTTTAATTGGCTATATATTCCACTCTCGTGAATTCTTAAAGCGTTCGCAAGAATAGGTACTGCTTCAAAGAGCAATAGATGATATCGTTTTTGTATATACGTAGATATAAAATTAGTTTAATTGTAGTTAAATCATAATTTAAAAACTTAATCAGTTTCATTGTCTTTTATTTCAAACGTATTCATCTTTGTCGTGCCACCCAGAATAAATATCCTTTCCAGGACGAATAGTTGTTTCAGTTGAAAAAAACAAAATGGTAATAATAAAAAACATAATAACCTGTCATATATTTTTTAGATTCTCCATCACTTCTTTATGCTGGGCGGTCATTTGAAGAAACGTTTGGGTTTTTTATTGACAACATACTTATATTATAGCAAATATTTTCTCCCTAAGAAATATTACATTTTATTAAATCTTAAAATATAGTACAGTTTATGTAGTTTGTAGTTTATAGTTTATAGTATATCTAAATGCCACGGAAAGAGTAAAATCAAATTGTTAATTGCCTCATCTAATTGCTCTATCTGTGATAAACATTTTTCGTAAGTATTGAAAAAATATAACCGATTAACTCATGCACATAATGGAAAGCATGTGTGCGTCAGTTTAACATAAAGGATTATGTGAATGCCCAAAAAATTATTTCAGTGTATTTTTCGCTGTTTTATAATAGTGAAAATCAGTCGTACAAAAAATCCAACTCTATCTGCGAAAGGAACGGAATTCTTTCTGTATTCTTTGCTGAAAACTTTTTGTTTTATTTTATTTTAATAGAACTTTCTTTGGTACAAAGAACAAATTATTGCCATTGATTAATTATGCCAGAGTGTTAAATGCATATTCTTTTATCTAAATATTTAACACGTAAAAGAAATGAGGTTACATTCAGTTAACAAAATTGGTAAAGAAGCACAGTAATGTCTTAGATAACGGATTAACTTAATTCATTTTATACCTCATTACAACATTTAATATATTTTAGGTTTCAATTGAAAATGATCGATGATTGCGTATTCTATATTATAATCATCCCATAATATCAAAAACTGTCTTTATTTGTTTATTACAATTTAACGTCTAAAAAAATCGCTTGTCAAATTTTGTCATTGGTTCTCCCAGTAGGCTAACATAAAGAAGCCATACTCAGATATCTCAGTCATTTTCTGCTCTGCAATTGACTTAAGTTGAAACGTTATAGCATTATTACTTAACTGAGGTTTCAGATGCTGAAAGAGTTGCAGATTAGAGTTGCAGATTAGGGCTTTGGTTGAGTTTCTGCTTAATTGCTCGCCTCGGAAAGCATGCTGTGGATTGGCGTCGCGTTTTGTGCATCAAAACGTAGTGTGCTTTATGGTATTCAGTTTTAAGGAAGAGAAAGATTACTGACTATAGCATAGTAATCGGTTGTATAAACGTATGTTTCGTGTATTTGGAACTTGATGTCTTAAAAAGCAGAAGGGCATACGGCAAGCGGGTTAATCCTCGTGAACATAAGAGGGCGCTACCAGAGCACCTGGTGCCGAGGTATCACGCGCTTTAGCCCCATCGTAAACGCGCACTAATCCAGATAATAGTCTGCTGAGTGTTGATTGTCCTCTTAAAACGAAAAAATATACACAATAGGTGTCGCATTCAGTTTCTTCCTCAAACTCACAGCCGCATCATGTTTCGTTAAAATATCACATTTCCAACGTCACTTAATATTAATAAGAGTCGCGATTAATTGCAATTAAGAGTGAGGCGTTCGGTTTGACATCTGGTTCAAATGACTGTTAAGTGATAGACTGATATGCACGGAGACACACCCACATCTGCTTCTTTGCGAAATGTTTCATGTCTTACTCGTTTGAAAGTGGTACTGCTGGCTTGCATTAATTCTGTAGGTAAGCAAAGATTTCCCAGTTCCGTAAAACTATAAATTCATTACCATTTTAGAATTTAGAGAAATTGCCAGACAGCAGCTTTTATCTTGAAATTGGTTCATCGTCTTTCGTTTACACAGAATTACACTTCGTTTTCTTTGGGATGGCTTGTGTTTGCATGAGACAAAGATAAAGTAACCAAGCTTGTACAGACTGACAGCCCCCGTTCCGTCATATAGTCGTACAAATACGCGCGCGCACACAGCAGCACGTGCCTGCTTCTCAGTTAACGTGTACACTCAGTGCCATAACCCAGATTTATATAATTACAATAAAAACAAAAAATCGGTCGGTGAAATTTGACCAGTGATTAGTGCCTGTTACGCAAAGTTTGCATCATTTGTATTGCCTGACTGTTTATAAAATACGTATTTTAGCAAACTTCCACTCAGTTAAACTAGCACAGCTAAGTAATGAGTCGGGAACAGCTGTAAGAGCTTTGGACTTGTGCAGGTCACAATAAACAGAAATCATGCGTAGACATTTCGTTTCGGCGCAGCGATATACACACGTACCGTAACACCGATTCGGTTAAATTTGAGACAAATTAATAGATTCCATTTGCAGAATAAAGACGGACCCGCAATTAACATTTGATAAGGAAACTTTCTTTCTTTTTTTGCCAATAATACACTACCATTTTACGAGTTTGTGGTGGGATAATGAGGGGTGCATGGTGAATATATTTAAACGTTATATATTGCACATCTGTAAATTTCACATACAAAAACTACCCAGCACCGCCTCCTTCTCGGCGCCTGTCTTGCAGAGCGCTTCATTATCTCAGTAGAAGTCCTCTTACGCGCTGCTTTCTACATACTCATTTTCACAGTCTTCCTCTCTGTTGAAAGAAGGAATATTTCTCAAATCTTAGAGACACCGGAGTCTACCTCACTGCTGTAACTGTGCACCATTACGTTAATATACTGAATATTTAAACCCTGTGCATTGTAACCGAACATTTAGAATGACGAGATGCATGTATCAGCAATGCATCACATAACCTTTGCTCCCTAATCAAAATCCAATTTGATTGCTGGAAAAGGATTTTCTATACATGCTTTTAAAACCATAAACTTACATCGGATAAGCACGAACACACCATTTTAGGAAAACAGCAAAAGATCCAGCTACCAGTGAGCATTTTAAGGTTTATTTAGGAATATTTAGATAAAATTTAAATTTTAATTCAAGGTAATGCAAATGAACTTACACTTTCGATGACCACCTTTATACCTTCGACCGCACTTAAAAAAAATGACACTATGCAAATAAATCTAGAGTGACGTAATAATGAACTTAGTATACAGATATTACTAGTCCGAAAATGTAACTTTATCGGTTGAAGGAAATATAATCTCATTTATTGACGGAACAAAGGGCACCAAAATACGGCGTATCGGGCTTTATAAAACATAAATATTATAGTTTATATTTAGGTTATGGTAAAAAATTCACGTAGGCTAAAGGTAGGTAAACTGCTACGAAATAAATAACAGAGTCTGTAGCTGTGGGATAAAATACGAAAATCGTGCTTTATACAATGCATGTATAATATATGCACAAAATGATGAGAATAAGATCCACCTATTCAACCTATTAATTTCCCAAAATATGTTGACGTTTCCGATTTCGTGATTTTAACCTGTGAAAGGGACACAACAATTCACTCAACAGCCACAGCAGCACAACATCAACAACAATAACAATCAAATAATATTAATTATCATAATAATAATATTCAATAATATTCGCGAGTGTAGTGGTGTTGCTTGAACGAATGCAATTATTATGTATATGTAATTAATGAAAGTGAGCTGGTTAATTTTGTTTGTAAGGATTAGGAGCCCTTTGACTTGGAGTAGGAAAGTGTGCATTCAGATTCTCTGGGATTGTCCGTTTCTTTACAAGAGGCCAACAATGGAATTAACATGACAAAGGACAACGGAATAGCCACGAAGGCTGAAGTCTTGAGTACACTTACCAGTTTAGGGAAAAGTTAATGTCAATTTAACCGTTTTATTTTGCCGGGGGGGGGGGGGGGGGGTTGTATAGGTGGTGGCCGGACTCACCGATTTGTGTTAAAATTGCATGTGAACTTACATTTTTTTCCAATAAATGATACATAAAATAAATAGTACTGCATACTAGAGTAAATAAAAAATTAAAGAGTGCAAAGTGCAACACTTGACATTGCAATTAATGCAGAATTCTATATTTATTTCTTATATTGAAAAAAAACATTTCACGCTACAATCCAGAGTGACCTATAAACGCACAAGGGGACGTGACAGTTCGTAGTCATGAAGATGCAAAATGAAAACTAGGTTAAATTCCCTGCTCCTTTATATATAATGGAACGCCTCGCGTTCAAATACAAACTCCAAAGGTCGTATATTGTCCTAATTTGCGCATTTGATTTTTATTTAAATAACAATTATACGAAAAATTAAAATAAAAAGCAAATCAAATAAATATGCAAATATGGAACACATTAATAGTCGTAAGAATTTCCGTTTTGGTAATTGTTTGCAGGTTATTTGATCCCAGTCGTTACGGCTGAGTTGTCTACACAATAACAAAAATCGGCTTCACACGCCTTCCAGTCCGCGTGTCACTTGTGCTACACATTGACTCTACAGTAAGGTAGCGAAGCTGGCCGAGAACACACGCCAGCAAGTTAAGAGATGCGCGTTTTATGCAACTGTGCCAGAGTAGCGTACAATTATTTAGACTATGCCTTTGTGACAACTTAACAATAGGCTGCAATTAAATGTCGTTTATCTCGGCTATTATTGAAATAATATATCACGCCTGTAAGCTCTGTAGTTTACTCGCAGTGCACTGGTGAATCCTAAATCGTGCTAAATATCACAGCGTTAGTTCAGTTTTACTACACTTGTAAATTTCCTTTACGTTTTTTTGCATTTCACCGTGCGAGATGAGAAAATACGATTTAATCACCAATTTGACTTTAACATAAGAAAAAAGAAGACGTGAAAAATACTAGAAAACGGATGTTTTAATGGGTAGCCCGTACTCCATTTATTACAACCGCAAAAATGTATTTTTATTGAATACTCTCTATCTGCATGTTCCTTCTTTAAACTTTTGATATTTACATTTTTAAAGTTATGTTTTGATAACAGCATGCAATCAGGTTCAATGAATTCTTTAGACTTGAACTTCAAATGTATACATTGGAAAAACATATCTATTGTACTTTTGTTAATCAGAATTAGCTGAATATGTTTTGGTATTCTGTATTCTTCGATGTATTGTGTGTAGGCAATTCATTGATACTTCAGGGCAAAAGAATAGTAAAAATTCATATAAATATACTCCGGTAAAAGCGCGTCTACAGATGATATAAAACGTAAAACGTAAAACATATACAGGCCTACGCACATATCGTATATTTTGTTTAGATTTACCAATATGGTCCTTAGGTCGTTAGATCATTTTCATATTCCAGCACAACGGAAAACATTATAGCGATTTGTTATGAATTATCAAATATTCTAATTTGCCACTTACACTTATTATTAAAGTATTAAATTCTGTGGAAGACGAATGTGTAATATCAATTTTACATATTACATATGTATAGATAATTATCATACAAATACATATGAATGTAAACCATGCAAAAAAGAAAGAACGCAAAAAACACAACGAAATAGCGAATGATACCGCTTTGATTTTTTTTCACGGCTGTCATTTCATTCCAAAATTAGTGAACTTTTATTTTTCTTTTGCGATGAGACTAGCTATTTTCCTTTCCGCTTTTCTTAATTTCCTATTTTCATATACAGATAATCACTTTTCTCTTTTTCTCTTTCTATCTACCCATCCATTCCCACCTCCCTCCCTCAATGGCTTTCTCCCTCCCTCCCCTCTTTCTCTCTCTCTTTCTCCCTCGCTCTCTCCTTTGCTGAATCTTATTGATCCAGAAGGTGGCTAATTAGCCCTTCCCGTCGTGCCTGTGTAA
>JAODUD010000019.1:1976666-1990084 GCA_026784285.1 Stomatorhinus walkeri | reverse complement strand
TCAAGAGATGGTTCTGGACTGTGTGTGTCTGCGCACATGCAGCGTCTTAAAGGCTGGCCGGCAATTAGAGGCATCACGCGGCCCGGGGATGTGGTGCATCGTAGGTGCTCTGCTCTGGCCTCATTGCCTGCTCATCTTGGCAGACAAAGAACGCCAAAGCGCTCAGTAAGCACCAAACTCTACCTGTGTTTACTCCCGGATTATAGGCCGTCTGAATCTGCCAACAGTCATTAAAATGCCACAAAACACGTCTTTTTTTGTAACTTGGACAAAATGACGTATCGCCATCCAAACGGAGTGGTTTTGTGCGTAAATTTCCCAGTGCGCACACTGTTAGAGGACACTGAGAACCAAAGGTTGTTCACTCGTAGGCTACTGGCTGTCCTATCGTACAGTATTTGGTTGCACCTTCACAGAGGTACGTTGTGTATTTTCCATGATTCACTGTTTCCTATTGGCGTGCTCTGATTGATGTGAAAAATTGCTGTCATTAAAAAAAATGTTCTGCTTTTCAGAGATTTGCTGCCTGATGCAGGGTCGATCAAGGCCATTTTGAATGTTTATGTACCAGGATCAAGCTGGTGAACTGGTGTTGGATTTAGGGATGGGCGGGGCAAATGGAAACCGGCTTTGCTGTCTGTCCAGTGTTCAATAAAAGCAAAATGATCCCTAAACACATCTGCGATGCTCCAGCCTGCTACTATCTGTCCAGGGCAGCGTCTTCTGACTGGACCGCACAGGCACAATACCCAGCATGTTTCTGCGTTTTCCGGGAGATACGAACCGTAATTATCACAGACTGTCCTGGGCACTGGCGATTTTATTCAGGTTTTGGCTTGTCAGGTCAGCCTAATCCTTCACAGGACAGAGGTTAAAGGCACAAAGGCTCTCGTGTGTCACCCACACAGTTATCTTTGTCTTTTTGCCAGTCATTTCAGTGTAAATAATACATACAGTAGTTTTTTCCTTCTGATATTTTATGGCTGTACTAGTCGCTACACAAATGCATTAATGAATAATTTCATCCGTTTTGCTGGTGTTTATATGTAATATTCTAATCTGATTTTTTTTTTTTGCATACACATTTTTCTCAGTTGTATTTTTGCATTGCTAAAATAAATAAATGTTTTAGGACTTAAGGATAGTGGTGATCCTTCTGGTGGAATTAACACTTAAAGAACATTAAATCTGTGTAACATGGTCAAAGTCTGAGGGAGAAGTAAGTGCTTTTTCCTGTGTATATAGTGGGATGGTAATAATGCTGTTTTGTTTCCTGTATGTCTTCACTACACAGCAAAATGGCATTTCTGCAATGGTAGTTTAACGTTGGTAGAGCTGCAGTGAGAATTTCCTGAGAATGCTCCTTTGTATGGGAATGACATGTGGTTGGGTTTGGACAGGTCAGGCAGTGCAGCGGTTTGCTGGGAGTTCGGGGCAAGACGGCTCGTGCCCCAGTCAGCCGTCGCTCCCCTGCGGCTCCCTGCGCTCCCACAGGGACCTCGCTGCAGACCTCCTTGCTCTGTCCCTGGCTGTGGCTGTGGTGGTGGCCCTCCGGCCCGTAACGAGCCATAAAGGGGTCGCTGGGAGGCCTGGTTCACCTGGAGCCAGAGCTGCAGTCGGTGCCTGATCCCAGACATTCATAAACGCTTCGTATCACTCCTCTCAGCGCTCACTTTCATGGAACGAGCCAGACACGGTGTAGAGTAGTGGCTAAAAGTACGTTTCTGCAGTGTGTTTATTGTGCAATCATTATTTTATTGCTGTTGCATACAGTAGAAATACTGAAGCCTGTTGTGTTGGCGAATGCTCATCAGTGAGTGTGGCTCTGAGGACGGCGCTCAGGAAGGCGGCTTTTGCTTTTTTTGGTGCCCGTTTCCTGTCGTCTTCATTAATTACGCACTGCAGTCCTTTGTCTTTTATTCCCCTTTATATCTGTGATTTAGCTGACTCTCAGTGTCTCGGTTAAGGCTGGTGTTGGGGTGACGGAGGGGGGGGTGGGGTGTCAAATTAAAGAAACCAGCGGAGGAGTAAAAAGGCCGGCGGGCGCGTTTTTCCGTGAGGCCCGCGTGTAAATTAGGTTAACAGGAGTGGGGTGTCCAGTTACACCTTACGCTTTTCAATATGCACATCGCTGTGGCCTGGACCGGTTATTCCAGTTAGGAAGCGTAAGATAATCCACAGTGCGTCACCGGCATTTGTGGGGCATCAGTGAGGTTTTTTTTTTTTGGGGGGGGAGGCACTAAGGTGCGGCCTGTGGCACCGCTGCAGCGTCCCATCCTGTCCCATCCTCCTCTGTGTCTTGTGGTGTCCTTGCTCCACCTCGCTCTCTTATCGCTGCCCCCGGGCGGGCGAGCCTGGCAGGATCGCTGCGGTTTACTGTCTCAGAGTGTTATCACGCTAACCATCGCTGTGTCGTTGTGGCCGTGGAAGCATCAGTCTCTCTGTCCCTGTTTTGATTAAAATTTTTCCTGATGCGAGCGTGTTTGGCACACGCACACACACCTATACTGTGTAGCTAAATGTGCTCTAATTGTGTAAAATGAACTAAATATATTTCTTAGTCCGAATACAGTAATGCACCCGTGCTATAATACGTGTTGCAGATACTGACACCTATGCATGTTTCCAATACAGACAGCTTAATTCCTTATCTGCATTTTTTGCTGTGACCCTCCACCTTTCCTCCTTTTTTCATTGTGGGATTCTGCTTATCAGATCTGCATATTTGCATTACCGATATGAAAAATAATCATTATTTCAATTGGGTTTTTATCCTCCCAAAAATTTCAGTTGTGTGCTGCCATGTTTAACATTTTAGCCAATTTTATTATTTGTTATAAAAGGATTTCAAAATGTAATAATTTATACAGGCTTTAATTTAAATAAAGTAATTTACGTAACATCGAAATATTAATGAAGAATATCATTTGCAGAGATTAGACCCCATATCGCACATTTAAAACGAGCGGCTTCACAGTTCTGCATTTAATGCGGTTTAGCTTGAACTGCATCGCTTTAATCGCATTACGGTTCCTGCTGCTTCTGTCTGTAGCCTGCCAGGGATCCGGCGTGTTCTCCCTGGCCTAGTGGAGGCCTGTCGTTTCTGTGTTGGCGGTCGGGCTGGCCAGAAGCTTCCGGCGAGCGGCCCCCTCCCCAGGACGCCCAAGCCAAGCCCCCCAGCCCCCGTTCTGCTGCCACAAAGGGCAGCATGCATTAAACATGGACCCCGAGTGCACCGGGTCGCCTTTCTTTCTTGGCCGCTGAGCTGTGGAACAATGCGTGGGGCCTCAGCCATATGACGCTGAGACGCCGACGCACTTTCTTACTCCCTGGTCCTGCTTGGCCCCCGCTTCTCCCTTGGCCCCCTTTCTTGCTCGCGGCAGGTGCGGCCTTAATCTCGCTGGGTCTGTCTGCCGCCGAAGGTGGCGGGACGTCGGCGCACAATCCCAGCCTGCACTTCGCGATGGGCACCGCAGAGCGTGCTGTGTGTGTGCGTGCGTGGGTTATTGCATCGTTGGGACCATTTTTTCAGTTCCCACAAGGGGAAACTCAGTTTTTTTTTTTAAAAATCTGCGACTGCAATCAGAAAAACAAAAAATGTCAAAAAAAGGTGTCATATTTTGATTGTTTATTTATGGTTAAGGTTAGGGCTGGGTAGGGATTAAGGTTGTCATTATTAGAAATAGAGATTTGCCAATATTAATTAATGGACAATCCCCAAAAAGATATGAGTACAAACGTGTGTGTGTGTGTGTGTGTGTACGTGCGCTGTGTTGTTGTGTGTTTTTTATTTTTTTCAACAAATTACAAAAAAATACAATCATTTCTTGATTGCTTAAAATACTGAATTTACTGAATTGTAAATGAAATATGGGAAAAGCAATACACTGACATATGGAGGAAGTTTTAAGTATAGATTATTAAAGGGGCACCTGGCCATACTGTCCTGTTTTATGCTAGTTACAGCTAGTTTAGTCTTTAATAGTGGATAATAGTGGATCGCAGCTGTAAATGGCATGAATGAAGCCATTTTAAAAGGGAAACAAGTGGTGATATGAGGCACAGATGGGTCCTGGACCAGGCCCAGAACTGGCCTCTGTGTCCTGGAATGTGCTGTAGGTGCCTCCTCTAGTGGTTCCTTGGTGCAAATGGGAGCCACTTCACTACGGAAGGCAGCGCTCTGCGTGTGAGTCTGCGTGTGAGTCTGCGTGTGAGTCTGCGTGTGAGTCTGGTCGCAGGGTGAGCTGAATGTGCCTGTGGGATGGGGGGGGGATCTCTCTTTCTCTCCCTCCCTGCAGACAGCTGGTCTCTTCATGACCTCTGCACCCTGTCCCTCCGCCCTGCAGGACATGCCATCACCCACAGTGGGTGTCAGTCACCAATAACTAATGTTTGAAATTAAAGTCTTTATTGCTGATCATTATTTAAGTTTTTTTCCCTTTTTTTAGCAGGTCACAAATGTTTGCATTTATACATTATGGTTTATTTTTGGAGCAAATCCGCTTGTTTTAAGGCTTTTGTTTTTGGGGATATATATTACATGAAGATGCTTATAGATGAACCGCTGTCGTGGAATTCCGTAAATGTAATTTTATTCATTTTAATAGTTTTTTTCCCCCAGCAACAAAGTACAGAAAGACCATTATTATTATGAAAACAGAAAATGTTGGTGGTTGTCGACTGCCATGGAAAGAGGGACCTTGGGGGGGGGGGGGGGCTGCCTGGGCCACTGTGTGTCAGAGGACACCCCTCTTCGTTTCCCTGCCACTGTACCTGTGCGTCTGAGCTCTGTGCAGCTTGTCTGAATGTATCTCAGCCAGCAAATCACCACCATGGCCCTGCTGTGTGTGGATTCTGTGCTGATAATATAACCTGTAGTACACCTACAAGGGTGACCTGCGCATATTTGGCAAACATTATAGCAGCTAAATTGTGTCTGATAATTTTTCTGCCGATTCATTAATATTTTGTTGTTTTTGAATTGAGAGTATTCCTGCAATTTTTTTCGTTTGCCCCCCCCCCCTTCCTGGTTGCTGTGTCTTCACCTGTCAGACATTATAATTAAGAAGGAAGCCCTGTCCGTCCGCATGCCCTGTAACTCTGGCTCTGTTAGACTGGAGGGGAGCAGGGCCGTGTTGATTGGCGTCTGGCTGTCTGGAGTCCCTCTGGAGCTTTCTGATTGGCCACTTTCCTAGCTCCCTCTCAGGTGTAACCTGTTAATACCAGGTGTCCTGCAGGCCGTAAACATCACCCCAGCCTTCAATTAAATCCTCAGCTCCTGTCAGCTGCATGACGGCACCCATCCTGTTGCAGGGTGCCTCTCACGCCTTGGACAGCTACCTAAACATGCATTGTTCATCTTTAGTAAACCAACGTACTGTGTGTATGTGTGTGGGGTTGGGGGGGGGTTCCCCCAAAATGGCTTATACCCTTCCAGGCTCCGGATGTTTGCATGTCCCTCCATGCTACTGCCTCACCCGTGTCACGTCAGCAGAACCGTAACTCTGTTCCATTCCATTTTCACTGGGATTTATCGCTTTGATGACTGCAGTGTATTTTTTTTCCCCCTCCCCCGGCAATTTTAAACCAATTTAGTGGCATTTGGCTCAGTAGCAAAGGTTAAAACTGTTGATTCATTCACTGTAAGCGGAACATGGACATTTCACATTTAAACATGATTTGTGGACCTCCGTGATTGGTTACTCATTCGCCGGCCCGTGCCAAAATCAGCAAGCTTCAGCTGGAAATTGAATAAAGATTTTGGGTGGCTTGTTCATGACTGATTTCCACAAGTATTACGTTTATGAATATTCTCCAAGAAGTAATAAATTAGCCAAATTTAATGATACAAATGGTGTAATACAAACAGCTGATTATGTGCTTGAGTGTCTGTCTTAAATTAGCTTGCTGCTTTTGCACTTGTGGATTGCAGTTACTACATACAATATTATCACAATGTGAATAACAGTCTTTGAATGTTATGTGTGTTGCCTTTTAAAAATTTTTTAAAGTGAGGCTTCCAGGGCAGCTCAGGGCATATATGGCTTATTGAGATCCCTACACCATCTAAAGAGAAACAAATTAATGAACCATAATAAGCAGCCTAGTTATAATATTAGTATTACAGTGACGTTTTTCTTGTTAACCAATACCTGAGCCTGGGAGGAATCGCATAGTCTAACAGCAAGCCTGATCAAATGGGGGGTGTCTGCCCCCCCAAGAACCTGTACTCCCCCCCCAGTTAGTAACTTAAGACCCCACTGGAGAAATTGGTTTAGTCATCTGTGGTTGCTGGATATGTGAAGGTGTAATGGTTGCGAACCCGTTATAATTGACACTCCCAGTGCCACTGGGATAGTTGGGATTCATCTGTTTGACCAATCAGTGCAGGTCAGCGATTGCACCCATGCCCCTGTCGGAATGCGACCGCAGGCACACTGCGACATTCCACGCTGGCATGCGTGAGGCGTGTTTCTGCTTGGCGCGTCCCAGCTGGGAGCCAGGCCAATGTCTGCCGAGCGCCTCGAACCGTCGGCCGCGGGGTTAAATATCATCGCTTCCTTCCTCTGTTCATCTCTGCTTTTAGCGATCGCTTTTGTCATATTAATTCTGTGGGGCCTCAGAAAGGGGAGAATGTATAAGAATTTCCCAGGGAGAACGAGGATATCCCGGGGGTGTATTAACTGCAGAGGATTTAAGGAAACGCAGTAAATTAAGAAGATGCATCATTTATGCACTCTGTGTATATAAGGAAGAGAAGGCTGACTTGTGGTGTAAGCAGGTGCAAAACGCACCATCATCAGTTCTAAAAATGAACGCCCTGCTGGCGTGTGTCTGTGCAGCTCCACGCTTCCTCTGTGGGCCTGTGACTCACATCTGTGTTCATTTGCTATAATCCCCCTGTACCCCTGATCCCTGCCCTTCCCTGGGCCAGGGTCTGGGGGCCTCTGCACACGTAGGAAGCGAGGTGGGCCCGTTCCTGCGTCAGCGGGGGTCCCCGGGGTCACTCCCCTCCCTGGGGGGGCGAGCCGGGTCCGATGTTACTGATGAGCGTGGCTTGTGTCGGCTTATCGCTTGCTTGTCAGCACATTTACATGCAAATGCAAATTAGCAGTTGTCTGGTTAATTACAGCAGGCCTATTGTAGCACTGCCAGCTTTCCTGACACGCTGTGGACTCTGCCAGCTCGCTGGTTTGTTTGCCTTTTCTTATTAACTTCCCTTTGACCCGGCTCTCTGTTAGCATATGCTTTTTTTTTTTTTTTGGCATAATCTCTTCCCCGTTACTCTGCGTGTGTGTGTGTGTGTGTGTGCGAGAGAGAGAGAGATGCAGGAGATTAAAGGCAGCATTCAGCCCAGTTCTGTGTTTGAGTGTGTGTGTGTGTGTATTTCTCTGTGTGTGTGTGTGTGTGTATATATATTTCTGTGTATTTGTGTGTGTGTGTGTGTGTATTTTTCTGTGTGTGTGTGTGTGTGTGTGTGTGTGTGTGTGTGTATATATATTTCTGTGTGTGTGTATTTCTGTATGTGTGTATTTCTGTGTGTGTGTGTGTGTGTGTGTGGCCCCTTCTTACCTGCCTGCTCCTTCCCCAGCTTCTCGTCCCCCTTTGTGCCACCGTCTCCGGTCAGAAACAGGCAGCCAGTTCGCTTTCAGCCTCCTGCAACGAATGCTAAATTAATTGCTCTGTGAGTGTTAAAAAATGCATTTAGGTCACATTTTAATTTTATGCAAATTTATGAGCAGACAGAGGCAAATATTAACAGTAGAGCCACAGGCAGCCATTATCTCTCTTAACTGACAAATGCTGCGGTTTTCAGCGCCCGGAGCCCGCAGCCACCCTGCCGTCCCCAGACGGCACCACACCGGGCCCAGCGGCAGGCAGGCCTGCTGCGACCGCCACCTGACACCCGGGATGAGCTGGGCCGGTCCTGCTGGCTGCAGGCCTCATACCTGTTGCTGGGGTAGCCCATCTTCCCAGGCTGTGTGTTCCTGCAGTGCAGCTTCTCTCTTCTCCTGCATCAGCAGCACGTGTCTGTGTGCAGCGACAGCTCTGCCTTCGTTTAGCTCTGATTTCCAGCGTGAAACCATATTACCTTCAAGACTCATGATCTGTGTTTCTCATGTGTGAAACTTGAATAATACAGGTACATTTGGTAATTGTTGTAACATAGTTGAGGTGTCTTCAATGCCTGTTAACTGTTACCTGCTGCAGTAATTTGTGCAGAAATGAAATTTCCATAGAGCTGTACTCACTTCACCGGTTTGTTCTATGCAAATGAGTTAGGTGCCTCATACCACGGGCCTTGGGGTCATGTGGCGGCCATCCTGAGGGTTTATACTCGCTGTTTAGGTGGTCAGCAGAATTCGAGAATCAGCATTGTTAGCTGAGCATTGCCCTATGAGTAACCGTGGTGCTATAAGTTGTTAACAGTAATGCAATTATGATGATAAAACAACCTTTTCAGTACAAGCCAGGAGATATGTTTGGAATTCTGCTTTCACCGGTGTTGGCATGTTTTGAAAGCTGACCTTTCATATAGCATTGCTGGATAATTTACTTTCAGGTCCGGTTCTGTAGCGGAGAGGTGCGGGTTTGCTTCCGGTGGCCGAGCCTAATTAGCCTCCACTCCTTGTGAGTCCCCGTGTCTGTCTCTGACGAGCCACCTCTGCTGCGTGGTGCGTCTTGGAGCCCCGTCGCTACCGGGGAGCCCCTCCCAGTAAACAGGCAGGGAATGAGTGACCGTGTCTCCGCGCCTCGGCCAGCCAGCGAGTCAGCTGTGTGCCTCCGTCACTCAGAGGCAGAGCGGGAGCTGGCCTGCGTGAGCGACCCATCCGAATGCCCCCCTTTGTTCTCTCTGCCGTGTTACGTGCCCCTCGTCTGTAGCCTCACACCTGTCTGTTGCTGTTAGGGGAGGGAGCGTTCCAGGGGGGCCGAGGGTCAGTGTCTCATATCCCTGTTTGAAAGCAGCTGCTCTCCGCCGTTCCTTAACCCGTCCCACCCTGCCAGCTTGATATCAGCAAAAAATACGAGCCCTCCCCCCAGACCCCTGTCCTGGGAAAGGGCAACAGGTCATATTGCTCCACACACACCAGAATACATTTGGATATCCATGTGGATGCGAACACCATGGAAAATCTTTCCCAGACTCGGTGTGTCTTTTTTAGCCATTTCAAAACATTTTCTCACTTCCTCTTTTTCTCCTTCCGCTCTCATCCTGCTTCCTAAATAGTTTAATCCTCTTTTTCTAGCTTGTTTCAAACTCCTGCGGTCCTCTTTATTCTCTCTCTCTCTTTCTCCCTCCCTCCACTAGTCACTACCATTTGTGTGTTTTTATAATTTGTGAATGCAAAAAAAATGAAAATGGTAAAAGTCTTGTATTTTGTTTGGTTACTCATGGTTAAGGTTAGGGCTGGAAGGGGTTAAGGTTGTCATAGTTGGGGTTAGGGTTATGTCCATACAAATGAATGGATGGTCCCTACACAGCTATGAACACAAACCTGTGTGTCTGTGCACGTGAGCCGTTTTGGCCTTAATCCAGCCTCAGTCCATCAGGAATTGCTTAGGCGGAGGGAGGGAGAGAGGAGTGGCTCGCGATGTCATGGTGGCTTCACCCAGGTGGACGTGAGTCTGCCCCAGGCCTCGCTGGACCCCGCCCTGCGAGCCCCCTGTACCCTCTCCCTTCTGCAGATGGTCAGGAGCCTAAAGGAGCTCATTTGACTGCTAAACTTCCTTTCACTCTGCTCTTTGGTCGCTATTTGTTTTCTCTGTGTTTAGAAACCTCGTCTTTTCATGATGCATTAATGGCTTTTAATGGCAGTTATGTTTGAATGTGAGAAGCAGCAATTCATGCCTGTACACATCAGTTTAAACATGCAGTTGAGTCTGGTAGAGGGAAGGATATTTCATGTGACACTGGCATTAAAGTTTTGCCATTAACATTTTACTGTGCAGGGCATTAGATAAAAAGCATTTGTGTTACCTCCTTATGAAGAGCAGCTCTTGGGACGGCAGCCCAAACATGGCGATTGAGTTACTGACCTCAACAGTCCTGGTTGTCTTCCTGCATAATACCCGGCAGCAGAAATTGATTAATAATTGTGATTTATTTTTTAAAAACATAATTTTTGTGTGTGACGTTTCATGAGAAGGACCGTATGAGCCTTTGCCTGCGTCTCCATAACAGCTTGCCTTTGTTTACCTTCAGGCTTTTTTCTTCTGGTCTGCAGTTGCAATAAAAGTTTTGCATGGGGCAGAGTGGCAATAGTAAAACCAAAAAAAAAAATGCCAGGTGCTTTGTGTCTGGATAGTTTGGTTGATTAGCATGTGGTTATTCTGCTCTTGTGTGACTCCGAAGGTGTTTCTAAGGACACATGGTGCTAAAGAGCGTGTGTCCCCCATCCAAGGGCTATCCCATAATGAGCAGAGGGAAAACGGGCAGCGGGGGATCAGCCATAGGACGCTCCCCCTGCTGCTGCTGCCCCCCTGGCCTCCTTGTAGGAACCACAACGCCGGCCATTGTCATCAAAGCTGCGATTAATCATTACATTTGTATGAGGGAGGGGCTTTTTCACCATGGTGACCGGAATGATTCGCTCTGCTTTGCATATCAACAGAAAAGTTTGCAGGGAGCGAGGTGGAAGCATCAGGCTTGGGCTGTCGAGGGGGACACTGGAACAGATCTTACCCTGCCGTCTGCCGGCACTCAGCGACCCCCCCCCCCCTTTACTGGACCTCCGAACAAAGGGGGTCATCGAATGGCTCTGAAGGACCATTTGTACATGAAAAGAATCGGAACAAAAAGTTTGGGTAAATTTACTACTGGTTAAAGAACACAGCTATTTACTTAGGGGTTCACATTTTTTATTACTGACGTTACTCATTTCTTCAATGCAATATCACAAGTGAAAAGCCCCCATTTTCATGCGGCAGAGAACGTCCTGTTTGATTTTTCAATGGCCAAGCTGTTGTTTTATCGATGGAGTGTGTATCCATGCCATATTTATGAAATCCCTTCATTTGCTGCTGAAAGCCTGATATACAGGGACCTGTGTTAATCCTGAAAGCATCCTGGAGTGAGCGCAGCCTTATCCAGGCCCTCCTTCAGTAAAGTGTCGTTCTGGGGACACATCCGCCACTTCACTCCAGTGCCAGATCTGGAGTGTTAAGAGTGGCCATCAGGCTCGTTAGCATCGATACGGCTGGGGCTGTTTGTCATGACCGAGCCCAGGGGGATGGCAGAATGCTGACGGACAGGTTGTAAAACCCGGGTGCGGGTGCACGTGCACGCTTGCATGCTCATGCGCGTTTATAAACTGTTTAGATTTACAGTGCCAGCTTGTTTATTAGATGTATTAAAAGTAGGGTTTTCTAAATGGTTTCAAAGGAATTGCTTTTCTGTGGTGCAGAATAAGATCTTGATATGGAAATGAACTTGTTTTGATATTCAATGAGAAATTAAGTTGGCTAATTATAGTTGGTATTAGAATCCTGAGCAAGACAGTCAAATGTTTCCCATTATAGTCATATCTTTGAACTTCAAACTAATTGCCTGAACCAAATCATCCAAAAACAACAGAAAGGCTTCCTCAGGGGGGTGCTGGAAACGTGAACCACGTCCAGAGAATGTGGCGGGACGCGTGGGACAGTCTGGAAGGAAATACCATCAGCTGATGTAGAACAACAGTAGTATTTATTTATTTGTTTGTTTGTTTATGATCTATAAATAGAATATTAACTTATTCCCCACAAATTGGAAAATAGTCCAGCTGTGGTGATTGACAGTCAGGGATGAAGCTCTGGCGCGGCTCCGTGGAAGCTGGGATCTTGCCGATGACCAATGGAAGCATCTCCCTCACAGCCTGGTAGCACCTGTGTGCCTTCACACGAAGGTGGGGCATGATCTCCATTTGTGCAGAGTCAAACTTCTACTTACATTAATGTCTTATGAAATATTTGATTTATTTACAATTCAGTAAATCTCGTATATTCATACGTATACAAATTCTTTTGCTTCTGTGATCCAGATTTTTCCAGACGTTCATAAATTCTGTTAGTGTTAAAACAAAAAAGCACAGACACCTTACTATTTGGTTAACTATTAATCAAATCAGCACTTTTCTCCTGATGGTGTTTTCTGCAGAGGAAGAATAAAATAAAGTAGAAATAGGGTCGAGAGTAGTCACTGAGAACAGAGAGCCTCTTATAGAAATATCAAGGCTACTATGGGAATGAAGTCAAGAAAAGCAACTACAGATGTTTACTTTGTCACAGTTAATTGTTTTACTTCTGCTAAAGAAGTTTGGTGAACATTTACACAAAGTTTTTATTCGAATACTTGCACAACCCATTAGGAATTTCCAAAAAGATGACTGAGGTCTGCGGTCCAAAAGCTATAGAGGAGGCTCAGTGAGGTGGAGGAGAATCGATGGAAATTCTCCACCCTGGAAGCAGAACGGGGATCAGCGTGACTGAATCTTTAAATTTATGCTCAAGCTGCCAGTAGAAATAGCATTTAGCCCTGCTTTGCATTGTCTCCGTTGAGAACGTAGAAGCAGAAGGGCAGTTCAATGTTATCTTTTATCCTACATCAGCAGCAGCAGGAGAGATCTGAACAGGTCACATTCTGTGATATACTTCACTCCCCCACCCACCCCGAAAGCACCACACCCAGCTCTACCTGTCTTTTCAGCTCCCAGGGCGGCTGTTATCTCTGCTGCTCGAGGGGTGCTGTACACAAACATCAGGCCTGCTGGGGACATCGATTTCTGTCATGTAGTGAAAACTTTCTCTCATCTCTTTTGCACCCTTTAGATAATATTTTTAATTGTAAAATCACACCCTCCCCAGTGCATATGGACTTATGTTTGCCCATAATTTATAGCTGTTGGATCTTTGATCAATTGATAGCAGGGAATCCTTTGGTAAATAGAGTTTTAGACACATTGCCAATAGACCCCACTTATTGATTGGAGTGTAAATTTAAAAACTTAATCAGGTCCTGAGATAAATCTTATCTCCGCCCCTGGCAAATTACAGGGCTGGCTCTGAGTCAGGGTACGCAGGTCAGCTGTGAAGGAGCACTGACCTTTCTGACTAGGATGATACCTTACTCTTCTTCGATCTGCCTGCATCGAGGGCATCTCCTCCCTGCTCCTCTCGGCTTACTCTACACTAAAGGCATCTCCTGCTCCTCCTAGCTATCTACACTAAAGGCATCTCCTGCTCCTCCTAGCTAACTACACTAAAGGCATCTCCTGCTCTTCCTGGGTTACTCTACACTAAAGGCATCTCCTGCTCCTCCTGGGTTAGTCTACACTAAAGGCATCTCCTGCTCCTCCTGGGTTAGTCTACACTAAAGGCATCTCCTGCTCCTCCTGGGTTAGTCTACACTAAAGGCATCTCCTGCTCCTCCTGGGTTA
>JAODUD010000019.1:1963984-1976566 GCA_026784285.1 Stomatorhinus walkeri | reverse complement strand
CCTCCTGGGTTACTCTACACTAAAGGCATCTCATGCTCCTCCTAGCCAACTACACTAAAGGCATCTCCTGCTCTTCCTAGCCAGCTACACTAAAGGCATCTCCTGCTCCACCTGGGTTACTTTACACTAGAGGCATCTCCTGCTCCTCCTGGGTTACTCTACACTAGAGGCATCTCCTGCTCCTCCTAGCTAACTACACTAGAGGCATCTCCTGCACCTCCTGGGTTACTCTACACTAAAGGCATCTCATGCTCCTCCTAGCCAACTACACTAAAGGCATCTCCTGCTCTTCCTAGCCAGCTACACTAAAGGCATCTCCTGCTCCACCTGGGTTACTTTACACTAGAGGCATCTCCTGCTCCTCCTGGGTTACTCTACACTAGAGGCATCTCCTGCTCCTCCTAGCTAACTACACTAGAGGCATCTCCTGCACCTCCTGGGTTACTCTACACTAAAGGCACCTGCTCATACTTCTCTTGGGTTAGTCAACACTAAAAATATCTCCTCCCTGCTCTACCTGGTTTAGTCTGTCCATGCTTTAAAAATGCTCATGTAAATGTTTCTAGATTTTTCACATGTGACCAGCCTGCTGGAAATATTGCTTAGGAAGGTTGGCCACTTTAAACATACTTTAAATGTACTCTGTAGTTACATGAGATTAAGCCAAAATGAAATCTCAGAGCTTCAAGGAATTACAAACGCAACTTCAACCACTCAGAAGTGCAGAGGGTTTTTCATTTCTTTGGCCTACCTGCGCACACACTGCACATTGCATACTGCTGTTTTTTTAAGCTAAGCAGGTAAACATTTCACTGAGGGGGGATAAAATGAACTTGGAGGCATTTGTAAGATGTACCCTTAAGCGTTTAGCTCTTTATTTACATTCAGGAAAGAGTGTCTCCCACAGAGTGCAGGGGGAGCAATGAAATGAAAACCTGTAGCACACCTGTCATCTGAAGATCCCTGATGTGAATGTTAAGCAGGAGTGTTGCCAGTCCAGAGAATACCCTTCCACATCTCATTGTGCTGTTCTCAGTCATGACGCTAAGGGCGCGTCTTCAAAGAATGATTCTTGTTCTGTGATGAAGGGTAATGGAGATTTTTCTCTTTACATAAATCCACCTGGATGACCAGTTTACAATTTTATCTGTTGCATTTGAATGTTGTGATGTGCGTTAAAGTTTCCAGGATGTATCTGACTGTTACTCAGGCAAAGTTCGACTCGTATCTTGCAATTTACATGTGCTTTGCAGTGAATTGCTCTCATATTACTCATGTGTTTATCGGATGTGCATGTTTGTTTTAACAAAAAAAAAACAATGCATTTTCTTTGGTATTGTTTTGAACTAAAATGTTTGCCAGAATTCTCAGAAATGGCTACACTCCATCACATATTTTACTGAGTCATTTCTCGCAGTGAATAAAATGTGAATTTCACAGTGATTAGTGGAAGCATTAGCTCTCTCCTTGGGATTATGCTAGCTTCACTATCTTTGTGATTATGTTCCTGAAGACTCTGGATCCAGCAGGAATACATTACACCAACAAGGCCTCAGCTTCAGACTGGGATGTGGTGGGGATGGTTTTAGCTGGTCTGTGTGCATTCAGTGACACTGCGTACTGGCATGAGGGTTTAGGGCTGGTGGTGTGGGGGCGCCTTGCCGAGGCCATCTCCATCAAAGGAGACGGTTAAGCACAAGAGGCAGCAGCCACAGGCCCAGAGCAGTGGAGGATCAGTCCTGGTACTGGCTGGTAATGGAGACTTTGTTTGTTAAGCCCACGAAAGACTTGTTTATTTAGTAAATATGCGCGGAGAGCCCTCTCCGATAAACGACGTCTTCCTTCTCTAATACCCCATAGCCAAAATCAATAAGTGGGATAATGCTTCTGCTGGCACATGCACAGTATTCATCTAGAGCCTATTCGAACCCGTGAACACTGGGGGTGTATGAGAGGGACCGGCAGTCATTTCAGCTTTGCAACTTAACGTCTCCGTTTTGTGTTAGGTCGTTGTCATGATTTCAGAAACTTTTGCACAATCACTTTACGGCATTAGCAAGACTACTGCTGTAATGCCATTAAAGTTTGTTGCCTTTAAATTAAAAGGCAATAGAGGTGTGTGTGTGTGTGTGTGTGTGTGAGATGGGTGGGACAATTGGGGTGGTGGTCCTTAGGCTTGATTACATTGCTGGCTTTGTTGTTGTGAGCGTAAGGTTCCCAATCTGTCTGTCGCCGTTTCTCCTTTATGCTCATTGTCTTTATCTCATTCTCAGTTTTCTGATGGCAGAGCTGCCTTTTTCCCCTCCTCTTCCAGCTCTTTCTGTCTTTTTCCCTCTTACAGCTTCATAGCTTCCTTCCCACGATAGAACCTGTCCCGGCCTTCCTGCTCTCTCTCTCTCTCTCTCTCTCTCTCTCTCTCTCGGCCATTTATATCCCTATTGATTTCCTCAAGGCCTGTTTTTCCTGAGTGCCGCTGCTCCTGCCTGCTCTCTGTTTTCCTCCCTGTTCCCCAGAGGCCCTTTGGCCTCATGCCAGGTGACAAGCCACCTTGGCAGAGTTCCTGGCGTAGATCTGGTTAGATTTGTCGGGGTAATAAGTTTGATGATGGGGGCTTAACTCCGGGGGGTGGGGGGCAGCACTCAGGGAGGGGAGCATGGCAGCCGGTCCCCCCTCCCGGAGAAAACGGGGGCCTGTAAGCCGGATGGGAGCAGAGGCTGGCATTCGGCGTTGACTGTTGGGACCGTTGCCCTGTGACTCAACCACCTACAGTGCAGTCTGTTAAAAAGTAGGGTGCTGGGAGCCATCGTATATCATGGCGGACAGAGGTAAGGCGTGCCCAGCTAGCGGGGGATCAATGAAGGTTACTGACATATCAGCCGGCGATAGCAAAGGCGGCACCCAGGCATATATGTCAGTGGTATGAGGCCCCATACCTGTTCCCGTCGGTGGGTCAGGGCGGTGCCCTCGGGCAGCACAGGCACGGCAGCGGTTTTATGCCAGCGGCATTGCCGCATGTGGGTGCCACAGGAAGCCCCAACCTGTGTGCATCAAGTGCTGAGAGTCTGTTATGATGGCTTATTAAAAACAAAGGATATATCGCAGTATTGCTAGACGTCAGTAATAGGCATATTAAAGTATTAAAAGCTAATTATGTTTCTTCATTAATTTTTACTGAAAGGAGTTGAAACAATTGAATTCCCCAATTCTTTTGACTGTTTAACTATGTGAGCTGTAAATAAACATCCGTCCGGACATCTACTGAGTGCTTATACCGGTCTGGGTCAAGGGATTGTACCCAAACACAGCAAAATATCAGTTTTCTCCTGCATTCCCATGCCGTTTCATCCCTAACTTGCAGGACATCGCAGCCCGAGGCTGCGTGCTCAGCCTTCTAGGAGGAAATTGCATGTAGCATTCATTAGACAAACGTGGCTGACCCTTGACCCCTGACACCGGCCCCCTTAGCTACCAGACAACTGTGTTCCTCACTATGGCTTCTCATCTCTATTCTCTCCACATTTTCCAGAACACAGAGCATATATGCCTTTTTATCAAATGCCTGGAGCAGAATGGGGTAATATTCCCTTTAGGTTAGCATGTAACCTTTTTGTAAACGCATAGTCGTCCAGGCTGAAAGACCCAAGGAAGACCCACCGTTGCAGGCAATGCAGTTGGTGTATTTGACTGCCCATAGCAGCCGTTGACCAATAGGAAACATGGTTTGGGAAGGAGAAGGCGGGGCAAGTCTTTGCTAACTAATAAAAGCACATAAAAGGCAGGTCAGACTGTTCCCAAAAAGATCTTTAATGCTCGAACTTGTCTTAAGTTAGAGTGACTGTTCTCTTCAGCCCGACCTCACATTGTCAATCTTGGGCTAATGGTTTATCCCCCTTCTACAGGGATATGCAGCAGGCAGTCTGGCATACATGTGATGCTCCTTATCCCAAAAGCGGCTTATCTCACCCAAGCCAAGATTGACATATAGGATTTTTTAAAAACAGCGATTACACTCTGCATCTGTTTCCACATCATCGTAAAGTTGTCCTTGTGTACTTTTTATACATCCAGGATCAAGTATAACCAATATTTATATTGAACTTAATTCTACATTAGTTCTCTTTCATGCACTACAGCATTGCCTCTGGATCTCTTGGATTTCTGGATAAATAAGTGCCAGTGCTGTTCTGCTGCATTTTTTACTTCCTGAGGACTTTCTGAGCCCTTCTCCATCCTCACCAGCGGTTCCTCCTCACGTCCCGTGGCGTGTACACCTTCTCTAATCTGTTGCGAACCTCTTCGTTTATCCAGTGGGTTTTGTGTATTTCATGTCGCCAGATGTGGGTGGCGAGCCTCTGTTTGGGGATGAAGACAGATGCTTTATGAGTGAAAAGTTTTGCAGTTGGAATGTCCTGAAGCTCTCGCGCTCTGCTGGTGGCGTCAGCCCTCAGATCACGGCAGCGGAGCCGCGTTTTCTCCTTTGAAGTTTCAACTTTGAGAGAGCAAAAGCTTTGTACAGAGCTCTACCTCGCTGTCCTTCAGGCAGCCCGAGCCAAGTCCGGTCGTTACGCCTCTCCACAGAGAAAAATACCATTCTTTAATTTTTCTAACTGCATTCTTTCATCTGCTTTCCTCTTCAAAGCCGACCTGGGAAGACTGTGTAGATTAACAGATGCGGGTCGTTTTTTGGCGTCTTCCCCTGTGGTTGGCGTGAAGCTTTATGCTGAGCCTCTCACTCGCTGTGACTTGTCCCCGTCCCCAATGCTCTCGCCGAAAAACCGAGGTGAGACCAGGGCTGCCATGTGACTGGGAGGTCGCAGACCTTCCCAGTGCCATTTGCCAAAGGCGCCGTTTGGGTCGCAGTTGCTCAACATGTGTGTCTGTTTTTTTAACATTTTAATGAGACGTTAATTCCATGTAAGGACCTGTTCAAAAGTTCCATCTTGTGACTCCCCACTGTCAGGCAGCTGTCCAAACAGAACGTCGGAAAACCGATACTTTATAAACATTTAACGACAGTTGCTGTGTGATCTGGCGCTGCTCCGTCAGAGGAAACAGAGGCCAGATTGAGGCCGACGTGAACTCAGAAACTGCTTTGCGTGGACGAATTCACGCCCCCTAGAGGTCACCCCACCCACAACAGGGTCAGACGTATAAATATGATTGCATATAAATGCTTCATCGCATTTGATGCCTGCATCTGTGCAAATGTAGCTCTTTGAGAATCTGATTCCATGTTCATCTGAACTGCATGGGGTGTCTGATTGCCATTGACCAGCCCCCGTCCTCATGATGCCTGCAGCAGCCCATCCACCTAGATTCTGACTTTTGTGAGATTGGGGGGGGAGATGGAGGGCAGCAGAAATGCTTTTCTAAGCCACTGTTAGCCACGCCCCCCCAGCCCCGAGCCTTGAATCACAAGCTTGGCATGCATGATGGTACATTGTAGAGGACGGCTTTGGGTGTTCGGCCTTTTGTTCCTGCATTTTGAAGTGCGGTTGAGGAGTTCAGGTGCGGTTAGCGCTGGCAGCGGATGCGCCAGCCCAGGGCAGTAAACATGGGAGCAGGCGGGCAGCCAGATGCAATTCAACAAACTTTTAACCTCTTGCAGCTAATCCTTTGTTATGTCAGTAACTCTCTCGCTCGCTTTCTGTCTCTTTTCCCCAGTATGGATTCTCTCTCTATGGTTCTGACCCCCTCCACTTCTTTAGTTGCTCCCTCTTTCTTTTCATGTGAAGTCAGTTCAGTGGCTTGACCTTTAAACAAGGACTAGAACACCACAGCTGTTACCGACTTCAAACGCAGGCCCGTTTAAACTGGAACACAAGTGAGCGCAGGGAATAATGCGGCCACTAAAATATGCATATCCTTCTCTGAAGCTCTCTGGACAAGCTATGACAAAGAAGAGATCCTCCACATCAGCCTGTCCTTCCGCGCAGGCCCAGCCTCAGACAGGGAGAGCAAACAAAGACCTGCTTCATATTTGGCATAATGTTTCCTTTTCAGCTGCATGGTTTGCATGAATGAGCGCAGGGGGAGGAAAACGGCGGGTGTTTTGTAGGGGCCGCACCACGTCCGGAGACATGCAAGCACATAGCTTCAGATGTGGGCTGTGCGGGACGTTACGCGGCATAGTAAACATAGCTTAGGTTCGGCCTTTACCTCTTAGTCGTGTTATCCGGGGTGATATGGCCATGCGGCCAGAGAGGCTGTGTTCATGTGAGGCCGGTTTAAGATCAGTTTCTGATTTTTCTCGTTGCCCGCTACCTTCCGGGCCACGCCCACCATAGGAGCGTTTGGGACACGCGCAGGGGAAGCCAGACAGGCCAGATTGTTTCTGAATCATGCGCCGCCACTTTGGGGACCTTTCAAAATAGAACCTTTGTCAGACGAGAGGCGGTCATGACCATCGAAAGGAAGGGGGCTCGATGTTATTCAGAGCTGTGGAGAAATGAGTGAGCTGAGTGGCGGCTCTGTGTGGAAATGTGTCCCACGGCCAAGGCGAAAGCAAGTACCCCTTGGAATATTACAGGCCTGCTCGTGAGGGAATCGGGAGCTGGCAGAGAGGGGAAGGGCCTCTGGCCTTTCACAGGAGATACCTCGTTCCCTTCCGTGGAGAACACGTGAATCTAAAGGAGCGTCGTCAGTGTGTAAGTTCTGTGGCCTTTCCCACCTACACCAAGAGAGCATCTTACTCCTTGTTTATATCCTGCACTGGTGCTGGTGGGGAGGCATCACGGGAAAGCATTGTTTTGCTGCTAAACAGCGTAGATGCCTCCCTCTCTGAAAACATATGGATGGACTTTCCAGCAGTTTGGCATCCCAATCTCAGTGTCCATGGGAACAGTACAGCTATTGTTCATTAACAGAAAGCTATACATCTGGGGACACCCTCTGAATTTAAATGTAGCCCCCAAACATAGATACTTGTTTGTTTTTTTGTTTGAATGAATAAATGAATGTTACATTTATATGGCCCCTTTTTCCAAGACAGTCAAACCGTCGGGACCCACTGGCTGAATAGTGGTTAAGTATGGAGACTCAGCCTGAAGGTTCCTGGATTGAATCCCAGGTGCTGTGTTACCCTCGAAGGATATACTAACTAAAATTGTCTCCTGCTTCTGAGTAACAAACTGAAAAATGTTTGCATGTTTAAAGTGAACCAATAATGAGAATGTGAAAGAATTACCCAGTTGGGATACTGTGGCTAGTCATTCCCTTATCTGAATGAGTTTATGGAAGTTTGGTTTTGAAGGTTTGCACTGTTGAAATTCCAGCATGTTTCCACTCACCACCATCACAATAAGATCTACTTTACTGTGTCATAGCAAAATGTATTTTTAATTCATTTCTGCCAGTGCTGTTTGGATTTCAAATATCCTCTTTTGTCTGTTTCGTTAATTCCTTTTGAAACTGTGAAAACTTCCATGAAACAATGCACACACAAAACTGCCTCGCTTTTGCGCTCAGTTTGATTTTATTCCCCTTTACCTTCTAACTGGGAGGTTTGGCTTCATTGTTTATTTGTACCGTCATCCTCCTGAAGTATTTCGAGGGAAGGGGCAGGTAGAGAGCTCTGCTTTTTCTTTGTGGACAAGAATAAACTTGTTTCAAAGGGGCACATTAAATAGCTCTTTGTACTCACTGACCATATGAATGTTTTCAGCCGACGTAAACCGGGTTTCTTCATAGCGTCATGCTTTCAAGTGGAATCTTGCCATTGGCCAATAGATCATTGTGTATTGTAATGTAGGTCTAGTCAAAGTTGAGGTGATTCGCTAAGCAAGGTGGCGGTAGACAGTGTTTGCAGAATTGTGGGGCCACACTTCTCATGGTCCATAGAGGTGACTGCTCACTGCTCCTAGGTGACTTTGTATGACTTAGTTTTCTACAATGTCTTTTTCTATGATTGAAGGCTTGTCGTTTTTTTTTCTTTTTTACTTGGAAAGAATGGATGGTAATACTATCTCTCTCACAGTTGCAAGAATCCTGCTTGTTGAGGTGATAGGTTTCAGCTTTCTAACATGTGTATAAAGTTTCACAGCACAATAGATCTTTTGTGTTGTGCAAAATGAACCCCCCCCCCCCCACCCCCACCAGTCATGCACCTGGGGGCTGCGAGTGCTCAGGTTTCCTCTGTCTTTATGTGCCGTTTCGTTACTTGGCCCCAGACAGCTGAAACATGCATCTCGCCATGGTGGGCAGACAGCCAGGACCTCTTCCAGCCGTGCAGGGAGAATCCGGGAAAGAGAGGCAGTGCTTCCCGGCGGAATGTTAGCATGATAACCAGGCCTGTGCGGGCCGGCCGGCGGGCGGGTGGACTGACAGACTCTAATTACAGACTGACTTCTTCTTTCTGAGCTGGTCGGCTCTCTGCTGCTGAAAGCAGAGGTTAGCATTTAGAAGCTTGCGAAGGGGGTTTTCCTGTGTGCTACTGAACGCTATGCTCTGATCTCCTGTGACTGAAATTCAAGCAGGAATTTGCTAAATCTGCTTTATCGGGGTCCCTTGTTACTACTAGCTGCTGTTGTCGGAACCTCTCCTGGACTTTTACACTGGCTCACATTGAAGGTTTGGGAAGAGGAGTGAGCTTTCGGAATAAATGCAGATATGATGGATATCAAATTATTGATCAAACTTAATTTGAAGCAGTTTTAATTAACATCTGCCTCTCTCTGTCTGCCTGCCTGCCTGCCTTTTGGTCTATGTGTCTGTCCTGTCTGTCCTGTCCTGTCTGTCTGTCTGTATGTCTGTCTGTCTTCCTCTATCTGCCTGTGTATCAATTTGTGTGTCTGTCTGTTTCTCTCTCTGTCTGTCCATCTGGACATTTACTTGTCTTTGTGTCTACCTGTCTGCCTGCCTGCTTAAGTCTGGGTCTAACTAGTGGGCTTGTGGAAGCTCCCTCACGTGGCTCTCGAGCTGACCCCCCCCCACCCCACCCCCCACTTCTGTGCCGCTCCCCACATGCCTCTTGTTTACAGGCAAGCTTGTCCCCTTCGATCACAGAAGCATGCCGGTCCTGGGATCTCCACAGTCTGCTCTCTGTGTATTTAATCGTTAAGAGAGAACAGATGTTCCCTGTTCGGCTTCCTCTGCGTTTGATAAAACATGGCGGGTTTCCGACGGCGCCCTCTGTGGCGTGATTTACACCGCGCGTGTCCTGGAGTCGCTTCTCCCATCCAGGCTGGGCGGCTCCACCCCCTGGCAGCTCATGCTAATTATGCTTGTGTGTTAATATTCTCACTTTTTTTGTCTTTATTCATGCAGGAATAGCAGAAGCCCATTCACTGCAAAGTAGGCATAGTGTCGCGATTTGAGGGAGCTGAGAAAGGAGCCCCTTTGATCTGTATGCGAAGCTACAATCAGAATAAAAGACGGATATTTAATGATTCCACACAGTAGTTTTGCAACCGTGATCCAGACAGCCATTCCTTCATGGGTATGGATATTGGCAGGTACCTAGACAGCACCTGGACATAAATTTGTCTGCTTAAGCCATTCACTTTTCTCTTAGATTCTGAAGTGGGTTTCGTGCATGTTAAACTAGGATTTCGCAATCAATTATGGTCCGTGCAAATGAGGATTTCTTAAAACACTCCACTTGCCCACCTCTCTCACTGGGCTGAAACAGCAGCAGTGAGGTGTGTGAGCAAGGAATGCCTTGGAGGGCCACGGTGTGTCCTGGGCTGGAATAGCGATGAGCTGTTGTCTGGCATTTTAATATTTTCCTGGGTATTCATTTGGTTTTATGTATTATCTATATAAAGAAATAATTTTAAGAATTTAATTAAATCTTAACAGTGGCTGATTCCTCAGTGACATGTTAATTTTCTTCCCCTCGAATCTAAATTCAAATTTCATTATATTTTGTATTTTCACTCTGAACAAAAGCTCATAAACTTATCTGCCTAAGTGAGGGACTGACACTACACCCAGCGCTGAGCCACTGACGTCAGTGTGAGGGGGCGGCCCCGCACCCAGCGCTGAGCCACTGACGTCAGTGTGAGGGGGCGGCCCCGCACCCAGCGTGAGCTCTGACGTCACAGTGTGAGGGAGCGCCACTGACTAGAGTGATGTGACCCATAATTGACACCACACATGGCTACTAAGCCCTGTCAGTTGCTGTTTTAAAATTTTCCCTTTCCCAATAATCCCTTAATCGTTTTTGCTAGTGTTGGCCGTGTAAATGAAGCATATGGGAAACATATGAACGCCTTTGAATAAGTGGTGCTGTGTGCTGATTGCGAGCCGGGGCAGGCTGCCTTTCTGCTGTGCTACACGCAGCTGCGTCTGCACCTGTGTTTCACCCAGCACACAGCCTCAGCCCCCAAAGCAGAACCACTGCATTAGATCCTTCTCACATGTGTTCTTGATACTTAAATAACATTATTCATTTGTATCTGAGTGAGGAGAGAAGGCAAGTGACAATGGGGGGGGGTGCGGGGGCATGCCGAAGTCTGAGGCTGGGTCAGCTTCTCAGTGAAAATGTTGTTTTTGGTGGAAAATGTGTCGATGGAGTAAAAGAACAGAAATGAATGTCAGCATATTCCAGTATTGGGCTTCTGGAAGACAAACTGGTCACCATCACCGTGATCTGTCACCTTGTGTAAGTCTGTTTGCTCTCCTCTGGCTTATAACCAGAGATTCATGCTAGCCAAGGGCCCAAAGACCGACTTTGGTCTGGCTGTTCCCCTTTGTGTTGCTATGGAATCCCCATTTCCCTCATTTGCTTTCCTGGTCTGGTTCACTTATAGTATGTTGTGAAGAGTTCATTTTTGGGGAGTGGGGGGGTTGAATCTCCTGGAAAGCAGCATAAAATATCCCTGAAGAAAAGCTCATTGCCCTAAATCATATGCAAGTGCCGGGGCTGTTTTTGGGCGGGTGAATTTTTGTGCTTTTGTGGTTTTCTAGCTGCTCGTTCAGTGACAGCTGATAAATGACTCAGGGCTTCCTTGTCTGTGTCCATCTGTGGTCTTTCGTGAAGCATTATGTCCTAATCAGGTGTAATAGGGAAGAAACGCTGATTGAAAAGCTCTGTTGGGTCTAAGCAGCACGTCCATGTACGGGGGGGGGGGTGCTGAATGACACACAGGGGGCCGGCGAACAGGGCCAGGTGTCCTGTTACTGGGGGCCAAGCTCAGGTAGAGCTGTACCTTCTCTGTCCTCGGGGACGGGAACGTGCATTATCTCCCTGCATAATTACAATATGACAGTACATCAGTATGAGAAGATTGTGGATGGCCATGCATATGTTTTAATCAGTATTGCTCCAACAAAAAGTGAAAATATGAGGCAGAGCAGTACAATTTGCTCTGTTTGTCCCCATTTTGAAATGAGGCCTACTTAATTAAGAAGCATTGAGAATCTACAGATAGCATTCCTTAATGAGCTTAAGCTGGCTGCTGTAACCAGATCCACTGCATTAATGACAACACAGGCCCCGTGAAAGGCTCCATTGTTCTCCAGATAATTGTGCTTTTAGTTAACACGGCTGACGAAGGCTCCCCTTGTTAGGGGACTGGGTTCCTCTGTCAGCAGCGAGGCAGGCGAGGACGGGTTCCCGATTCGGACTGGCCCCGTTCCCACTCTGCCAAGCCCACTTGTGCCGCCTCCAGAAAATCCCCTCGGCAAACAGGAGAATTAGCAATCCCTGGAGGGGGCGCAAAAGTGGAGGAGGTGCAGCTAGCTGGGATGTTAATTATATTCCCTGAATCTTAATGAATGAAGCGCGATCAATAGAATAAGTAAACAGTATGCTGATTACTCCAGCTAATGACTGTTAGCGCTAAAGTCAAGGTAGTCTTGCTTGTGTTGCTGCGTTTGTTTAAAGCGAAGCCCCTGAATAGCCACGAGTCAAGCAGCATTTATCGGAGCCGCTGTGTGGGATTTGGGAACGCTGGGCTTCTCATTAAACACGCCTAAGCGTGATTCCAGTCAGAGAGAGACTTGAATTGTCTGTGTGATCTGAGATGCAACTAGATGGACAGAACAGGAGATGAATGAGCTTAGCTGAAAACCTGTGTGTATGTCTGTGTTACGTATATATTACATTGTGGGGTCCGATTGTCCCTACAATGTGATAAAACCTGCTGTTTTGACACTTTTGGGACCATTTTTTCAGTCCCAACAAGTGGAAACTCAATTTTTATAAAACTCTGTAAAATTGTAAATCTATAGATCAAAAAACTAAAAATGTCAAATGTCTTGTATTTTATTTTATTTGGTTGCTTATGGGGTAGGGGTTAAGGTTGTCATTGTTGGGCTTTAGGGTTTTTCTCATTGAAATGAATGGAGAGTCCCCACATAGATATGAATACAAGTGTGTCTGTGTGTATACGTGTACGCGCGCGTGTGTGTGTGTGCGCGCGCGCGCGGACTGTTCTGCGCCCACCAGCAGTCTTACCTGTCTGGCTTACTGCCTGGGATCTCTGTTGTATCCAGTCATCCAAAGCTGTTAGAAACTCTATATCCTCCTCTAGGTGGAGAGGGATGGTGGCCAAGAATGAACCGTTTCACTGTGTTGGCTGGCAGAGCTGCTGCCCCTGTTCACAGCCATGCTCATACAACCTGTTGGGGGGGGGGGGG
>JAODUD010000019.1:1921865-1936446 GCA_026784285.1 Stomatorhinus walkeri | reverse complement strand
TTGACCAATACACCACCGGGGGGGCGGAGTGTTCCAGTGTTCCAGTCTCCATATGGAGTGAACTATTCTGAAATGGACTATTTTAATGGATTTTTTTGTTTTTATTTTCTGATCATATAGCATGCATTTCCCTGAACATTTTTTAACTGTTCATCCTTCGTAAGTGTTTTTATTATTTCTAACATTCCAAAGTTGTTAAAAGAAAGCTAGGGGGTTCTAGGGCTAGGGCGTCTCTCAATCCTAGAATGCACCATATTCCCAACATACGACTTAACTTTTAAATCATTAAACATGATGAAGCCATGATGAAGTTGGAGTTTTATGTTCCAAGCAGAATCTGACATCTCTGATTAGCAGAAACAGCCATCAGGTTGTGGTTAGGAAGGGTGAATAGGAAAAGCCATTAAGTGCCAATCACAGCATCGATCGCCAATCCCTACCCCCTACTCCCCCTCCCCAACTGCCAAGTACTTCTAATCCCCTCAGTGCGGCATTCTTAAGCTTTAGTCATAGGTTTTAGGATTTAAGGATGTTCTCCCAACCGTGCCATACAAACCCACACACTGACAAGCTAAGGAGGACCTTTACCATTGGCGCACAGTACAAGAACTACGCTACATGTGGAAGTGCTATTTACATGTACAGAAAGTCCATGTGTCCAGGTGGGTGGTGCTGTGTGGGTCAGTGCTTGTGATCGGTAGGTTGCTGGTTCAAATCCCAGGGACAACAGACTGATTACAGCATTTCGGCCCCAATTGCACCAGGGGCATTTCTCAAAAATATGTCACTTTGGTTAAAAGTATCTGCTAAAGAAAAATGTGATTGTCCTCGGTGGGCTGGCTCACGGTGTTGTAAGGAGATTCGAGACTGAGACTGTAATGACACAGGAGGCGCAGCAGTGACTTAGCTCTGACCCTGAATGGGAGGTGAGCAAACTGCACTGGGACTGTGGGGCAGAATTTCACTTCTGCCTTCACATGCACAGACATCTCACACTGCTTGTCCACTGGGCCGCACAGCAGGAAGGAGACAGGGCAAGTTGATAGATCTGGCCTGGCGTCTTTGTACTCCATGAGAGTCTTTAGGTCTGTTCAGTACATTGTTGTTGAGGGCGGGGGGAATCTCTAGCCAGTGTTGATTATTCTGGTAGATGAAAGTAAAATGTGTAATTTTACATCTGCGTCATCTCAACAGTTATGTGGGCCGTTTGTTTAATCTGAACTAATGATGTGTATTTCAGTGATATGAATACCCTGTCTTTATCAGGTGTCATTGGGTAATTAGCATATAGCCTGCAGCTAAGCGAGGCTAAACAGCAGCAGCCTAAGCTGAACAGCAGCAGCCTAAGCTGAACAGCAGCAGCCTAAGCTGAACAGCAGCATCCTAAACTGAACAGCAGCATCATAAACTGAACGGCAGCAGCCTAAGGTGAACGGCAGCAGCCTAAGGTGAACGGCAGCAGCCTAAGGTGAACGGCAGCAGCCTAAGGTGAACGGCAGCATCCTAAGCTGAACGGCAGTGTGGTGGTGCAAAGCCGTGTGTGCAGTTTTTAAAGTAACAGAACCACGACTATAGAGAATTTTCCAGAATCTCCCAGCACTCAGACCTGAGCTCCTGTTTCGCGGTTGGCTAGGTGGGACAGCTGTATGGCCCAGCTTAAAGGGCATGGCCTTAAGGGGGGGGGGCATGTGTTCTTCAGCGTGCCTACACCAGCCTTCAGGCACCAGCTCCACTGAGCCGGTTATCCAGCTGCAGGGTTGCTGTGCTCTCCGTTCTATGCCTGGGATGCTGTCTAAATACCTCCCTCCCCTTTAACATGAGCAGCCGCGGCCTAGACGGCTGCTGTTTGCTGACCCCTGTGGGAGGGAGCCCAGTGTGGAGGAGGAGATTCCTCCTTTTGTCATAAATATAGCTGAATACACAAGAGATCCATCATAAGGACAGGCTGTTTGCAGAAGGACAGGACAATCTGTGCGGGAGATCGCTAGTTAACACTGCTTTCATTCCTTTTGATTTTGCCGATTGCGTCGCACGTGCATACTGTGCACTGTAGCTCAGTTATTTTGGTCTAGTTCAATGACTAACGTGTAGCCATTTGCCTTGTCGCAGCATTTTCAACTGATGTGGAATTATTACAAAATTACAACATGAGTTTAGAGACCTTCCCTATACGTACGCTGTGGTACAATGGTGTTTATGGTGTCCATGTGTGGTAGGATACAGATTTTTTGTTGCTGTGGATGTGTGTATATTCCTCTTCAGGCCCTGTGATCTCCAAGTTCCCTCAAAAGTTCAAAATCACAAAATCATATAAACCATTTGAAACTGGGCCAGAACATGGAACAGTGGCTGTGGTCAGGGCTGAGATAATGCCCAGGATTAGCTACCTTATCATCCGTCCTTGAAAACAGATATAGTTTTCGAATATCACATTCCACATCATCTCCTTATGGAAACAGGGTAATGATTGGTTGGAATAGAAGAGCATTGGGTAGAGTCAACAAGGAAGAGTCTAAGAGAAGATGTCATCTGAGACTTAAAACCATGACCCTACTCCAAAGGTCACAGAAAGCAGGTGACTAGATCACTTACAGCATTCAAACAGCCCTTTAGGAAGGCCTATGCGCATGGTGTCAGGTGAGTTCTGCTGTTCGCTAGGAAGGCAGCAAAGGTTTAATAGAAACAGCGAAAGCTTAATGAAACTAGGGCAGTGTTTTCTCTACTCTTAGTAAATAACATTTCTGTTTACCAGCTCTCTATCGTTAGTCATGTAGCGGTTTAATAGCTTTGATTCCAACATATATGTGTCTGTAACCTCACGGAGCTCTGAGTGCCTCAGGGAATTTGGTGGCGTGCTCCTAGCAGGGTAGGGGAGTGAGGGGTTAAATAGCACGCATGTGCAATGAGACGAAGGTTCACTATGTGAACTTGCTAAACACAGGCCACACACAGTACACTCACAGTTTTACCATGTTAAATATCATATTGGAGTAACCCATTAATGGACATGGGGGTGATGCAGTGGTGTGACTGACACTCTCTGGGAAGTAAACACATTGCATAGAGGCCCTTTCTAGTTTCAGATCCCCCCTCCTCATCCTCATCTTCCTCTGTTGCACTGTCTGACATAAACAGCAGGGTGTGTGCTTTTTTTAACAGTAGTAGTTGCATAAGAATGGTAGGCCCTGGAACATGAATAATTAAAAATCACAGGTTGTCTTATCGTGTGTACAGCGATCTCATACCCTGTTTTATGTAACTTGCGTTAAAATGGACACGAGACACTTGGGTGAGGGGGGTCTACGTGCAATCCAGCAAGGGGCCCCAGATGAGCGTCCAGAGTGGCGACCTCCGCCACGATGCGGCAGCTAATGAAACGGCTGCTTCGAGGAGCTCCTGCCGTCTCTCTGGGCTTCACACCAGGTCTGTGAAGTCTCCTGCTGTACACTGCCTCCAATTAGCCGAGCCTACATTTGATTTTCTGTGTGTGTGTGTGTGTGTGTGTGTGAGATGACAATCATGTCTTTGCTGTAATTATACTGCAGCTGGAATGATGAGGTTTCGCGATATTGATTTGCCATTGATCACTATGATCAATGAGCGCTTCGCTTCATTTTTCATGGAATTTTTTTTAACGTAATGAGGGGGCCCTTCAGAGTGACCTCATAACAGGGTTATGTTTGTGGGCTGAGGTATATTGGCTGAATGGGGGGGTCACCTTCTGCTATAGGTCCCACTTTTCAGCATGAGTCCCTTTGGACCTGGACCAAATCAGGCCTTCCAAATGGGTCTGTAAAATTCATTGGCACACTTACAGTATTGATTCTTCTGTTGCCAGAACAGATATATCTTTTGTTTTGAGGATGCAGTGATTGCCCCAATAAACATGAAAGGAACAACAATATAATATCAAAAAACTGCATGGAGAATTCTTAGCATCCAGTGCTAAATAAAGCTGGCTGCTGGTTAACAGAGCAGGTCTTACTTCACCGTTATATTCATGATAAATAAAATAAAACTCGTCCATTCAACTCTATCCATCCCAAAACGGGGACAGAAGTGTCTGAGCTTAACGTGTCACCTTTTCCAGAGCTGACTGTTCTCGAAGGCCCTTTACGCCTTTGTTGGCACGCTTAATGCTCTCAAAGGACTGGCCTTTCAGTGACCTCGTCAATATTTACATTGGCACCGCACCTAGTAGGTGAGTCCGGCGAGGTGCGGCAGGAGCTGCCTTCTAAGGCCTGGTCCCCTGAGCGGAGCTCAGTCATGCTCTGCAGACCTTCTCCTTTGAACTTGTCAGATTGGGGAAGTAGGAAGAGCAAACATTATTTTTACTGCCTTGTTGCTTAGCCTGAAGCAGCAACCAATTATCCTGTAATGAAATATTTACGCAACCAAAGTATAAACGCCAGAAGTGCCGGATGGGAAAGACTCTGCTGAAAAGACGGTGCTCCGAGTCCCTTCTGCATCGCTTCTGCTGCTTTCGGCTGGACTTGGTGGTGGCGCTGCTTGCAGACCTGTATGTCTTCTGGCATGGACTGGTTGTCCGAGTGACAGCTTCCAATTGACCATTAGTGCGTCTCTGTCCCTCATTGTGTTTCTCTACAAATAGCAAACGATGAAGAAATTTTATGTGCGATGGACTGGCATCCCATCCAAGGTCATCCCGGCCTTGTGTCCTATGCTTTTTTGGACAGAGACTGCATGTCAGATATGTTTCCCCTAATAAGGCTCAAGGACTTTACTTAACTATGTGTGGTTGCAGGTGTCAATCAAAAGGACAGACAACCTTGACCAGCCAGCAGAGTGGAGCTTAGACTTCCCATTGTCTAGATGCAACTAGGGAGTCCAACTCTCACGCGTCTGGCGTGAAACTCACGCTTTCAGATTCTCGCGCTCATGCACGAAATCTTATGGCAAATCTCTATTATTCCATTATAAACCTAAAATTAGCAACATTAAAAGTGTTGGGGTAGCTTGCAAACCCTACAGACTATTTACAAGGTAATAAAACTCATATTTATATATGTATACTAATATTACATACATGCATATGCGTGTGTGCAAGCATGTCTCGATTTGAAAATCTCACTCCAGCCAGCTGAGAGAGAGTCACCACTGAGCACATAATTTACCTGTAAAACAAATAAGCTCTTAGTTATTTTTTCATGTTTCTCCATGTTTCTTGTCTGCTGAAAGATGCATTAAACTTTCGGCGAACAAAGGGCCAGGCGGCGCGGTGGTGGAACTCGATGGTGTTTTTGTACAGTTAACGGTGGTTGACATGAAGTGTAAAGAATAGTGATATTAATCATCTGCATGTTAATTAGTCATTGGGCACACATTCAGATGCATGCGGCGCAGGCTGTTTGGTGTGGGGCGCTCAAGAACACCACGATCTGTAACCCCGTGGAGTTGCATCTGTCCTGCGACAAAGGGGCTCCACCGGGGAGGAGCGAGATGTTTGTTGTCAGAGACTGATGGCTTTTTTTGTTAATATCCGTGTGCCGAATTCCATTTGCAGTGACCATATTAATCATCGGCCCTCTTCCCCCTCCACGAGGACTTCTGGTCAACGGCACTAGATGACCCCTGCAGTTGTCTGGGTGGCATGTGACAAATGGGAGGCTGACAGGTGCCACAGTTTCTGTCACCTCCGCGCCGTCAGCGGATATGCTGGAAGACAATGTTTCCACAAGCTAACGGGGGAGGGGGAAAGGCGGCCGTCCCACAGCTGTGTGAAGCGATGGCCTTGGGCTCCAAGCGTTTCTGTGCTGGATTTGCAGACGGCAGCCATTATGCTATCTGCTGCCAGTTCCCTGTAAATATAGAGAAAAGTTTATCCTACAACAGGAAATACTTTTATCAATATATATCATTTATACATTCTTATTATAACCGGACCCTAAACTGGATTTGTGGTTATGGAAAATGTATGATGGAGATATTTTTACGTTCTGAGTCCATCCATTCGTATCTGTCTCAGTCTCAGTAACATATATGTTTATTATCATTATCAAGTATTATTTACTGTACTTAAATTCAAGTATGATATTTTTATACAGCCCACAGTGCATTAGGTTTATTTACACCAGAATCACCATAAACACCAAAGCGATGTTCAGGGTTGGGGAAGTTAGTCACAAAAGAAATCCATTACAGACAGAGGTGAAAAGGTCAGGTCTGGAAAGTACAAATCCAGACCAAGATTTTGTTTCAACAAACAAGTTGAGTATTATGAGTCACAGACGCAGAGTACTTTCGGATTACTAGTGTGAGTAAGTTCCCCAACACTAGTGATACGTTGCATTACAATGTTGCGATGGCTTTTAGTTCCGTAACGGTTTGTATGGGACTGCCTTCTTATATATGCAGCCTGTTTTTGAATGAAATGCAAAAGAGACTTGTCATTTCCTTCAAGTTGCATCTTCCCTGTCCTCTTCACATCCACATTACAGCTTACAAGACAACCTGTTCCCCCCCCCCACGCATCTGGTGCCTCCTGCTGGCTGAGTTGCGACACCACCTTGTCCGTGGTGTGCTTGGCCGCTCGGCTGACATTCATAAAAACACCAGGAGGCTAAGCTGTTAATTAGGCACCCAGAGAGGAGGGCAACGTCAAGTGATTAATTTTGTTGGGGCTTGACATCATTTCCTGCTCAATTCAGGGTAATTTGCTATGCATCGCATAAGCTGCAGTTCAGCTCATTAAAGGGAAATGTGTTTATCCGGCTGCTTTTAAAAGCTCGCATAATGTATGTATGTGCGTGTTTATCCAAATATTCATAATGAGTTGGACCTGGAGCTCCAGCACAAGCTCCTGAAGGCATTTACAGAGTCTTGTTATTGGCGCTCAGGGCATTGATCCTGGGTTCCCCTATTTGCTACATGACCGGTACATCCCCGCACGCCGGCTCCACAAGCTCCTCATCCTACGTAAGAAAGCAACATACATTCATTCATTTTGCTCGGATACATTGATCAGAAAGGCTTATGAGCCTGCCTTCGGACGGGGTGGATATTATCACGAGGAGTCTGAGTCGATTCTGGCTTTTCCGCTGGTTGAGGTGAATAATGAACCGCTGAACAGGACCTCATGCCAGCGGGACACACACTCAGATGCTCATGGGACTTTTTCTTACACAAAAATGTTCTGTGGTAGGACAAAAAATGATTTTTTTTGATGAGAGATAACCAATCAGATTGTTCAAGAGGTGGGTCAGAGCAACTAGAGGAGGTGGGACCAATACATCTGGTTGGTCGGCCCCGCCTCCTCTAGTTGCTCGGGCCCACTAGGGGGAATCTGAATCATTTTTTGTTCTGCCCTCAGAACAATTTGTGTAAGTACAACTCCCACACGCCACTGTAATGCATGCCTGCATGGGTACCTACAGAGACTATTGTTGTGTATTGGTTGTGCCTATATATATGCACAGACATCTGAGAAAAAGCTTTCATGTCCAGATACAGACAATCTGCACACTGACTGTAATTAAACAAGGTCAACAGGCTGCATTGTTGATTGTCATCTTTCTGCAATTATGTATCTTTGCATTCAAGTAGTTTTTGGAAATTCTGTAATTTTTGCTCTGTATGGTGACCAGGTATGAAGGTTAGAGCTGGAGAACATTCACAACAGAGCTGCTTTAGATGACATCATATGGTCATGAAGAGAAATGTGCCTTTTCTGTTATGCTTTTTAAAATGAAAATGTATGGATGTTGGGTGGGCCAGACACCTGCCCACAGCGTAGTAAACACCCGTCGCTCAGTTTGTCACTTGACTGCCACTGGCGTCGCATTCTCAGAGCTGCCTGCCAGACGGCAGTCATCTTTACCACCGATGGTGGAATCGCTAAGCAGCGCAGAGCCTGACATGTTCATGAGGAGAATCTGGCAGCCTTCTGAGAACTGACAGCCCTTTTCTGCTGGTAGAACGTGTGCATGTGCATGAGGCTCCCCCACACTTGGTGTGGGGAGGCGGCGGGCTCCTCGCATTCTTGCTGCACTTTCACGACCAGCCTTCAGCTGCACTGCGGCCTCCATCGTCAATTTTACCTGGGGCACCCCCTACTCACCAGACGAAAATACCGCTTGACCTTAAGTCCAATAAAGTTAAATTATATTATAAAATTATATTTTAAAATGTGGCTTGTGTCATATCTATGTATAAGAATCTGGCACCCCCTGGGAGAAAAGCCTAGAGTCTCCTAAGTTTGCCTCCTTGTGGTAGCATGGTCACAGCTAGGGTGGTTGCCAGCAGAGGGGGAAAGTTCAGGTCCAGAAAGAACAAATCCAGACCAAGATTTTGTTTCAACCAACCAGCTGAGAACTCTTTGACTGTGAATCTTTATACTCAAATAGTACTGGTTTGGACTTGTACTATCTGAACCCAAACTTTCCACCTCTGGTTGCCAGAACAGATGGAGGCATGAGGTCTGTTCTGAAGTCAGAGTGCTATGTCTTTGGGTGTGGGGGGGTGGATAATCCTGCTCCACCTCCACCTCCATGTCTCTTCTCTACTCATCTAGCAGGACTGTAATTCAAAGGAGTGCCCCAGAGTGCTACCACAGCGGAGCGGGTCAGAACTGGGTCACACCAGCGCCCTGTGATCCGCACTCTTAGCGACACCCCGGGCCCCTTCCAGGGGCCTCGCTGCAGCTGCTTTGGGGCCCAGGGTAAGATGGGCTCCACAGCAAGGAGCCAATAAGCTCCTCCTAGCATGAGTTTCTCATTAGGCCGCTGAATTCCTGTCCATCAGCTGGAGGTGATTTATCAGTAGAGTCACCGGATCACAGGAAGGCGGAGCGGCGGGCGTTGGCCGTCTCCTGCTTGACTTTGTTTCAATCAGGTTAGGGACCTTATTGTTTGTTATTGTTTAATGCAGGAAATGACATCTCTGAAAATATTCTCTGCAGATCCTGTTCCTGGCTCTTCAGCACTGTGGAACAATTTATAATTTTCATATTATCCAATATGGCTCCTACTGTATTTGTGAGGTCCCTTGTTTCTTCATGCATTCAAGTCAGTGCCTTTCTTTCAGACCGAGGTCTGTAAGAGGTGCCCGGTCTGTGGAGCCGTGTGGATCTACAGACTGGGGGCACCCCTGGAGCTGCAGCTGGCCGACTTTGCTGTGCTGTTGGTGCGGGGGGGTATAAAATACACCTCAGGTTCACTTCTGGTTAAATCATTACCATTTACGGGAAGCGCTGGGCTGCCTGTGGTTTTATAAACTCCGCGATGTGGCTTTGATGTTTTGGTCAGGTGGTGAGCCTTATTTTTCCACCCTAAGGTCTTTCTCAAACTTGGGCGGAGTGTGGACTCTATAGACCAAACGTGGCCCCTTTTTTTTAAACCTGCAAACAGGGCCTCATCTGGTCCCACTAAAGGCATTGTGCTGTTTTTCACTTGGAAACCAAATGATGTGTCTGGTGCTTTCTGCGCGTAAATCAGCGGGCTGCCCGCTTCAGTGCAGCTGGCCCCACAGTGGACGCAGTGGAGGAGGTGCTGCAGCACGCGCTCCAGCGCCACCTCTCCAGTTACGTCATGGAGTGCCTCAAACTGAAGCAGGCGAGTGAGAGCACGCAGAAAGGCCGATCCTTTTAAATCACCTTATAACTCCATTAGGCTTGGACGGCAGGCTAGCAGAAACCCCTGTTCCTGGAAGAGGTATATTAATGTATGCTGTAGGTGTTTTCAGAGTACAGGGGAGAAACACGATACTGCAGGGCCAACAGGGTAAAGCTGCCCGGGGCACCTTTATTGATATTACCAGAAAAATGAGCAATTGAAGAGGGAGGGGGCATAGCCTTTCAGCGGATGCACGTAAATATATATATATATATATTTTTTTTCTATAAATACCTGTTGTGGATTTGTTGCGTTTGATATTCAGGGGAGGCTTTTCTTTCACGAAGCCATTTGTTTTTCCCAGCTCTGATGAAATTAAAATCAAAGCCAGTGTAATATTACTCAACCTTTAAATGTCTCACGAACGAGGAGAAGCCATATCTAATGCTGTCAGATTTCAGGGGTTGGGGAGGAATTACAGCATACCCTAAGGTGAGAAGATGCCCCGCCTGCGCCCCCTAGCTGTCAGGTCCGATCTGCTGCTTAGGAATGGCCTGATGTGCAGCATGTTGTCATCCACTGCTTGCTTTCTTACACTGTAGTGCAGGATTTGACCCCCCTTCACCCATTCCTTTAATGAATGAGGCTGGTGTTTGGAGTTTCCTCTTTAGGAGGGAGACATGCGGCCTCTCTAGGGTGAAGGGGGACCATGGTCCCTTCAAACCACCCCGAGAGACCCCTGATTGCCCCGTTCGGTATTATTTAGGCCAGAGGAGGCAGCTATAGTGGAATTTGTGTAAAGTGAGGCATGTCAGGGTAAGAAAAAGGTTATGTGTTAAACAACAGGGCTGTGATTGGCCATTGATTTGTTCATTTGCAAGCTGTGCGAGTGAAAGTGAGCCAGTGGTGTCCCGCTGTCCCCTCCGTCAGTCAATCTCACCCTCGCTCGCTCTCTCTCTCTCTCTCTCTCTCCCCTCTGCTTTCCGCCACCAGCATCTGCAGCAGCATGAGAGTGCAGTGGAGGGCGACACCGGCTACTACCACTGCGCGCTGTGCAGCTACTCCACCAAGGCCAAGCTGAACCTCATCCAGCATGTGCGTTCCATGAAGCACCAGCGCTGCGAGAGCCTGCACAAGCTGCAGCGGCTGCAGAAGGGCCTGCCTGAGGACGAGGATGAGCTGGGCACCATCTTCACCATCGTGAAGTGTCCCTCCGCAGACACAGGTAAGACCAAAGCCAATCACGCAGACGCGGTGCCTCCACCGGCCAGTTACCACAGGGCGTGTCCATGGACCTCAGCACCACGACCAGTCCTGTCTGCTCTAGCGCTGTGGATGAAGCCTCAGTTATATTAACTACCTTCTATTTACTTTAAGCTAGTAAGATCTTAATAACAAAGAACAAATGCAGAGAAATCAAAAATGTTAATTATCCTTCTGGGCTGTTTCTTGTTTTTATTTAGACTCTTTTTATTCCAGAGGAAAACCTCACTAGCTCGTCTCTGTGAGGCAGCCGTTTATTACACTGTGTGGCGTTTAAAGGCACGAGCTCCAGACAGCTGGGCCTGAGAAAACAGGCAAGCCCCCAGAGCAGGCTCCCCTCTGACCCCGACACACGGTGCCACAAACTCCTTTGTCTCAATGATGAAAGTAAGAGCGCAGTTTGTTTTCCTGTTACCCCCGTGGTTCACCCTGTGTTCACCCCGAGCACAGCGGGTCACGTGTCCCCAGGACATGGCTGCTGATTGGTCAACCTTCTGATAATGTTCTTCATGCCCTGGAGTGAGAGAGATCCACAGATATGGCTCACTGTGTGGTTGTGTGCTCCTGCTTCCTGGTGGAGTTTCACCGTGTCGGGTGCTGGTGGGAGGTACCAGCCCCCACAGCAGGACACCTCGAGTGATCACTTGTTTTGCTCCTCAGTACATTCTCCCAAAAGTAAACATGCATGCAGCAGGGAAGACCTTTTAAGCAATGAATTGTGGGTAACTGCTCTTCATAAAACAGGTGGGGCGGCTTTTCCAATCGTTTTGTCAATCAAAGGTGTAGCTTTTGAGGAATTCCCTGGTAAGCTGTTGGGCAGGATTCTGGTGCCCCTGCGATTCCGGTCTGTAGGCCCCAATTCATCGTGGCTACAAACCCCTGCCATTTCATAATAAAGCGCAGCCTTTGGGCCGCCGCTCAAGCAAACTGGGGGAAACGGCATCTGATAAAGAAGCTTGCCGTTTGTCTACGGGTGAGCGTGAAAGGCGGAGCTGCGGTCCGTTAACGCGTCGTCTCCACGGGGCCTAATCACTTTGACTTCTGCCCCCTGCCTGGGATCTCTGACAAAAAGCCGCTGTGCACCAGGGGGCCCCCACTCACACTGGCCTATTGTGCGGTCATGTAAAAAAAAACACAGCCTGTTCCAGGGTGGCTGGGATAATGAAGCTAGGGGCTGGAGAATTACGCAAACGCCAGTCACCGATCTGACGTAAATCATTAGCGAATGCATTTAGCCTAGTAATTAAGGACAATTAAGCTTTCTGCTCACTGGACTCCAAATATGTTAATGACTGTAGTGCAGCAAACAAATGAATGTACGGATGTGTGGGTCGAACTCACTTAGGCTAACAGAGCATCAGGGATATCAGTGTGGATTACCAGCAAACCCGTTTACTCGCTCTCTTTTCACCCTGATGCATCTATTTATTTCCACTCTCACCCCAACGTGCATCTTAATGTCTCAGTTTACATGAAGCTTCACATCGAGCCTGACGGCAAAAGTCAGACTGAATTTGTTGAAACTGCCCACACACAGATACACAGACACAAGCACACACACAGATACAGACACACACATGCACTCACACACAGATACAGACACAAGCATGCACACACATGCGAAGACACACACACACACACATTTGTACTCATATCTCTGTGAGGATCATCCTTTCATTTCTATGGGCAAACTTTTTTTTGATTTCAGCCTCAGATTTTTATAAAATTGAGTTTTCCCTCATAGGGACCGAATAAATAGTCCCCATAACGTTAAAATAGCAGGTTTTTATCACGCTGTGTGATAATACACATCCTACAGCAGGACTGGACACACACTCTTGATTTAAAATAAAGTGGTATCCATCTGTTAATGGTAGCTACTAACCTGTGTTACACACATACTCCATGTATAATTAGTGTTTATTGTCATACCTCTTCATTGTCGTCTCGTGTGTTAGTTCTTTGAGTGAGAAAAGGGGAATTAGGAGTTAGACCAGAACTGAAGCTTGAAGGCCAAGTTGAGCTGTCCACAAGGTCTCAGCTCAGAGAGCAAACTTGTTAACGTCTTGCATCTCGAGAAACACCAAGCCACAAAGGTCACAGTAACATCTACATCTCATCATATCCTTATACCAGGTCTAACGTTAGAATGCGGCATAGCCAAATTACGCAGCAGTCGCATTGTTTAAAAGGAGCTCTGTGACTCTTATTTGTGTCCCCGAAGCATGTTGATTAAATTTGCTTGATAATCATCCTACTTCCTCATCACTATGGAAAAAAATATAGATCTTTATTGCAGAGGTTCTCCTGATGTTCATTCTGGTCTCTTCATCGCCAACATACACAGCTCCTGGCAGCTCATCCCCCTCCCGCTCTATTCCATATCCAGTTGCTAAAAGATTACAGAAAATCCACTATGTGTTAAATCACAATTTGTCCCGGAAGGCTGGGTCAACCTCGCATTTGGGAATAGTGCATTTCCCCACTTAGGTGAGAAGAGTTTTGCACGGTGGCTATTTTCCGACTAGTTGAGGCTTGTGACAAAAATGAAGTGTGACTTTCAGCAGTTATTTATGAAAGAATTACTATGAATTGTAAACATAAAGTGTCACGCATGCACACATTTTTGTTAAATCTCCTCCCCCATTTCTCACCCAATTGGAAATGCCTAGTTAATCACATCATAACCCCCCTCCCCACACACACACACACACATACTCAATTCAGGGCACCCATACCACCTGGGGGGGGTTGAAGACTTGCTGCTTTCGACTTTGGGAGTCAGCTTCGTCGAGGGCGTAGGTGAAGGACATGACAGTGACGTCACAAGTGTCTTCGACCATCTATACACAGGGACAGTAAGGGTGTGGGGGTCACAAACACAAAGACAGGCTCAGTGGGAAAATCAGTAGGGCTGGGTGCAGTTCCACACATTAACCCCCACCATGGCACCCGAGGACAGTGTGATGAATTTCCTCTCAAATTAGACCAATGTGGCAATAAAAGGGACTCGTTGTTTTAAGATTTCCCCCCCCTCCCCCGCAAAAAAAAATGTGCTGCCCAAGCGTGTTTCTCTTTAAGTTTTCATTCCTCAACTCTCCCAGGGAAAACAAGAGAGGCTTCCAGGAAGCCCTGGCCGGCCACAGCGCTGTATTCCCGCAGATCTACTCCGAGAGCCCCGTGTATGACAGCTAACGCGGGCCGCTGCTGGCTGTGGTACGTCAGGCCACAGGGCAGGGCACCATCGAAAGAAGCCCGTCCTGCTTCGAGAGCAGGACCCGCCGCTCTGACAGGAGTTGGATGGATCAATCACATTTAGCAGCATACGTGTATGGGGGGGGGGGGGGCAGAGGCTATTTAAAGGTGAGTAACTCTGGAAGGCCAGGGGCTTCAGGGGAGTGAAGAAGGCAGGCACTCTGGCTCAGCCATTGCAATAGATGTACACCAGCCAGGGATGGGACTGGAGTCTGTGAAAAGGGCTCTGGCCCGGAATCCTGCGTCTGAACCAGGGTCAGCGTTAGCGCCGAGGCGGCAGCAGTGCTAGGAATGCCTATGTCGTCCATGCTAGCTAGTGAACAGAATGAGAAAGAGCGTATTATACTCCTCGCTTGCTGGCCCGCCCGCCCACTCGCTCGCCCGCCCCCGCACCACGTGTATCTGCCCACTGAAATGCACACAGCTCTTTATATTATTTTAATACGGTTTATTATTGCACCGGTGGCCACCTGGGATCCAGGAGCACACGTGGG
>JAODUD010000019.1:1893842-1907913 GCA_026784285.1 Stomatorhinus walkeri | reverse complement strand
TACCACCCCCCCCCCCCCCCCGCACAGCCTGAGCTTTTGCAGACATGATCTGTTATTAAGCAAATGAAGTGCTCCAGGCCACTATTAAATCCCTCCACTTTGTCATGGCTCGCTTTAAGTTATCACGCCCCCTTTCTCTTACTCATCACTTACACCCTCCTGACTCCTCACATTTTCCAGACAGTGTAGGTAAAATATTTTGAATCAGCCTCCCCTTTGAAATGCAGCCGAATGAGAGGGGATTCTAAGTGTTAATCAATGAGTCTTAAGAAGCTGCATTGATTGGAATCCAGAAGTTTAAAATGGAATAGCTGGGTTATCCAGCCACAGCTGATTTGGCAGGACCGGGGGGGTGGGGGGGGTACACGGCCCCAGCTGCCATGCACTAGGATGGCCAGCGGTTTGGTCTGGAATGTTCCACTCACCTTCGAGCCCGTACCAGGAAACCGTGACTGATGCCATTAGCAATTCTGCTAAGGCTGTGATTGCGTGTTATCAGCTAACAAATTCCTCATTTTTAAACAAGACTTTTAGCGCTGCTTTGCCCTGCTGCCCCCATGGCATAAATCACGGCACTCCCTCTAGTGCTGCCCACGTGTCACTTTAACCTAAAATTAGCAGTTTCCTGGTTACAGTGCTCATCTGACAGAAGGGCTGTATTTTGGATGTTTCCCGGCAGCCTGGGGAGTGGAGAGAGCCTGGCTGGGAGGGACTGGCAGCTGCTAGCCGGCCATTGATTGCATTAATTGATATGCCAATATGTAAGTCTGTTACATCCGCTGGTGCTTAGGATGATCGCTAACAAGTCCTTCTGATCAATGACCCCAGTGAAGACCACCTTCATTAATGAGAAATGTGGTAATTAATGTTATCCCTAAACCGATTAGGGCATGTAGCACATCCGCTGGTTAGCAGTGCAGCTGACAGTGCTGTCATATTACTCATCAATCCCATCATGCCTCTCTTATGTGCACCCTTTTTGGATGTGTAAGCATTTTAGAGCGCTTCAGTGGTGCCAGGTGTGCTTGCGTCTCAGAGAACACTGCTCCGTTTTTAATGCTAACCCCAAACCGTGTATCCAAAGCCTTAAGAATTTTATTTATTTATTTATTTTGCAGGGTTTCCTTATTCAGTGGCAATACAGTAAATGTTATGCATGTTTAAGTGTGTTACTAATGGGTTGTAGATAATATTATTTACCTTAGCCAGAGCTCTCTTTCCTTGGCTGGGTCAGAATTAAAAGCAAGCCTACACTACGCCTTTGCTATTAAGGCTCATGGATATTGCCGTCCCCGGCATTAGCGTGCGTCGTGTTCGTGACACCTGCCTGCTTCCGTGAGAATCCCGAGTGCCATTCCTGGCGCGTGACATCATCCCCCTCACCTGTTTGGAAGCGGTTGTTGTTTTTCAGCCGATGATAGACCGCAGCTGTGAGGTGCTGTTCCTCTGGACAGCTGGATCGAAACGGGGCAAAACCCCTCCGCTTAATAAGATGGCTTCTGATGGGCATGTGGGCAGCGCTGGGAGTACAGCACTCATCAATCAATGCAGTAGTTTTCAAATTGAAGGAGAAGTCGTGTCTTGACTGGAATACATTAGCCAAGTTACTGAAGAGCATAATTTGTCCCTGTGTTTTTGCTTCCTGTAAATCGTTTGGTGGACGGGCCTTTATGTCCATTGTTCTTTAGGCTGTAAATGAGGAACACATGTTGACACCTGCAGAGACTACACAGGAACACCTCCACCTCTTGTGCTAAAGAAACAAGAAATTTCCAAGTGTAACATGCTGGGACTCCGACTTTCTTGCAAATGTGCATTAAATTTGCGTTTGCATTTAGTTATTTAGCAGATGCTTTTGTTCAAAGTGACGTATCGGTGAGGATTTGAGAGCAGGATCAGCCAGGGCTCGTGCAGTTATCGGACTTAGGACCTTTGCTCAAGAGCCCAGGCAGGATGTAATTTGTAAAAAATGTGCAACTTTTTGATGGGATTGGAACCCACAACATTATGGAGATGGACACAGACCCCTAAGTACCTGAGCTACATAGGTGGAAATTAACTGCGTGTCAGTATTATAAAGTTAAAAACAGGCAGTTTACCCAAGTAAATTTCTTATTCCTGCTCAACCTGTTTCAGATACAGGTCAGTACACGTCCCCTGTTAGCTGGCTCTCAGATGGGCAGTGAACCTATTTCAGGTGTCAATCCTGGTCCTCTGTATACGTATGTAGGGAGGGACACAGTCCACATCTACCACGCACCTGGGGCTGCTGAAACTGAGGAGAAGAGACAGAAATCGTTTGTGTTCCTGATAACTGAGTCTGAGAAGCCTAATCGGTATTTACAGCAAGGTGAGCTAAATAAACAGTGAGTAAGCTGTCTCGGCCTGGGAGGTGTCAGGGCCTGGAACTCGGAGCCTTCACTTTGAATGGTTTTGTAATGACCCTGCAAGACCCCAGGAGGATCCCCTAATTGAAAATTAATATGGAATCGATGGTGCAGCCCATTTGCATATTGATCATAAATGACTAGGCCTGCACCGCACGCCTGCATGCGGGATCAATAGGGATCTCCCACCACTGGATCGTGCTGCATGACAGACCCACTCTAGAGGTTTATCTAATGAGGTAGCAGGCGCGTTTATGAGCGTCAGGCTCCCTAAGAAGGATTAGGATTAGGGGTGCAAGCCTAGTTGGTGAGCCATGCGTCGCCTTTTAATGTTAGAGCTAATGTTTTGCTGGAGATTTTTAATCAGCACCAAGCTGCTCTAGATGTCTGCTCTAAAGACCGAGCAAAAGGCTGAATCGTCTGTTATAATTTTCCCTGATAACACTGGAAGCACGCTACCTGGCATTAAATGGACAGCAGTGTTTATAAAGCAGGGGTGTAAATCCTTAGGGACGCGGCATAAACACCAGGCAAACTCTGGAAGTCCGTGCTTAGGGCTTTCTTGCTATTACTTATTGCATTCCACCGTTGCATCACTTCTGAAAGTTAAAACACAGTTTTTGAATTAAAAGATTATTCCATAATCATATTTTCATATCTTCCTGATCTTTAAGCTCCTACAATTTAATCTGTCCATTATGGGGACAATTTATTTTTAAATATTGAATCCTTAATTGTGTCCTCGACAGGTGTAGGCCCATTAATATAGCTGTAGATTACTCATCAGCGGTATGGATCACTCATCACAGCGCTAAAGGGAGAAAACCTGACAAATGTGCACGGTATGATTAAAAAGTTGTCGCTGTGTAATGAAGTGACAGTGTGGCCCACTTGTGCGGCTGTTGAATGTTCAGCCGTCGTCACTCTTTCTGTCCCTTTCACACCCGCGATGCACTCGACCCACAAGTGAGTAAACATTGCAGAGGAAACGAGATTAAATGCAGCAAATGGAGCGTTTTGGGTTACGGCTTGTCTGGCTGATACACCTGGTGTACAAAAGTGAAACTAGAGAGAGTGAATCCGTAAGGGACATAGGAAGTGCCAGTCCACAGTAGCAGAGCTAAGAATTAATGCACATGAACATGTCTGGCCTTCCCATCGCATACCACCCTCTGTGAGCCGCTAGGCAGACTGGGGGAGCATCTGATTACCTCATTATAGGGCCCTTCATTGACTTTTCCGCTGCGAACTGATGAACTAGGTTGTGGACAAGGGCACGTAATTGGTGGGAAGCAATTCTTATCACAGCCTGGTCTCTTACAGGACCAGGCTTGGATGAAAGGGAAACCAGCAGAACGGAGTCAGTTTAGAACAGGACTGGCAGGCGGCTGATTAGCTTGAAGAGCTTTAGGGTGTACCTGGGACAGATATGCTGTGTATACATAGGAATATCCAGACAGCTCCTCTAGTCGGGAGAATTGTGGGTCGGAGATTGACTCTTTATAATGCCGTAACCTTCTACGGGTGGACTTGCAGCGCTGTCCTGGCATGTATATTGCATCTTAAATTATTCACAACATCCCAAGTGTCAGCATTCAAGATTATTTACCTGTAATTTGAATGATGTACTTTGTGTCATGCATATTTTTAACTTCTTTAAAGATCAGAAAAAGCGCATGGCGTTTAGCATACAAATGGGAATGGGGCTTCCTGTTTACCAGAAGAACAGTCTCTGACAGGAGTAGTCACTGAGGGCACCAGCTATTAGTGATGATTGTTAATCCCACATAATGCCCAAATGAGACCGGGCTGTTAATTTCCACACCTATATGTGGAGTCAGCGCAGCAGCTTGGACTAACCTTTCATTTCATAAATGATGCTCGTGATCTTGAGACATTACGCTAACCACTTCTGCTGAGAGTTACACCGTCGTTCTGGATTATGTACTGGAGCGAAGCTCCTCATTTGCCCGAATGAATGAGCTTATAGGGCAATACGCCTCACCTCGCAGTCATTTGTTACACAAAAAAAAAACTGGAAAGGTCTTGAAACATCAACATGCCCACCAATAACATGTCTGTCACGTTTTTAACTCTGGAGGGCTAGTAAAAAAAGAAGATAGTATTTAGCTTGTGGGACTGAAGAGGGACTGAAATTTGAAAGTGCTACAGATTTGCTGCAGTGGAGTATGAATATGTTTTAATATATGCTGAGGAGTATATAGTGTGTGAGATTTTTAAGACTGTAGATTTTACCTTTTGGTTATTTCTACAGCTTCTGTTCCAGTTATTGCTCTTCAAAGATAACCAAGAGTACTTTGTATCTGCTGCACACTCACCTGCAGTAAATTGTGGTATGCATGTTTTAAAAATGTAGTTTCACAAGTATGTAAATCTTTGTATCGTGAAGTTAAATATAGCTTGATGATGTGGAATTTGGGCTCCTTATATTCATGTTTCACACTAAAGAACAGTGCCTGGGAAGAAGGGAAAAAGGAGGGAGGTGCTCGTGGGAAGAGAAAAACTACAATGGTAAAGAACTGTAAAGTGTTTCAGGACTAGCCTGGGAATCGAATGTCCGTCTCTGGCAGGGAAAAGAAAGCATGGCTGGGTGGCCGGAGTAGTGAACTGGGAGGACACATATTTTCACAGCTCTCACCAGGACAGGCTGGTGTCCTTGCATATATTTGCAAACTGATAAGACTTTTGATTCTTATAGGCCAGTGTTTCTCAACTCAGTCCATGGGGACCACCAGAGTGCCCCCCCCCCCTCAGCACACATACCAGGTTCTTGGTCTTCTTGATTGTTTGGTTATGGTGTGCTGAGGGCTGGGAGGTAGCAAAAAATTTGAACTGTCTGGAGGTCCCCGAGGACTGCATTGAGAAACACTGTCACAAGCTGTTGGGACGGACTTCTGAGATTTAACACAATTAGGTGAGCTAATGTATAAATACTGTATTGTAATGTAGTTAGTCCTGCATAATTTTTAATATTCAAGTTTTAAGGTGCTTCTCTTAAAATAATGTCCTTCAAAAATAATTCGTGACTTTGCTTAGTACTAGTAATCATAATAAGTCTTACATAGCATTTTTCTTAATGAGTCAAAGGGTGGTGAAGTAATTACAAATGGTTTATCCAGAACAAACATCATGCTATTATGCGGCATCAATATTGTGCTTCATTCTGTCAAAAATGCTTGCTCATGTATTTGTAGCTGTAAGTGGTATTTACAGCAGGAGGAAGGGTCCCTCATTGTCCCAAAGCAGGCCATCCAGGAAGCATGTCTGCTGGATTTTTAGTGTTATAACTTTGTCTCAATGCATTTGCCACTACACTTGTTTTATTTTTTATGTTATCTTTTTTGTAGGTTTGATAGAATATTCTGTTTTAGTTATACATGCAAATATACTCCAAAAATCAAGAATAGCAGTTTCGGGCATATCAATAATAATTAGATTGCAGAGCTAGGTTTATAATGTACAAATTACTGTGGCAAAAATACTTATCTATTAAGTCTTAATAAAAATGAAAGCAATTAGATTATCAGGGGTCCTGTGTCTCACGTCGGAAATTACGATTTCCGACGAACGATTTACAATTAGTACAGGAATAGCCACTGCCATTAACGCTGTTGTAGGTACAGTTTTCCTTTTGCCATCAGTCACAGCTCTTGGTTCAAATGGACCTGGACATCTTAAGTGCGTGTGTGTGGGCTTGTTATGCAGCCTGGTAGGCTGATAGCTGCTAAATTATTCATTCTTTCTGCACAACAGCAGTGGCACATCCACAGGTCCTGTGCTATGAGCTGCCCAGTGCTCTCTTTAGGCACTAGACTGCGCAGTGCTCTCTTTAGGCAATGGACTGTGCAGTGCTCTCCTTAGGCACTGGATTGCACAGTGCTCTCTTTAGGCAATGGACTGTGCAGTGCTCTCCTTAGGCACTGGATTGCGCAGTGCTCTCTTTAGGCAATGGACTGTGCAGTGCTCTCTTTAGGCAATGGACTGTGCAGTGCTCTCTTTAGGCAATGGACTGCGCAGTGCTCTCTCTAGGCACTGGACTGTGCAGTGCTCTGCTTAGCCACTGGATTGCGCAGTGCTCTCTTTAGGCAATGGACTGCGCAGTGCTCTCTTTAGGCACTGGACTGCGCAGTGCTCTCTTTAGGCAATGGACTGCGCAGTGCTCTCTCTAGGCACTGGACTGCGCAGTGCTCTCTCTAGGCACTGGACTGCGCAGTGCTCTGCTTAGCCACTGGATTGTGCAGTGCTCTCTTTAGGCAATGGACTGTGCAGTGCTCTCTTTAGGCAATGGACTGTGCAGTGCTCTCTCTAGGCAATGGACTGCGCAGTGCTCTCTCTAGGCACTGGACTGCGCAGTGCTCTCTCTAGGTACTGGACTGCGCAGTGCTCTCTCTAGGCAATGGACTGCGCAGTGCTCTCTCTAGGCAATGGACTGCGCAGTGCTCTCTCTAGGCACTGGACTGCGCAGTGCTCTCCTTAGGCACTGGACTGCGCAGTGCTCTCTAAACGGCTGGGGAAGAAAGTAGATAGGAGATTGGGGGGTGCAGGGTTCCTGGGTTCTAAAACCTTGTGTGTCGCATGTTGCCAACTTCAAACAATTGATTCTGGTTCATTCAGATTTACCTAGAGAAATTGAATAATAAAAAGAGGTTGGGAACAAACAGTTTTCCTATTAAGGGGAAAAGTCAGACACGGTACTACAGCAGCAGTCTGTCCCTTTGTCATCCCACTGCCATTCTAGGATAATTTTTCATGGTTATTTGAACTGGAAAATGAAAGAGAGGTTTGTGATTATTTCATATAAATGACAACACAATCGCATTACGGTGAATACAAATACGGAGACGGTTTTGCCATTTCATTTTTTTTCTCCAAATAATGGAGGGATCTGCGAGGGAAGTCGGGGGAGACGAGAGCAGCGCCTGACTGTGAGTGATTTTTAAATAAAATCTCCTGGTTTGGCGGAGCTTGAAGGTTTCATGATTTCTTCTCAGCTATACAATCCATTTGGAGGTGGCTGGAACCTGCACAGCTGTATTAATACATCTTACTCTTTTTTTGTCATCATGACGTCACCTTGCTGTCTGAAGCATGTGCAGCCTGCTGTGCGATGCAGGTCAGGCGTAAATCTGGGCGAGGGCTTCTGATTGGCAGCAGCCAGCATCCGTGTCGTCTGGGGCAGGCGCTCAGGTTCGGTTGCTATGATACAGCTCTGTTCTGTCATCGCCGCTTGCTCCTGGCTGGGCTGGACTCAAAAGGAAGATCACATGCTGATCTGTGGGCCATACAGACCTCAGCCATAGGCACCAGTACCTGTGCGCATCCCGACGGATGACGGCGTGTCTTTCTGGTTTGGGTTACAAACACAGTGCCGACAATTTTATATAGATATTATAAGATAATCTGAACACATAAAATATTCCCCAGACATTCTAATGGCTCATTTGACTATTTCCTTCATATTATTTGGAGTCTTCTTAACATGTTTGAAATAATAAAGATGTGTTTTGCTGCTGTCGGTAGGTATTTAGATGCTGAACTGTGGGAACACTGATATTTGTCTGATCATCATATAAAATACGCTGTATTTCTGCATATTGATTTATTTTATTTTTCTGCTGCCTGTCCTAGTGTAGGCAGATCATCTGGCAAAAAGGTACGCTTCTGTGAATGAGGCAGCAATCTTTGTTTTTTTTTTCAATGACCTTATCAGAAACATCCCAAGCAAAAAATTCCATAAGTAGGACATGGTAGATTCTACAACAATTAAAGTAAACCTCAGCAAAGCTTCAATTGTGCATCTTAAACATGACATATTTATATGCTTGCATGCTACATATCTGTATATCGTCGTCTGCTGCACTGAACAGCGCGGCCGTAACGGGTTCAGGTTATGTAAGTGTTTTTTTTTCCCTTCATTCCTTTTTTGCCAAATGAAGGATCAATACCTCCTGTGGGTTATGCATAAGCAGGACCTGCCACGCTTCCGCCCCACTGCCGAAACGCACGCAGCCCTGCTCTCTGCTGTGCTCTGCACTCGTCACATTTTCCAAGCCACTGGTGAATACTTCAGACCCGATCTGATTGCCCTTTGGGATGATGTTGATTTTTGCGTATTTAGTTCCCTTCGCTTGCCGCCTCCTCTCTATTCTATTCAACAACATCACCCCCAAGCACATCAACAGAGAATGGAAAGAGGTTGGTGGAGAATGTGGGCAAGATGGACGTAAAGTGACTGGGCTCGTCGGGATGACCTCCAGGCGTGCACTGGGGTCCCAGGCCTGTGCCACGGCTGCGAGATGCACATCCAGGCCCGTCCATTGTGTGTGTGCACAGCTGTGTGAGCCTCTTACCGCACCCTTTTTTGCGTTTAGGACTGAGGCTGGAGAAGGCGATGAATACCAGGCCCTTTTGACCCCAGAGTCACTCCTGATACACCCTGTTCTCAAATGAGAGCCACTGCATGCATTATGGTGTAATGTTATCTTAATGGTCTGAACTTATATTTGGGCATAGTGATTCCCTGTATCTCAATATAGACATGAATGAGGTGACCCTCTGTGTCTGAAGATATTTGTGAATTAGGAGACTGATTCTGAATGAGGTGAATGTCTGACATCTGAATATGTATCTTGAATGAGGTGACTCTTTGTGTCTGAATATATATTTGAACAAGACTAGTATGCTAGGTCAAGGGGATTCCCTGGGAAGAGGAGTTTCTCCTGGTTAGTGTGGCAGTAGGTGCAGGTGCACGTCAATAATTAAAACTATTATGACAAAGACCTGCATGCACAGTTAACTTTTTAGTTTATGTTATTAACTCACCGAACTTTTAGCACCATGCGACACCTGAATTGTCAGTGTAAATTTAGATGCCTCCAGGTGCTTGGGGTCATGTCAGGGCCCTGGGGGGGGGTCAGGAATCGTAACTCAGCCCAGTGTCACAAGGGGGACATATTTCCATGTGTCTGGAATACGGTGGTCCTCTTTGTAAATTCGACATTAACATCATGTGAATTAAGATGTCTTTAATGTTTCAAAATGTTTTTATTTTTTTATGGCTGATGGCTTGATTGTATCTGGGTATCCCTTTTTGGGGTGAAGGAGGTTTCCAGCATCTCACTGGGGGGGTTTGTCATTTGAAGGGGGCATGTGTCTTTTTACCCCCTGTTGTGGGGATTTCTGGGGGTGGGTGAGTGGGTGCAGAGCTGCTGATAGTAAAAGCAGATGATGCATTAAGGCCCCCCCGTCCCCCAGTGTGGTGTCTGTGTACCATTGTTCTGTGGTATACTCCTGTCGATTTAATTTTACACCACAATGTCCAGGTACAAGTCTGCTTTGATATTGGGAGAGACGGGTAGTTTTAGGGTGCCAAAGATATGGGGGGGTGGATATGTTCCACACAGAATAACACAAAGGGGGTGGGAGGTATCGCAAAGTTGCATTGGCAGAACAGTATGGCGATCAGAAACAATGAGTAGCTGTGCAATCTGACATTAAGCAAGGAACTGAGCCACGGAATGACAGTTTGTATCGAGTCTCCTGGTTCACATGAAAACAATACTTATAATAATAATCATGTCTGAGCCCAAGCATCAGGGGCAGCCGCACACGCACTGGCTGCTGGTGCCTCCCCGCCTGCCGTAGGGGCCTGGGAATGGGGGCCTGGGAATGGGCTGCGCGGAAGGTGCTCGTTACCGAGGGAGGAACAGCCTCGCTGATCTGCTCCTGCTTCTGGTCGTCAGTTTGGCCGGATTACAGAAGAGCAGAGGAAGCTAAGAAAATGCCTGTGGAATTCTCTCCTGCTTTTTAAGAAGCCTCTTTTGGAAGCCCATGCTTTCCATCAATTATTTATTTCCTGGTTTGTCTCTGTTTATTATGATTTTCATCATGGTGGCGTTAATGTAACGTTGTCTCTGGGAGATGGAGTCTGCGTCTCGTGCTGGTGCATTCCTCATCGGAAGGTTCCGGCAGAATTCCTCAGCTTCAGTCTGATTTTATTATTGTTGTAAATTTCTAAGAGTGCGCGCCTCTGCCTGTCTGCTCCTCTCAGTGTGTTCGCTGCTTGTGTAGGGTGCCACCTATGGGTAAGTCTGTGTCTCTGCACGTTGCTTAGTAAATGTCGGTGGTGCATAGGAAGCAGCCGCTCTAGTTTCTGCCCGAATCCCCAGTCAGAACATTTAGCAGAGGTGCTCAGGATCTCCGATAAAGGCAAAAAATCGGGAAATCAATTCTTGCATGTATAACATTGTCAGAAAATGCATAATTGCCATAACCATTTGGGAATTTTGCATCTAATTTTGATCATTTTTGTTTTAGAGCTTAATTACAATAATTCATTTCAACCATCAAGTTCCGTTCAAGAATATAGTAAGATGGTGACGCCTGAGTGGCACCCATTTGATTATCAGGAAGGCTGCGCTTTCGTCGTATCTGGCACCATCATTTGGTCCTGGCTTTCTGCTCTTGGGCTCTGGATGACCTTTTGTTAATTACCGTTCGCCTGCCTTTAATCATCGAGTAGCGCCACTCACAGCAAATGAGGAGTAAATGTATCGATCCATCCTGCTTGGAGATGCAGGGACCCCGAATGGAATTAAAGACACGCGCTCCTGCATGTGCTGTGGCGGCTGCCCGCCGCTGCCGTCACTGGCCACCCTCATATATCGTCCCGAAAAAATGAAATGAAGTGGCGTTGGGAGGGGTCAGCAGGGGACGGTCACTCGCAGGGGATGTCAGCATGACAGCGCTGTGAAATGAGGCCAAATTATGTTCGCTGGACAGAAACGTAAACGTTAGCCATTTTTGAGATGAACCGTGAGAGCCATTTTGGAACAGGCCTGCTGATCGATCGCTTTGTTGTGGGCCTTCAAAAATATCTACATCTGTGTATACACAGGGGTCCATAGCAAGGCATGCCTATTGGTATGGCTGTATTTTATTCATATGTACACTCAGGGCCACTTAATGAGGTATCCTTAAGTACTGCTGTCTAAGGCCCTCTTTTGTCTCTGGAACCTGAATGGTTAACAACGTGTATGTCCAGAGATGTCTTTCTGTACACCGTCGTTGTACTGAGCTGTTATTTCTGCACTTTCTGTCAGCTTGAACGAGTCTGGCCATTGTCATCTGGGCTCTCATTAACATTAAATGTTTTCAGGAACAGAACTGCCGCGCGCTGGATGCTTTTTTTGTTTATCACATAATTTTTTTTTTAAACCCTGGACACAGTAGTGTGTGGAAATCTACCACGTTGAGTCAATCATCAATCATGCTGCGTTTAGTATCACTCCTGCTAGTCGTATAGCGTCTGCTTCAATCCGACCGACTGTCATGTGATCAGCCTCCAGCGCAGTGGTCCCTGGGGTGATAATTCACGTTGCCTTTGACCCTGGACACAAGCCTCACCGAATCGGAGTTGTCTGACGGCTTTATACCTGTTCATTGGTAACAGGTACGCTCCCCTTAAATTTATTACCTAATTGCCCGTAGTCACCATTGTCTGAGTCAATGGTGTCTGAGTGTGCCCTGTGATGAATAGGGTAAGCGTTTACAGAAAATGGATGGATGGTACCAGATGCATGATTTCAGGTTTTTTCGAACCTGAGCATTTATATTCCCAGTAGACATTTTAGGGTATAACAGACTGCATAGTGTGACAGATGTAATCATTATTTTAGTAGTGGAATAGCCTATTTGCTGTCATATTTACTGGCCTTGTGGTGAATTGGCTTCCTTATGTACATAATTGACGTGGACTTTGATTTCCCTGGGCCTGAACTACCTGTTTTCCCCTCTGCTGTGTATGTGGCTGGCCCTAAACGCGCGAAGGCTCACCTGTCGCTGTTCTCCACGACACTCTCGCGCATTTCGGTGGGCAGTGCGCCGGTTCCCCCTCGCTACTGTGCGGCAATAAATGTACAGGATATTTTTCTGTTGTTGTGTTGTCAATATATCAATAACTTGATGTAAAAAGCTCCGAGTGTGGAAGCATTTTTCCGAAGAACATTCAAGTGCATTTGACAAGAATTAGCTGAGTTGTGTAGTAACCGATAAGAGTTATTGACTGTGCAGTTTACTGTTGAGCAATCAATGCTATCATGTATTTAGCACAATACCTTTAAACAAAGTGATCGGCACAGGGAATTCTGGGAGTAACGGGAGGCAATAAACTGATCTGACAGGCGGATTTTACTGTCCATTTCCTGTCTTCCTTCAGCCCGTTATCCCCTGAGCTGACATTTGTTGTTCTTAATTTCTGTCTGTTGCATAAACGGCTCAGTGCTGCTGGGGGACAAGTTTTCCATTCCTCCTGGCAAAAAAGTGTAGAAGTATGTTGTTTTCAGAGGTGGATGTGTTTTATTTCACGTTGCTCGCATAATTTAGTTAGCGGGGTAGTGACACACGACCATAATATCTACTGAATCCGGTCAGGCTGATGGAGCAGAGGCATGCCCTGGCCACCTTGTGACATTCAGCGACACGTATGTGATCTCTGCCAGTCATGGGAAGTCACAGGAGACAAACATGTCAGGATCAAACATGGAACAAATCCAGCAATATAAATTTCCCTTTAATTATCTTTATTTTAAGTATTATTTTTATTATTGATGCTGTTGTCATCATCATCATTATCATTCACAGCAATAACAACAACAATAATGATAATAATAATAAGTAGAAATTCAGACATTCCCCCAGAAATGTTTTCCATTAAGTTTTTATTCACAGAATCATTGCATTAATAAACAGAGAAATTACTCTTAAAATATTCTTTCCACTTTCATGATTTTATTTTAAAAAGAGTCCAGGGAGATCCAGGGAACATGGAAGAATAAAACCCTCCCAATTTATTTCCTCGCCTTTTAAATGCATCAGCACACGTAATTCATGTGCCCCCCTAAATAAAAAAAAAAAAAAACACTGCAGCCGTCCCTTTAAGTGTATCGACCAATTCTGATGGAGTACTAATTTACATGTGCTGTTCTCTCCTCCCCCTTCAGGAGAGTTGAGTGAGGATGTGGAGGCGGCTGGTGAGACCGCTGCAGATCAGGAGGACCAAACCAAAGACCGAGAGAGTGGGGGGGAGAAGGAGACCAGCAAAGCACCAGGTAAGGCCTGTCTCTTAGACTTTTAAATTGTGCATTGTGGGAATTATCTTGCTTACATGTATTTCGGAGCTGTAGTGGAAAGGGTCTACTTGTGCGTTTCAGCCATATCACTGTTAAACTAGTTAAATGAGAGTTGAGTTGCACATTAACATTTATTTCAACATTCTTGCCATAATATGCCCTGTATTTCCAAATGACTCTAAATGTGATCGGGTACAACCAGCACTGAATATTCACTGGAGGAATAAGGCTGAAAATGTACTGGGTCTGTGGGTTTAATGAGAGCTGGAAAAAGCATTTGGGGGCGTGTGAGTTCCCTGCACATGGAGTCTTTACTGGGGGCGGGGGGGGGCGGGGGGTTAAGCAGCATTTAACAGTGACATCCACACTTGGGGAACAGCAGTAATGTCCTGGTGTGCCTCATCAGGGATGAAACTCCATCCTGCTGGCTTAACGGGAGCCTGTGTGACGATAATGTCACATTGCCCTGCCTTGCAGTGCGTTACAGTGATGTCTGGCTTCCACCTGCGTGTGTGGGGGGGGGGGGGGGGGGGG
>JAODUD010000019.1:1875094-1888749 GCA_026784285.1 Stomatorhinus walkeri | reverse complement strand
AGACCATGTCTCAGTGCCCCCGCCAGCACTGTACAAATCGAGCCAATTTTAACTCTTTATGGCCTCGTTAAGGGCCAGAAAAACACCTTCTTAAGTGTCACATTAAGTCCTCAGTGTTGGCAGCTGGCAAAATGCCCCCTTCCCCCGCACCCGCCCCTCTCCCGAGCTCGTCTGTGCCAGCTCCCTGTGGATTAGGGCACTTTACAAGCCTGGTAGCGCCTGCCCTCTTCACCCCCTCGTCTGTTACACGGTTATTTTCGTGGCTCCTGTTTGTTTTGGCTGCCCCCCCCCCCCCCCGGCACCACGCCGATGAGGGATTAGTGATGTCTGGCCGCAGCTAGCTGTACATGCCTGCTGCTGTGATGGAAACCTGGACTCTTCACAGGAATTTACACCTTTTAGCGTCTTTAGCGATATGTGCTACTCTGACGCTGTTCAAAGCCCCTACCCCTCTGTGCTGTTCCTGCCTCACTTAGCTGCAGGCGGCGTTCATGTCACATGCTCTAATAAGCAGTGGTGCTACCATGGACTGTTAGAGAAGAAGGCAGTACTACAGCTGTACCCCAACTAGGTGTTTTTTTTTTGTACCTTTATATTTTCATAATTCATGAACTAGGATCTGGAGAAACTTCTCATGTTCAGCACCTCTGCGCAGAGGAGCTTGGCCAGGTCCATGTGACGCTTGTGGTGCCATGCTGGTGGTGCCGCTTGCTCAGGCTGGAGCCGCCTCCTGTGTGCCGCTCCCTGCCTGGCCCATGGGGACTTCCTGGAGCTCACTTATCTGCTTACGAAATCCCAATTAAGTCCACAGTTCTGCTGTGTAAGCATAAAGGAAGCCGACGTGGACGGGGTTTACCTAGGGGTATCACGCTATCAGTCAAACCTTCTCCGGGGACCTTAAAGTATGTGCGGTTTTATCATTTCCAAACTCAACTATCAGGCTGGACCCCTCCTCTCTGACAGCAACATACATTTCCATGAAGTATTGCTTTGACTTCTGCACCCTATAACAACTTAAACTATTTTGGAACCAATGACCGTCTTAAACGTCCCGTGTTCAGGGACAGCGTGTACTCATAAGTAAAAATCCTGGTTCTAAATCACCCTCCCAGTTAATTTGCTGTCTTTACTTAAGAGTACACTGTGTTTGAAGGCAGCTGTGATTGTTTCAGGTCTTTCAAGTTTTGTGCTAATGCATTTAGTCAGTTCACAGATATCAAAGGTTATAGTGTTTGAATGTTATTGTTTCCATTTGTCATTCTGTTTATAACTGCAAACTGAAAATCTGTGGTGCGATTTAGTTTTAATATGTGGTTCAGTTTCTTAGATGAAACAATATTTAGCGAATCATACAATACATACAAGCAAAAGAAAAAAAATAGATTCAGCTTTTTTGCTTTGTTATTATAGCATCACCAGTAGAAGTCCAGACAGAAGGAGTGATGTGGATTTAAAAAAAAAAAAAAACCTTAATGCCTCTTAAGATGCTGGGTGAACTCCTCCTGCAGCTGTGTGAACCTGTTAGCCTTCTTGGTAACACGGCCGTAACTTCAAACATGAACCCTCAGGAGTGGCTAGAACGTGAACCAATTTGACGTTGCAAAATGTTTTGACTCTAAATGTGTTCTGGAACTTGAAATCCCGGCGATCAGACATCGATGCAGGCAGCCGGCGAGGGCTTCTGAAAAACTCTGGTATTTCTTTGGGTTTCAGGGGAGAAGATGAGGACACAGTGGGTGGTAAAGGGTTTTTTTCAGATCAGCTGATCCTTGCTAAATGTGACTACATCCAGTTGAATAAACATTTGAAGGCTCTGCCCTCCCTCTAAGGGCTGCTGCTGATTGACTCGTATCCACACTTCTGAGCTTTGTCTCATTGTAGAAGCCTTTTGTCTGTGTTCCCCCTGTGCAGCAGCATGTGTCCAAGCAGAGAGGGATCACACAGATTCCCCCATCTCCTCCAAACGCCCACCCTGCAAGTCGGGAGTGACAGAAGGTCCTCTTTCGTCTAAGTGCCCGAAAACAGCTGAGAAAAGTACTGACGAGCAGGTGAGCAAGCTCATGGTACAGGTTCGTTCTTTTAGTTTGGAAATTAATTATGACATATTCCACTATACTCTAGCAGTGTTTTTTTTTTTTAATTCCCAAACTATTAGAAAATAATCTCCCCAAAACAGCAAAAGAGGTTTACAGAAATAATAACAAAATAATTAAATAACCATTGACGTATAATGTGAGCTTTCTCTCTATCAGACCCAGGTGTACCAGTGTCCCTATTGCAAGTACAGTAATGGCGACCTGAACCGCATGAGGATGCACGTGATGGCGCAGCACTCAGTGCAGCCCATGTTCCGCTGCCCGCTCTGCCAGGACATGCTCAACAGCAAGGTCCACCTGCAGCTGCACCTGACGCACCTGCACAGCGTGGCACCCGACTGCGTGGACAAGCTGATCGCCACGGTAGGGGCGTGGGCATCTTTGGCCAGTGTCTGTGTCCCCCTCAAGTCTCCTGGGTCAGTCCTTGAGGACCTTTAACCCACCTTTGATCTCTCTTTTGTGAGACAGACATTGGTTAGCTGAAGGTGGTCTTTAAGAGCAGTTGGTTCCACTTCTGGCCTATCTTTACCTGGTGGTGATTCCCTTAATCTTTGTCCCCGTTCCCTGCGTCATCTGAGATGTCACTTTGGCTATAAGCTGCCTTGGCCACTGAATCATTGAATATGACTCTACCATGTCACCGTGAACTTGCATTAGTGTAAGAAAACCACATCTTAGTGCCTTGATAATGACTGAGCGTATTGTAGGGACATAATGACGAAGGATGCAGTTAGTTCAAATACAAACAAGGAAATTTGTTTTTTGAAGAAAAGAAATGTTTTTAAGGGATAAATCAGCAGGCAAATTATGAAACAGTTTCAGGTTTTCCTGTAATTCTTTCATCACTCTTTTTATATTGCTTGTTATTCACTCCCTAATGGTTCCTCTGTTTCCTCCTGAGAAACTTGTATGATTTTCTTAATTTCACCCTCCAGCAGATCTTAAAAGGAGTCTTTGCTGTTTTTCCTCACGTTAACTGGCTAAGATAAATGTAGGCACCTTATGCTCAATTTTGGTCAGTGCAAGAAAGGGTAACTTCATGAATAATCTCACAAGGACAAGTGTCGCTGCCTGCGTGCCGATCAGCCAGAAATCAAATGGCAAATGCATTAGGATGAAACTCCGCAGTATTTTTTCTTTATAGAGCTAATGCAACCAAGCTTTGCCAAATAGAGAGAAGCCGTTCATACAATGTGCATTCAAACCAGCACCTTTTTATTCCAAGTGGAAATAAATTGCAAGGTGCACTCTCCATCCTCATGTGTCTTGCTGTGAACCTAATGAATTCTGAAAATGGGCGACTTTTAGTTCTTGCCGACTACACGTAAAGATGTACTTTTGACTCCCCTCGCTCACTTGCTCTCTTTCTCTCTCACACTATCGCTCTCTCTCTCTGTCTCTCTCTCCACCGCTTGCGCGCTCAATCCTTCCATCTACCGTTTCCCATTTTCTGTCTGTCTGAGATGGGGGCAATGAAAATAATTGTGCTTCATTAATTCGAGTCTAGCTAGATGATAGCCATTTTGAACTATGTTTGCCAATTAAGTGGTCTAAATTAAATGTGACCTTGGGGTACGCTTGACGCTTGCCTCACTGCTTAATGAAGCGGTTGTCTAGAAACAGTCTACTTTGTGATGTAAATCACTGACATTTTGGCTTTTGTCTCACTTTGTGCCAGTCGCATGCATTTCTCCTTTTTGGTAGCAGTAGAATGAAATGGGGAAAAGGGAGAAAAATTATTAGATTTCTTTCCCATGCATATGTGCCATAATTACACAATTAGACAAATCACATCTTGACTGTTCCACTGAACACTCGCATTCTGAAAAATGGTATTACTGCAAAACAAAAAGGTTTCTGTCCTAAGAGAAAACAAAGCCATGTGTCAGAGGCTGTGTACTGTCAGCATGGTCACAGGCCTGTGTGTGGTCAACACTGTTGCGTGTCTGTTTAGTGTCGGGATTGTATAGTGAGGTCTTAATCATGCAGTTAGTAAGGGATAGGTGAAAACCAAACTCACAACACAAATTAGCATGTTCTGTTCATAAATGTGCAGGCTCCCCCCGCCATGGTCATAACCAGGATAAGGAGTTAAAAGATGGATGCTGTATGGATTGATGATTCATGAGAAACAGATATTTTTCTATTGATTTCTTTATTTATTAGGATTTGCTTATTTACTGACAAATATTTTTGAAATTGTTATGCTGAACGATTATTTTGCTGTGGTATTTTACTTGGAGATGTATGAGAGAAAGACATTGATTTTGTTTCTGCTACCAAAGCATCTCAAAAGAGAAGATCAGGGGATTGAAATTCAGGGCAGGACTGAGCTGATTGTTCTTGCTGGGGAGGGGGAACAGTTAATAGACTAAAACCAATTCTTCCAGTCAGGATCACTGATTGTTATGGACATTGATTCTGGTATATTTCTAATCTTTTTTTTTTATAGTAGTTTCCTTTAATGATTTCAGTTTATATGTGTATCATAAATAATAAAATCATAGGTAAATCCTGGAATTTGTGTTTATAGAAGCTTCCTTTCTGATTACTGGTATATATAGAGTTGATTTACCAATAATCACAATGCAGGAGATCGACTTATTCCAGCATACCTGTAAAGTGTCTTTATTATGAACCAGCACTGTCCCTTGTCTAACTGTGTTCTTAATGCTGGGATGGTAAATGACAGTATCATGTTTGATTTTCCAGGTGACACCGTCTGAGGTGCTGCCAGAAAGTATGCTGATACAAGTTCCAGGCCCAGACAGAGACGGACAAACCGCCTCACAGAATATAACCAACTCTGGTTTGGAGGACGTAAAGAAACAGACAGGTTTGTTTCCACTGCAGAATTTGTCAGTGTCACATTTACTAATTATTTGTAAAATAGCTCAGCAACTTTTTGACCTGACAGATCAATATAGATGGACTTGTTACATTTTCTGGCTATTAATTAATTTCTCCTGCCACATTCTCTAAGAAAATGCTATGATACGCGAATTTATGACCCCCAACCTGAAACAAAATGTCATTAGTAGGTTTTGCATTCTGTTGCTTAAGTGAAATTAATAGGTATCCGCTTTTGGTCTTTGGCAGAAGCATTGGAGGTAGAGTCTGAGAAACGGCCCCTTCAGCTGACAGAGATAGCTGAGGCCCAAAAATCAACTTTGGAAGAACAGTCAACAAAGGAAGATACTGCAGGTTTCCTATGCTGGAAAAAAGGCTGTAGCCAGGTCTTCAAGTCATCCAGCGCCCTCCAGGTGCACTTCGGTGAAGTTCACAACAAGAGGCCGCAGTTACCAGTTTCAGAACGACACGTGTACAAATACCGCTGCAACCAGTGCAGCTTGGCCTTCAAAACTGTAGAGAAGCTGCAGCTGCATTCACAGTATCATGTTATCCGGGCTGCCACCATGTGCTGTCTTTGCCAGCGCAGTTTCAGAACCTTGCAGGCCTTGAAGAAGCACCTGGAAACGAGTCATTTGGAGCTAAGTGATGCTGACATACAGCAGCTCTATGGAGGCTTTCTGATGAATGGAGATCTCATGGTCATTGGAGATATGTCACTGGGGGAGGACCAGGGAGCTCTAGGGGAGGATGACAAAGAAGGAGAGGATAGTGAACCAGATGAAAAGCAAAGCCCAACTGGCAGTGATTCTGGCTCAATCCAAGAAGATGCCGGATCAGAACCTAAACGTGCCTTGCCATTCAGGAAAGGCCCAAATTTTACCTTGGAGAAGTTCCTGGATCCATCCCGGCCATTTAAATGCACAGTATGTAAGGAGTCCTTTACTCAAAAGAATATACTTCTGGTCCATTATAACTCTGTCTCACACCTGCACAAGGTAAAACGCGCCTTGCAGGAGTCCAGTGCTGGCCAGCCTGAGCTCTCCAACAATCCAGACAACAAACCGTTTAAGTGTAGCACATGCAATGTGGCTTACAGCCAGAGCTCCACTCTGGAGATTCACATGCGTTCTGTCCTTCATCAGACAAAAGCCCGTGCAGCCAAACTTGAGGCAGCTGGTGGCAGCAGTTGTTCAGTTAGTTCCGTGAGTGGCAGCGGGTCAGGATTTTCGATTGGCATTTCCAATTCCAATCCCAACTCAACTGCAACCTCAACAGCCACAAGCAGCAACAGTAGTTCCACCTCCGGTGTTCAAACTGTGCAAAGCATTCTTGGTGGAAATCACATGAACCAAACACACAGCACTGAAAGCCCTAGAAATGCTTCAGTTCCTTCTAACCCACGTCCCCCTGAAAACTCCGATAACAAAAAAAAGAAATTTGCAGATATGCTATCTTCAAGAGGACAACAGCAGCACTTGCAGCACCAACAGCTGGCCCAGGCACAGGCTCAGGCCCAGGCCCAGCTCCAGCAGGAGCTCCAACAGCAAGCTGCTCTTATTCAGTCTCAACTTTTCAACCCAGCACTTCTGCAGCACTTCCCCATGGCGACAGAGGCCCTTCTTCCATTACAACAGCAGCAGCTTCTATTTCCTTTCTACATCCCTGGAGCAGAGTTCCAGCTAAATCCGGAGATGAATCTCAACAGTTCTGCACTTAGTCTTGCCAGCTCATCTGCTAATTCTCTGCTGGAGGACCTGAAGAATTCAGCTCAGCAGGTGCAACAGAGTTGCTTGCAGCAACAGCTTATGCACCACCATCTCCAACAGCAGCACCAACCCCAGGCTCATTCACAGACTACAGGCCAAATGGCTTTGCTTCAGCAGAATGCATCACTTCTTCACCAAGGTGAGAAGAAACCCAAGTCATTTCTTGAGAAAGATTGTGATGGTCAGAAGGAGAAAGAACTGAATGAAAAAGGGGAGGATCACTCCTCAAAGGATAGCCTTGAGAATACAAAATCAAAAGACAAGAAAGATCAGGCCATAGTGAGTGGGAACCCTGACCCTAACTTTCTTCCACCTAGAATTGCATCAGATGCTCGTGGAAATGCTACCAAGGTCTTATTGGAGAACTTTGGGTTTGAGCTGGTGATCCAATATAATGAAAATAAGCAGAAAGTACAAAAGAAATCATCAGGATCTGGGCATGTTGGGTGCAATGGGCCAATAGGAGTGACTAGAGTAGTGGATCCAGTTGAGGGACTTGAAAAGCTTGAGTGTGAAGCCTGTGGCAAGCTCTTTTCAAACATTTTGATTCTTAAAAGCCACCAAGAGCACATACATCAAGCATTTTTTCCTTTTCACTCACTGGAAAGATTTGCAAAAGAATACAGAGAGCAGTATGACAAGTTATATCCTCTGAGACCACAAACACCTGAAGCTGCCCCACCACCTGCTCCCCCACCTTTGCCACCACCACCTCCACCCCCACCTCAGCGTGCTTCAACTCCAAATATTCCAGTCTCAGCACCTTCTCTTACACCCCCTGCAATTCCTGCTCCACAGCCCCCAGTTTCAATGACTCAGATCCCTATGCCCATGGACCTGCCCATCTTTCCTCCTATTATGATGCAGTCTATGTCTCTTCAGTCCATTCCTACACAAGTTCCTGCTCATCTGCCTTCTGTAGAACCTAGTTTAGCTTCTGATCTGGCACAGCTGTACCAGCAGCAGCTCACCCCAGCTATGCTACAGCAACAACAGCAGAACAAAAGACCACGGACACGCATTACAGATGATCAGCTGAGGGTCTTGCGGCAGTACTTTGACATAAACAACTCCCCAAATGAAGATCAGGTTAAAGAGATGGCTGATAAGTCTGGTCTCCCTCAAAAGGTTATTAAGCACTGGTTTCGCAACACACTATTCAAGGAGCGGCAACGCAACAAGGATTCACCATATAACTTCAATAATCCACCCATTACCACACTGGAGGATACCAAAGTTGATTCCAAGCCACCATCTCCTGAACCACAGAGATATGATTACTATGGAAGCAAGCGATCTTCAAGAACAAGGTTTACTGATTATCAGCTAAGGGTGCTACAAGATTTTTTTGACACAAATGCCTACCCAAAAGATGATGAATTTGAGCAGCTCTCCAACCTGCTGAATTTGCCTACTCGAGTTATTGTTGTATGGTTCCAAAATGCTCGTCAGAAAGCTCGTAAAAACTATGAGAACCAGGGAGAGGGAGCCAAAGAGGGCGAACGACGGGAGCTGTCTAATGACCGGTATATCCGCACCACAAACCTAAACTACCAGTGCAAGAAGTGCAGTCTGGTCTTCCAGCGCATATTCGATCTCATCAAACATCAGAAGAAGTTGTGTTACAAAGACGAAGATGACGAGGGACTATATGATAGCCAGAATGAGGATTCTGTGGATTTTTCAACTGAATGCTACACCTTAACTGGGCCCTCCTCTTCCAGCCTCTGCCCATTTTCTTCTTCTACTTCAGCATTTTCCCATAATACATCTTCTGAAAAAGATGAAGCCTCACCCAGTCGTGCATCCCACTCTTTTGGGGAAAAGTCTAAACAGTCAGGTGACACCTCAGAGCCCCGAGATGACCAGAGGCCTATAAAGCAGGAAGGTCTGCAGCAACCGCAGTCTGAAACACAGCTACAAAGGCTTCCGCGAGATGAGCAGACACAGGCAACCCCAAAGACTCAAACACTTCTGTCTCCCACCTCCCAGCAAAAACAACAGACTAGTCCATCTGTATCCCAGGCTAGTCCAGCTCCTTTGCAAAGCTCTCACATGATTCTTAACCCAGTCCTGCCCTCCGCCTCACAGCAGCAACCCCAGCAACTAACTCAGCAAATTGTCCCTTACCATTGTGAGCAGTGCAAGCTTGGTTTCCCCTCATTTGAGCATTGGCAGGAGCACCAGCAGCTTCACTTCCTGACAATGCAGAATCAGTTCATTCATCCCCAGTTCTTGGATCGTACGATGGACATGCCCTTTATGTTATTTGACCCCAGTAATCCCCTGTTAGCTAGCCAGCTTTTTTCAGGAGCTATGCCACAGATATCTGCAAGTTCTACCAATTCACCCACAACACCACCGTCAACTTTGAATTCCCTGAAGAGGAAACTGGAGGAGAAACCAGCAATCAGTCCTGGGGAAAATGACAATGAAAATGCAAATAGTGGAGAAGAGCCGCAGAGAGATAAGCGACTCAGAACAACCATCACTCCAGAGCAGCTTGAGATTCTTTATCAAAAATATTTACTGGACTCCAACCCAACTCGAAAGATGTTGGACCATATTGCCCATGAAGTTGGCCTCAAGAAAAGGGTTGTCCAAGTGTGGTTCCAGAACACCAGAGCCAGGGAGAGGAAGGGACAGTTTCGGGCTGTGGGACCTGCTCAAGCACATCGTCGCTGTCCCTTTTGTCGTGCTCTGTTCAAAGCTAAAACAGCACTTGAGGCCCATATTAGATCACGCCATTGGCATGAAGCTAAGCGTGCCGGTTACAGTCTGGCTTTGGCTAGTATGCTTCCCGATCATGAAGGGAAATTGGATCCTCTTGACATATCCAGCTTTTCACAGCATATTTCCTCAAATAATGATGGACATTATTCATTATCACCGGTTAGCAAAAGTATGGATTTGTCACCACATGCCTTGCTCAGTCCTGGGGCAATCAAGGTAGAGGGAATAGAAGACTTTGAAAGCCCAACTATGTCCTCTGTCAATTTAACTTTTGATCAGAACAAACTGGACAACGATGACTGTTCATCAGTGAACACAGCAATCACTGACACAACCACCGGTGATGAAGCTATTGGTGACAATGACAGTTCAGATGCCAAGCATGGTCACTGCAGCAATGACTTCCTATCTAAATCTGGGGGTGCAGTGCCCTCCCTTGAGAATGATGACCAGATGTCTTCTGATTTGGTGAGCCCTGCAACAAGTTCTTACGCTAAGGACTTTGAAAATGAGACCATGGTGGACTATAGCGAAACTTCAAGTTTGGCAGATCCCTGTTCACCAAGTCCAGGAGCGTCTGGAAGCAGGAGTATTGACAGTGGAGATCGGCCGGGCCAAAAGCGCTTCCGTACCCAAATGACTAATCTCCAGTTGAAGTTGCTCAAGTCTTGTTTTAATGATTACAGAACCCCCACTATGCTGGAGTGTGAGGTACTTGGCAATGATATTGGACTTCCAAAGAGAGTGGTTCAGGTCTGGTTCCAGAATGCCCGTGCTAAGGAAAAGAAAGCCAAACTCAGTATGGCTAAGCACTTTGGAATCAACCAAACACCTTATGAGGGACCCAAAACAGAATGCACTCTGTGTGGTGTGAAGTACAGTGCTCGGACCTCGATTCGGGACCACATCTTTTCTCTACAGCACATTTCTAAGGTGAAAGAAACTATTGGGAACCAACTAGATAAGGAAAAGGAGTACTTTGACCCAGCAACTGTTCGCCAGTTGATGGCTCAGCAGGAAATTGATCGCATTAAGAAAGCTAACGAAGTCCTAGGACTGGCACAGCAGCAAGCCATGCAGCAGCCAGGAATGTTTGACAGCCCTGCTCTGCAGGCACTGAACCTTTCATCTGCCTACCCCACTCTGCAGGGCCTTCCACCTGTCCTGCTGCCAGGGGTAGGCAACCCTTCTTTACCAGGGTTTGCATCATCAAACACAGGTATGTCATTTTACATCGTGGCAGCAAGAGCAGATGGATAAGAATACCTACTTGTGATGTGTTCCAATATATATTTAAATATATTTTAGCTCTTGTATCATGTACATACCGCTGTACTTTCCATTTAAAGTGCTAGATTGAGGGATAATAAAAGAATACAGATGTTCCTTGCTTTACAATAGTTCGACCTACGATATTTCGACTTTATGATGGTGCGATAGTGATCCAGACTCAGTAGTCATCAGAACAAGCTTTTAATTTTGATCTGATCCCTGGCTAGCAATATAGCGTACAATACTTTCTACTGATGCCAGCTGATGTCAGCATATACGCAGCCGCGCTTCCAGTCTCTGTAGCATTTGCATAAACATCTCAAACAGTGTTTAGCAACATATCATATAGTTACTTATTCATTTGTCATATCATATTCATATTTGGCTTACGATATTTTCAACCCCATCTTAACATGAGAAGCATCTGTATAATAAATAATTCCTTCAAAGAAGTACAGACTGATCTGTAAATAATCTTTTATATTTTGCCTTTCAGCTTTAACATCTCCAAAGCCACCAAATCTAAATATGCCTGGTAGCAGTGTCCCCTCTCTTAGCCTTCCGACATCTGGATTGCCCAACAAGCCACCCACCTCTTCATCCTTAGCTTCACCCAGCCCAGTGCAAACAAGCAACTCCACTCTGCAGTCTACCCCCACCACTACCTCCACAGCAGTGCAGTTAGGCCCCCGACCTGAAGTCCCTAGCCCTGAGAGGCTAAGGGAGAAAGAGAAGCCCAAGGATAAGTCAGAGAAACCGTCCACTCCATCCTCAGCTGGGGTCACACCAGCACCCTCCACCTCTGCTGCCAATGCCAAGAAAGATAAGGCAGATACTGCTGTTCTTGCCACCTCTATGCTAACACCTGGCATGGAGTATGTTGTCGACCCAGCCCAGCTTCAGGCCCTGCAGGCTGCCCTTGGCTCAGACCCCACAGCTTTATTAACCAGTCAGTTTCTGCCCTATTTCATGCCTGGCTTTTCTCCGTACTACAGTCCGCAGATCCCCGGGGCTCTCCAGGGAGGCTACCTGCAGCCAATGTACAGTATGGAGAGCCTGTTTCCCTACAACCCAGCTTTGTCTCAAGCTTTAATGGGGCTGTCCCCAGGATCCCTGCTCCAGCATTACCAGCAATATCAGCAGAGCCTGCAGGAGGCGCTACAGCAGCAGCAGCAACGCCAACTTCAGCAGCAACAAAAGCAGCAGCAAGTCCAGCTTCCCAAAGCGAGCCAAACCCCGATTTCCCATCCAGCCCCAGGCACTGCAGACCGCAAAGAATCTGCCAAAGATGGAATGAAAGGTGAGGAGCAGAAAGGCATTCCATCCAGTGAGGCCTCCTCTTCCTCTCAGAAGAAACTGTTGTCTGAGCAGCGAAAAGTGAACAGCAAAGGTGTGGATCCTTTTCTTGAGCAGTACATCGTCCCCAAGGTGCCGTGCCGGTTGGCGTGCCGTAAGTGTCAAGCTGTCTTTACCAAGGAGGAGGTGGCCATTGGCCATCTGAAATCCATTTGCTTTTTTGGTCAGTCTGTGTCAAATCCGCAAGAGCTGCTTCTTCGGGTTCCCAGTGGCGGGAACGCAGGGGATGGCAGTCTGTATGACTGTCTGGTCTGCAACACTACCTTGGACGGGGACAAAGCGCTAAGTCAACACCTAGAGTCAGCTTTGCACAAACACAGAACAATCAAGCGAACAGCCCAAAATGCCAAAGAGCACGCTACTAGTCTATTACCTCACTCTTCAGCCTGCTTCCTCGATCCTGACACCACATCTACCTCGCAGTCTGCCACCCTCTCTAACCACAGTCCCCCTCCCCTGCCAGTGACATCAGCTACCATACCATCCTCCTCTGTTTCTTCATCTTCATGTTCTTCCTCCTCTACAGCTGCCTCCCCACACACTGCTGCTGGCAAACCTTGGGCCCAGGCGCCTTCCTCCAGAGCTTTAGCTGGAAAGCTCAATTCCACATCCTCTTTGAATGCTTCTCCTTTTCCTCCAGGCTCCTCACCTTCAACGGTTACCTCAAGTTCATTGAGCACCTCAGGGGTTCAGACCTCGATACCAACAGACGTCTTTACTGATGAATCTGACTCTGAGTGTAGTCAGAGGTCAGCAGGCAGGATGGGCCATCTGGCTGAAGAGACCCAGAAGCCCAGCTGTCTCAAAGACAATAGTTGTAATTCTAATCTTGCTAGTGTATGAACAGACCCCCCCCCCCCATCAGATTGTAAACAAGCTTTCAGCAATGGACAATGTTTAAGAAAAAACAAACCTGTTTCAAAAATACAAAACAGTTTTGGAGGACAAGAAGTGTAAAGACTAACTGCAATTCCAAAGCTTGTAACCAAAAATTAAATGTTAGTGGATTGTTTTCCCATATTAATATGCTGGTATTCGTTTATTTCAACTCAAATATATATGTATATATAATGAAGAAAGTTTACTGCGGTTGAGTTCTGAATGCGGATAATGGGATTCTGTACAGCAATGGACTGCCTCAAATGTTGAAATAGCCCCTTCTTCCGTTCTGCAATTGATGAGCTAAGAAGTCCCCCTGCATTAGCTGCAGGATGGTAACAAACAGCCAGTATGTACTGTATGGGAGAATAATCTTACAGTTTCTTGCTATATAAGTGTTCAGATACCAATGGCTTGCTAAAATTAATAATGTAATGTCTGTTTTATTCTCAGGTCAACAGATCACAACTTTTTTTTTTTTTTTTTTACTGAAAATTCTTTTATACTTGCGTTCCTAACAGAAAAAAAATATTTGTTTTATTGCACCATTAATTTATGAGACAGAAAGTATTATGATTTGTAACAATAATATTTGACATCATCTGCCAACTCAAAATTATCTACTGAACAAAGTGTCTCAACGGATGAAATTAGTGCTCCCATCAAAAAAGCATTGCATACTTGGTGGGTGTGTAGATCG
>JAODUD010000019.1:1822667-1838054 GCA_026784285.1 Stomatorhinus walkeri | reverse complement strand
CTAACTTGTGCAAACATGTCCCACTTTAGTGTAAATATATATTAGCATGCTGCCTTGGAGGTGAACACCCCAATCAGTCATCATTTCTCCTCCACTAGCCTTGGCGTTTCCGTGGGGAAGATCCGCTCTATAGGATGAGGGGAAATAAATCAGACAAATAATAAAATAATCAGTTATTACCCATAACCACCTGGCATCTCCAGTAGGCACTGCCCATGTCGCCATGGCTCCCCATCCCTGCTGAACCCCCATCCTTGAGTCCGCGCTGCCTCATCGCCATCATCGTCCTTCCCTGGTCTGCCAGCGACGCCAGCCTTGCCCGCCTCTCTCGAAGAATGGATGGCACAGTGCCAGCTTTCCTCTTTTCTTCCCCCATCTCTGGCTTTCTCACATGCATCCCTCTTTCTTTCCCCATGTCCTCCGCCCACTGCCGTGGTTTTCTCCGGAGGGGGGGGAGTTGGCTAGCTGGCGTCTCCGAGCATCCGCCCGCTCCCATGCCTGGCAGACGCCCCGCCTCCTCCCCCAGCCGGCTCGGGCTGCGCCATCTGATCCCCCACCAGGATGTTGTGCTGGCATTTTGTTGTAAACAGACGAAACCATGCCCCATTGCCCACCCCCTTTCTTTGCTGCCCACCCGCTCACCATAAACTCTATGCCCCCTGTCACTAACACAAGCTCCCGCCCATCTCGCTGCGCCCGCCTTGCCCAATTCGCTGTCCCTATAACTTCAGAACTCATGCTTGCCCAAACGACTTGGAGCTTTTTTTCATTCATATTCTAATGAGCTGTTTTCCTGATTATCCGCGGCTACGCTAATTTCAGTAATTGCTGCATTCCCTCTCTGTTCCTGCCGGCGTGCGGACGGCACTCGCGAGGTTAATTATTTAATATCCCGCCTCCCCTCTGTCCGGCACTCTCGTCAGCCGCGGCTAATTATCGAGGCGGCAGCTAAGGAGCGGAGTGGCCGCGCGTGGTTGCGGTGGGGCGGGCGCTCGGATGCCAGCGTGGCTCTCCGCCTCGTCCCCATGCTGATCGATCCCTCACATCGCCCAGCCCCGCCTCGCCCGCCCCACCTCGCCTGCCCCGCCTCTGCCACCTCTTCGTGTCTCTCCGATGCTGCTTTGCTGATTTTCCCCTTGCTGTTATCCCTGCATGTGACTGCGCGGCGCTGGCACACCGCTCTGTGCCTCTTAAACACCCCATTCTCTCCTTTCTTCTCCTTGTTTCTTTCATTATTAAATGAAAAAAAAACCATGAAACAACTTGGGGGCAACAGGAGGAATCCATTATGCAAACCGGCTGCAATTTGCATAATGTCTTATGCCAGGAATATGCAAATGAATTCTATAATTTATGGCTGCTTGCACCAGCCTCAAACTGTTCCCATAACTTACAAAGAGGACGCAGACGCAGAACCCCCCTCCCCCCCCACTCGGTTTCACACACGTGGTGGTTTCACAATGACTGTGTGAGGCTTCGCCCAGGAGGAGAAAGGGCCCCACGGACTAGGGGCTGCTCCCCTGACAATATTCACTTATGAATGAGGAAAATTCTGATTTTGGATATTTTTCTATTTTGCAGAAATTGGAATAAATTCCTTTTTTCCCCTTTTCCATATTTCCCGACCTTTGAGGAGAGCTAAAAGGCCTCATCTTTGCAGGTTTTCGTCTGCAGAATCCGACAGCGAGTCCTGGATGGGTAGGGGGCATGCGGGGTTTGCTGGGGCGGGGAGGGGTCGTCCGGTGGGAACACAGGCATTTCTGCTCATGTGTGATCCAAACTAGGACTGATCGTCTTCTGTGCTTTTTCCCCGAATCGCCGTGCACGTGCCCAATCAACTTGGGTTTGGCTTTTCCCTGGTCTGGGATGGCGGTTCAGGGCCTTTGAAGGATGGCTATGCTGTGGGACAGAGGGACCGAGGCGAGTGCCAGGGAACACCACCGCCATCCGCTTCTGTGTGTGTCTTTGGCTTTCCGTGATTCGTTAGCGTACACCCACAGCATGCCCACACAAACAGCAGCGTTAATGCTTCTGTGTGTAAGCCAGCGACTGCTTTGGTATCCGAATGACCAAATCTGCAATTTCCTTTTTTTTTTATGACCTAGAACAACTCCTGAAATTTCCTGGGAGGTTTCGAGAGTTGAGTTTTCATGCCGAATCCCCCAACACTTTCCTCTGCACGCATTTCATGCGGCATAAATCTGTGGATTCTCTGAAGCACAGGCTGCTTTTGATGCTGGTCACGAGGATAATAAACTGGTCACTGCCTGGTTAATGTGCATGTTAATGAACAAAAGATAAGTAGTTTTCCTTAAAAGTGGATAAAATGTTCTTTTTCACCTGCTGGGAATATTAAATATGCAAGACCACACTGCTGAGGCACTCAGAAATTTCTGAAGTGTGAAAAGGTTTTTCTTCCCAAAGAAAATGAAATTAAAAAGAAAACTAAATGTCCAAAAAGGGCAACAGCGTCTTAAAATTGAAAGTTAGTGCAAAATGAATGTATATAAATGCTGCCTCATCTGTCTTCCAGGCTCTGGATCATTGAATAAATTATAATAAATTAATCCGATGTCACTTCTGATATCCTCGTCACCTCATTCTATTCTTTTAACAGTTAAAGTGTCATATGTCTGAGAAATCTGCTTAATATCAAGAAAGCAAACATACATTCTTCAGCTGGTTGGAAATGATCAACTTTGATAAAGTTTTTAAACTGCACCGCTGTTTGCTGAGAGGTTTTAGGAGTCTCATGGTTAAGGAAAGCAGGATTTGATTTGAACAACACAAAGTGTACCTCATGTTAGAAATTGATTTACGACCAGCATTGAGTGAACTATGTGTGACTTTCATGAATCTTGTAACTGTGTATCTGCCGTGTGAAGTCTTTGGTTTGCCAGGCAAGGGCTTCTGCAGTCAGACTCTCATTATGAACATCTTGGTGAGTGAGGAGCTGGGTAATGTACTCAGTAATGTAGTCCAGCCCAGCGGCAAAACTGCCTTTGACACCTAGCACTTGTCTGGCATTTCAGAAGTGGTCCAGGACGTGTCAGTCGGAAGTGCCGCATTTGCTAACTGACGGCTCCTAACAGCGATTATCGATTAGGCGTCTTCGTTGGCCCTTTGATACTGATATATACACGCTGCATGACCAGGACACTGCCGTGGTGCACTGTAATAGTAGTGATGGCCGCGATTCATGCTGGTGACTGTGTCGGTATTGACATGCTGTTGCAGACATCCTTCTTTCAAGCCAAACAGCAGAATCTGAGGAATTGTGAGGAACAAGAGCATACTGGCATAGCGTTGCCTAAGGCATGGAGGGGACCTGATCCATGGGGGGCTGGTGTGGTTCCGGGTTTTTGGGATGACCTCTCAATCAGGACTGGAGTTGAGAACCCCTGTTTTATTATTAGCTGATGTGATTGGTCATCCCAAAAACCTGCACCAGCCCTCCATGGAACAGGTTCCCCACCCCAGACCTAAGGGTCTGATATACACCTTAGTGGGTAATCAGAGGCGCTCTAGTACTTCCTGGTGTAATACAGAACTTTACTGTATCTCCTGCAACAGTATTGTATTGTGTTTGAGAATAATATTCAACACATTTTATTTCAGCTGATCTTACATTCCCCATCCACCAGTTTCATGTCTGACAAATGACCTAATCCTCCAGTATAGTGTGACAAATGTTATCAATGTATGCTTGCTTTAACACCATGAGAAGATACCTATGTCAGCTCTTTACTCTTCCAACACAGAATACAGCCCAGACTCAATCTCCAGTATTTTGTCCTGCTCTTATCCTGTTTACAGTATTCAGGATGTCTAGGATTAAACGCCGTTAAGGACACTGGCACTTGCCGGGTGAGATGTTTCTGTGATTGGACCTTCAGATAGATCTCCATCATGCGTCAGTGCTGGAGGGTCGCCTTCTCTTCTTGGAGAGATATTCAAGATTATTACAGGTCATCCATCTTCAGGGCTTCACAAAGACGTGGCTGAAAAGTTCTTTTCTCTGAAAAGTCTCCCCCCTCAAACTGAAGCTCCCACTGTCCTCACTCACACACTTATGAGCTCCCCCTAGTTTTTGAGCCCCAGAAGGTCTTATCCTTTCTCCTCTGATGTGGTAGGCCCTGCCCAGTACTATTGACAGTCGTGCATATACACATGGTTGCTCCTTCCACGGGAGTCTTCTCTATGTCACACACAGGCCTCCTCACCCCCCTGAGTATCTGTAGCAGACCCTGTCTAAGGTGTGACTTCCTCTGTGTCTAAAACCCAACACCTAATGGTGTTCATGCAGTGTGGACACAATGAGAATAGCTAATGTATGTATTCTTAGAGCTGCATACTCACCCGGGGAATAAGATGCCATGTGTAATATCCATCCATCATAACCACTCATCCTGCAGCGGGTTTTGCCTGGAGCCTGTCTCAGATGGCAAGGAAACAAAGCAGAATGCCTGTGCATTACTGGGTGCGCAGACATACACATTGAAAAAGCGACTTAGAGGCACCAAACCACATGTTTTTAGACTGTAGGAGGAAACCTACTCAGGGTGGAGTTTCCACTATCAGCCCTGGAGGTGTGGGGTTGAACTGCTACCTGATGACCAATGTACTGTTATATTGGCTATAATAGCTGCTTGTCTGTTCTTGGACGGGGTTCCTGTCCATCGTAGTGCAGACACACACACTCATGTACCTTGGGCAATTCCGTGGCTTCATTCAGCCTCACTGTGTGTCTTTGGACTGACTCACACACACTGCGGAGGTGTGAGTCAAACAGGCAGCTTATGGAAATGAAATGGTGTCATTATTTTGTGCTTTTGCTCTGCGTGAGGTGTTATAATATTCAGTGGAATGAACTGAGATTGATAATATCCATTTTTTAGTTGGTAAAAATGTGACAGTGTGCCTTCAGGTAATCTGGCTGTTGGGAGTTAGGGGGTCAGAGGTTTGAAAGGCCTTCAGCTTGCTGGTCTCCACCCTGCTGTGATACTTAGTGGGGTCCCCTTTCCCAGGTGGGGCTTGTGTAGGTGGAGCTGTAATGCTCTCGCACTTTTTGCTTTTCCTTCAGTACGGCGGATGTGCTGTCAAGCAGTTTCTTTATATGATTGCCACCCTGTTACAGTTTTATTTCCTCGGTTTGTTTTATCTAGGGCAGGGGTGTCAAACTCCATTCCTGGGGGGGGGGCGGAGCCCGGTGTAGCTCGTTTCCCTGTTCCCACACAAATGATTCAGCTCAAGAGCCATGTGATAATTAGCACAAGAAGTTGAACCAGGTGTGTTAAATGAGAGGAAACTCAAAAATGTGCTGGGGAGTCTGACACCCCTGATCTAGAGATTGCCACCCTGTCCATTCAGACAAATGGTGTCCATGGCAAGACCTGTGTCTGAGGTAAAACTCTGTATGTGGTTTTATCTTGAAAGGCAGTGTTTCCCAATCCGGTCCCCGGAGACCCACTGACGGCCCCACCCAGCTCCCAAACAAAAATGTGGACCGTCTCCGGACCGGATTGGGACACACTGGCGTAACGTGTAACTTTTGTTAACTTTGAGTTAACGTGTGAGACGGCCGAAACACCTCAGCTGAATTTTGTTTGTCAGATCCGGTTCACTGCAAGCTCACTGTGTGTTGTTTAGCTGGTCTAATTCTGCGTTCTGTGTCTCTCCCACTGTGAATATGTTGCTACAGAGTGCTGCCCCTGACACAGGAAGTGATTCCCCTTCAGGCAATAAAGGGTTACTGTGGAAATATTCCGCTCAGAAATAGGTCGGCATTAATCTGCAGGATAATCCTCGCAGGAACATTTCTGGGAATCATTATAGGTTCTGGGGATATGTGATAAGAAAAATCATTTTGTTCACCTCTTTGTGTAAATGTGCATATTCATTCGTTCTGTTGACTTGTTTCTCTGAGTGGAGCCATATTATTCCTTTGGGGGCTTTGCATGTTTAAGACGAGCACGGTATTTGTGTTAGAGAAATAGCATGGCATGAAATTTTAAACATTTAGTGTGGGACTTGCCTGACTCAAGCAGAGTGCCACGCCTTTCGCTCTGCAGGGAGGTTCCTGCTCTTCATTGCAGGATGCACTTTTTGCGTGTCCAACATGCCGAATTCCCAGGGTCCTTTGCTCCCGGAGCCCCGCCCACCTTGCTTAGCCGCCTTTACCCCCGCCCCCCCCCTTCCATGACCATCTGGTCACTGTAAGCACTCGTTAAAAGCAGTAACTTATTTCCAGTTTGAAGCTAATGGGAGGAATACTGACTGCAGTAAAAAAAATAAATGGCCTTCTTCTCTGCGCCCCCCCGACCTGCAGTGTAATATTGCGGCAGTGAGAGTGTGCATTACACATCCGAGGCAATACAATTTATCTGTGCTGCACAACGCTGAGTGATGCATTTGAAAATAATGCACTCCAGCAGCACATTACACGGGGTCCAGGCCGATGGCAGCTCTGAGGCAGGCAGCCGATGTATATCACCGGACCTCGTGTTGAGAGAGAGAGAGCTTCTCGTGCCAGGAGCCAAGAGCTCTGTGCTCTTCCTCCACCAGCGAGGTCCTGCTCTCCTCCCTCCACATAGCCAACTGGTCCCCTCTGCCAGTCTGCCATAGGAGCGTTTTAGAAAACCAAAACAGTAAAACATGACCAGGTGTGTTATACTGTACATTTTGACATTTTTCTCATCACATTTCACATGTTATGCAATATATCAGTTAACGTATTGGTATCAACTGATGTTCGTTAAAAATAAAGACATCAGCATCATTTTGATGTGTCAATCTTGGTCGATATTACCAGCTGGTACTTATACCTAATATTCAAAGATAGCAGAACCACAGCTACTAAAGAAATAGAGATGATTGCATTGGAAGTTCAGGATGAGAGATTTCATCAGCTCATTCCCCAATTAGGACCTTGCTATGGTCCTATAAATCTGCCATACTTTACTGATGTCCACCTGCCTGAGTTATATGTTGGGGGTTCTGTAAGATTAACAAGATAAAGAATTCCCCCTGGGATGAATAAAGTTTCCCTTCTCTAATCTAAACTTAATAAGTAACCTCACCGACATCAGTTTCCCTACAGATTTGTGGAGCGCTGCAGTTAGCTGGTTATTTGTTTCAGTAATATTAGCAAAAATATATTGGCATCGGTCCAAGTTTCCACACTGGTGCACCACTAATAATTAATAATTAATTCTTATTACATGTAAAGCTGATTTCTTTGAGGTGACATTTTCCCTCCTTTAGCTTAAAATAAGACAGCACACTGTGTGATTCATTCTTCAGTCTGGCTCCCATTTTAACTTTCAGATTATAGAATATAGGCTTTAAAACCATGACCCCTGTTCCCCGTGAACTTGCGCTGGCTGAGTGACGGGTGCGGCCCTCGACTGTTTTCCTGCGTCCACATTATTCTTCATCAACGTCCCGCTACAATCCGTGATGCAATCCCCGTGATCTCATACTATATCCCGCTAAACAGCTCAGACCAACATCAAAGTCTTCAAACACAGTAACTGTTTAGTTTTGGCACGCATCTACAGTGGTACCTCAGAACTCCAATTTAATCCGTTCAGAACTCTGGATCGAATCCTAAAAAGTTCGAGTTGTGATTGAATTTTCCCCATAAGAAATAATGGAAAACCAATTAATTTGTTTCCGGCTCCAAAAAATTACACCTAAATATGTTTTTATTTTTAGCATTTAAACACAATGAACTGGATAAAACAAGAAGAGCATATACTGTACTAAAGACATCTAAGTACATTTATCAAAACAGTAATTTGTAAAGTAAGAAAATAAATGTATCCAATCAATATGTAAAAACAATGTGTCCTGCAACGATCGTCCGCTCCTTCCATGTGCCACGCCCCCTCGTTAAACCCGCATGGAATCACCGTGTGGAAAAGGCTGTTTCTGGTTGTTTTCATTAGTGCTCTGCAATATTTAGTCCGCGTTTCAGTTTGTTTCCCCAGTTCGATCATTGTATTGTCTGTCTGCGTTTTGCCCGCCTTACCTGAAATTAATAATTAATAAGAAATCTTTATTTTTAAATGTATTTTATTCTAAAATAATTAGTTACTGTCTATCATTGTCTACATGTATTTTTACTGTCTAAATATTTGTATTCAGATAGTGTAAACATGCACGATGCTATCACTGGGAATGCAAGGCTGAGTCTCAAGCGTTACCCTTTGTTTCCGCTGAGAGATGTGCCACGTGACTCATTTTCCCGCGCGTACAAGTTATCTTAGGTCGGTGTTCACAGTTTGACTTCTGAGATTCAGATCAAGTTATAGGTTTTTTTTTTTTTTAACTGGCTGGTTCGACTTTTAAGAAATTAGAGTTCTAATGAGTTCGAGAACTGAGGTACCACTGTACTTGTGTGAAGTCCTGACGTGCAGATGCATCACATGAAGCTCATTCTGAAGCATAAGCTACCTTGATGTCCACTGGCCCATTGCCGTGTTGAACGCTGCTTTTCTTCAGCACTGCTGTCCGCCCCTGGTGATCTCTTCATCGTTGGCTATTGATTTGATTCAGATAAAAAAAACGTTATAGAGGAGTCCCATTGCCGTTTCTCTGCATATTTTAATGTGACCTTTAACGTTACAGCTGAAGCTTGGTGGTTTTCAGGAGGGAGGGAGGACTGCATTAACGATACTCACACGGGGGTGCAGAGTATGCTGCAATCACATACCCCCCCCCCACCCCAATCAATGAAATACATCCAAATGCATCACGGTGGAAGCACATGAGAAAGAGATTATGTCATTTTTTTTGTTTTAGTTACAGTTCTCTCATTGGCATATGATTAGTGTTATTGTATTTCTCATTCGTTTGCTTAACTGCTCTGAAACCAGGATGACCTATCATGTGGTTGGAGAGGTATAGGCAGGTATCATCCTGGGGAAAATCGCTCTCTCTGATATTCACACACACAAATCTCTGGGGAGCAGTAAAGCACTATGATTTTACAGCTGCTGGGATTCTCTCTCCCATGCTGGTTGTTCATGTGTTGTTTTAAAATTTAATGATGCCCGAATTAAGTTTGCAGTCTGTGGATCTGCTGTGCCCTTCCAGTGAACCCGGTGACCCCGTCACCTCATCTCAGTGTGCATACACGTGCGGTACCTTCTTATACATTGTTTCTGAGTAATGTATCCGAGCTGTGAGTTTGATGTGACAGCGATGCAATACTAGCATTCTTTTCAGGTTTTTTCGGACTATGTTTCCTCATATTTTACGTGTATGTGTTCCCGATGCGTCTCTTCCTTCCCTTTTGCAGCCTCTAATCTACCTTTTCAAAGCTTCCTTTGCACGAATAAATACAGTCCGGCCTCGTAATACAGTCTCATAGCAGATCATATTCAGTAACAATTGCCTTAATGCCTGTGCATTATCTAAATTACATGATAAATTTGGGCTGGATTCACTTTTGTTCCCACTCTATCCATCTGCTAACAGACCAAAAGATGTCTCATCCCCCTCCCCACAGGACACTATCTCCGCTTTTATGTGAATTATTAGTATCTGTCGCCAGCCGTCCCCCAAGCCCAGTGCATCTGAATAAAAATTTTAATAAGATTTCAGATTTCCAGAGGATGAAAAGGGTGACCTCTGACCTTTAAGGGTGATAGGTGTAATACACTGACATTAAACCCAACCCACTTGGAGCAGGTCCCAGCACTTGAAAGGTTGAAGGTCATGTCTCCAGAATGCGTACTTGTGGTAATTTCGCTTTTCCTTGAGCAGTGTCCTGTCGAGGTATTTCGGCTGAGGATGTCTGCTACCTGCTATACAGTTTTATTTGCCTCTGTGAATTCAGTACTGGCAGTGATAGATAAATGTACTATTTATTGGGGAGGAGGGGCTACCTGCGGTGAACAAAGGCACAGCATATATTAAATTGAGTTGTGGCTTTGACAGCATGGCCTAGTAACAGCTGTACCTTGGTGGGGGGGGGGGGTCTCTTGATTGGTTCTCCGTTGAGCTCTGCATCGCCAAAGAAATATCCTATAGATTAAAGCTGAATGAGGAAAAAAATCCCTGTTTGCATGCTTCATATTTTTCTGCAAGAGCTCACAATTAGCATGATAATAACAGGACTTAAACCTGTAAAGATCAAGTCATTGAGTCCGTACTGGGTCCCTGTAGATACATTTTAATGTGGAGGGTTTGCCCTTTATCTGTTTATCTGTTTCAGCACCGACCACATGAGTTGATGTGCTGGTTTCCTCATATCCTCTTTGAGCATAGTGACCTCATAACGCTGTGGTATGTGGGGGCCATTTTGCTTTGATGCCCTCTCAAAGTTTCAGAGCAAATTGACAACGTCTCTAATGTCCTCTTGCAGGGTCCCCCCAGGCAGTGGGAAATTTCTTTGTTTATGCTTTAGATGCAAAGATTCACCCTGCAGGCATTCTAACTAGAAACGAACGAAAGGTGTGACTATAGCTACAGAGGCTGAAGAAATCAGTGAGATTCAGGAGGTTAGGACACGGTGCCTGCAGTCAGAAGGTCAGTGGTTCGAATCCCAGGGTTGACAAAGTGATTTTACTGTTCCTTGAGCAAGTCTTCCCCCCCCCCCCTCCCGACAGCAGGGACTGGCTAACTTTCTTCTGTCAGTCATACGTAGCATCTGCTAAATAAGTAAAATGTAACGTCCTGAGGATGAGACATCGCACTGGACCTCAGTCACATGTCCGGCCACCTTGAAGTACTTGTTTTGTATTTATGTTTTAATGTCAGAGGAGCCAGAACTCCAGTGTTTTATCTGCAGTATATATTTGTTTAGAGTAAAGTGCTAAAAAAAAGGTGAGTTTTATTATGAGGTCACGCAGCTGCAGCATTAGAGACTGGTGACATTTTGAATATGAATATCACTGCTGCTCTGCCTAAAGACTTGCGCTTAAAGACACATTGTTACAGAATACTGGAGTGTAATCGATATGGAGAGATAAACAACTGTCTTCTGCCTGTGTAAGTCTCTCCTCTAAGGTACCGTTATCATAGTGTCCTGCACCAAAGCTGTTCTGACACCTTGTAAGCACGTGACAATGATGAAGTAAGTGGTGGCTTTCTGCGCGATGCAGTCCAGCTGCTTGTGCGTAGTGATATTGCAAGTACAGGAACCCGTGATTTGGGGTGGACTAACTTTTCTGGGGGTGCGAGGCTGACATGAGTAGAGGGCCGCCTAAGTGGTCCGTTTGAGCAAATTTTTGGAGCTGAAAGATAAGCAAGAAGGAATTAAAAATATCAATGTTATGCTAAGCAAAGTGTGGGGTGCCAATGGTCACTGACGAAGCTGGGGGCAAGAATGCTGTCAGTAAAATCCACTGACCAGCGGGAGGGTGGTATCATGTTTGTTCAAATTCAGTTTGCGGAATTTAAGGAGTTTAACAGTTCCCTGTTTCGGTTGGTCTTGAATTTATATACGCTTGTATAATTCTGTTCTATTCTGTTCTAATGCGACAGTATCAAAGACATGGGAAACATAATGTTAGTCTTGTATCTTTTCACCACGGAAATAGAAAAGTAGCTGCTGTATAAGGAGTGAATATGACCACACGAACATACTGATTGGACAGCAGAAACAGAGTGAAAACGGGATGAGAATAGGGATGATGCAGAATGGGAATGGTGCTGTCCTGTTTGTTAGGGAGTGAGAGTGCTCTACACCGCCGCTAATAGCATCCCTGGAGGGCAAGCTTCACATGCAGATTCTGTAGCTATATATGTCAGCTTTACACATGCCTTCTTAAAATGAGTATAATGTGATATATTTAAAGAAATGCTCCTCTTAATGGGTGGCATTTATACTTGGTTGAATGGGTTATCAGAATAACTGGCGGTCTGTGTTTTCTATATAATCTGAATGTGAATGTTTTGGCAGTAGCTGGGGTGAATACGAAGTGTGCCTGCTGGAAGTTCCCCCCATACTGGTAGTGTTAAATATTTAAGTTAATTAGTGAAAATAACATCAGGTGGTGCTGTGCCTCATACCTCCAGTGTTGTGGGTTTGAATCCCTGCCCTGCTTTGTGTGTGTTTGGGGTGGTTGTGGGGTTGAATCCTTGCCCTGCTTTGTGTGTGTGCGTGTGTGTGTGGAGTGGTTGTGGGGATGAATCCCTGCCCTGCTTTGTGTGTGTGTGTGTGGAGTGGTTGTGGGGTTGAATCCCTGCCATGCTTTGTGTGTGTAGAGTGGCATCCTGTCAAGGGTGTGTTCCAGTCTTATGCTGCTTGGAATGATCCCCAGGTCCCCTTGCTTGGAAGATGGATGGACGAGATTTATGTTCAGCCCTTGTGTCCTCATCTACCCCAACCCCATACAGGATAAGCGCTTTTGGAAGATGGATGGATGTTCTGCTTGTAGTGATGTTTGATTGAATTGGCACCTTTTTTTGACTGATTGTTTTTGGTAAATTTCTTGGACTAGCACATTTTGCTTGTTCAGATGTGTGCATTGACGTTATTGCTGTGTATTTGCCTGTCTCAGGCCCATGCCTTCTTCTCCATGTTAGATGGATGAGCGTGAGGCTGAGATCCAGACCCTGCAGGACACCATCACAGAGCTGCACCATGAGTTATCCCTGAAGGACCAGGAGAACCTCAGGCAAATGCAGGAGCTGCACCGGTTTGAGAGCAAGGTCAAGGAGGTGAGCACAGATGTACAGTGTGGTCCACTTTATGTGCCGCACAGTCCTACTTTTGTACGTCAGAACCCTCAGTCCTCTATGTAACATTATGTTATCATTAATGCCATTTTGGCATATTATTCAAGGGTGATTCTAAGATTTTTTTAAGGTCAGGAGCATAAGAGGGGCCATAATTCATACAGAAGGGGCAACTTTATCATTATACATTAATATACTGTGAATCAGTGAGTGAAATTCCAGGAGCCAATCAGCTTGCAGCAGGGGCCAGCGATCCTCTGGACCCGCTCCCGTATACAAACCTTCTGATAAAGATATTGTTCTTTTAAACTGAACAAATATCAATCTGTTTATATGTCTCACACTGAAATCTTTTGATTTCCTTGGGAATCGTCTTCATACCAACCAGTGTCAGATCTACCAAGTCAAGCACAAGCAGGACAGGGCACAAGGCAAAGGGAGCCCCTGTATTGGCTGCCAGTCCATCACAGGGCACATACCAGAGATGCCAGTTAGCGCAACTGCATTTCATTGGATGGTGGGAGGAAGCCTGCCTGACACGGAGAGAGCATGTAAACTCCACAGAGAGCAGAGCAGAGGCGGGATCCGAATCCCCAGCCGAATGAGGCTGGCGTGCTACACGCTGTGTCACCCAGTCAGTATTAAGTTAATTGGATGTGAGGTTGTTAAACTGAATCGCTGCTCAGCAACAGCTTCTTAAAGTCACAGCGCTGACATCTGACGGGTAGCAACGATGCGTTCGGTTGCCTGCCACTTCCTTACCAACAGGTCGCGTTTAAACGTGAGGTCACATCCTTGGCTCTTCAGCATGTGGGGATGCCGTGGAAGGCGCCGTGAGGGCTATAGATAGATCGACAGACGGCAACAATAAATAATATGCAACAATAAACAGTAGCATTGAATGTCTGGGAAAGTATGACATGGAATTCTGTAGTAACGACTCAGAAATAAATAGTATAGCAGAGTGGGTTCTGCACAGTGAACGAATGAATGTCCTGTGAATTTTATTTCCCCACAATGCTGCCATTTTGAGTAAATGCCTGTGAAGGAGATGGTCTGTCTCTGTATCTGATGAGGCTTTGGTGCTCTAAGAGGGCTCCAGACTGAAGTGAGACAATCACGTACCCGTTCCTCCGTCCTGTTTCCCTCCCCCTTCTCCCCTTACTGCTACACAGTGGGAAGAGGGGGTAGAATCACTATTATAGGGAAGTGGTCCCATGAGCGAGAAGCCCATTACTCACATGTGACAGTATCGGGGAGGCCGGGCTGGGCAGCCCTCACTCGGCCCGGACCCAGCGCCACATTCAGCCTCGCCTCGCCTCGCTCTCAGGAAATTGCCTCGTTCTTCAGGGCCCAGAGGTGACATGCTTACTATACCCGCATGTGTGTCCCAGCCAGAGAGCTGGACTTCTGAGACAAAGCCCAAGGCTGATGAGTAAGACGGGGTGCCCACTTGTAGCATTTGACATAAAGTACGAGCATAGCTGGCATTAGTGTACAGTCCCCCTTCTCTGCATGTACGTCTGCAGTGATAGGACCTTCTTCAAGGGTACAGTGACGGCCCTGCACCTCGGACACAGCAGGTATAATTTCTCCGTTTCTGGAGACTGATGTAGCCGTACCGCTTTTCCCTGACCTCCTGTAGCTGGCGTCGGTGAGAAACTCTCCCACCACAGTCTGTCAGCACCTGCTGTCTGTCTGTCTGGCTGGCTGGCTGGACACGAGGCGTTCGGAGATTTACAAGATGCTCCAATGCAATCAGGTGGCCGTGTTTTAATGTGTGATGTTAGAAAGGCATTTTGTAAATAAGAAATATTTGTTCCTCATTTTTATGCAGATGAAAAAAATGTTGGGTTATTGTGTTCGGGAGCTAGAGGTCCATTAATGGGGTCTAGGCCTGGCCTTGCTCCAGCCCCCCCTCACTCTGGAGGATGATTGTTTATTACCATTGCAGCTCAGGCTTTGTTCCAATTGTCTGGGCTCCCCCCTCGCCTCTCCCCCCCCCCTTGTGGTGTGACACGGGGGTTTGCCGCAGCCCTCGCTGCGGTGTGTGATTAGGGGAGGAGAGTGTTGGATTGCTTCTCCGCAGGACTGTCTGTTTGGTATTCATCATGGCCCACGGCTTTCATTCGGGGGCTCTTTGACGTGCAAGGACATTGTTCCTCCCACCCGACTCTAGAATGTTCTGCGAAACAGGATGCCTTCTGCCGCAAGAATAATAATATTAATAATAATTCATCCAGCACATTTATGCAGCATTGTTCACTTATCCTTGTGGATTCAGTATGATTCCTGGAGGTGAAAAGCCTCCCTTCAGAGGCTGCTGTTTGTGACTGGTGGCTATACTGTGGGGAGGGGGGCAGGTGGATAAATCTGAGATCCCTGTACGCATGTGGGCGGTGTGTTAGGCACAGCTGGGCCAGCGCAGGGTTGCAAGGGGGGTGGGGGGTCTGTTCTGGGTTAAGGGCTGCACTTTTATGCCACCTGCCCCCATAACTCTCCTGGGGGCTTGTGGGAGGTTGTAAACATCTCGCCTCACGCACTGGAATCTGCACAGGTGCTGCCTGTCCAGCCTTGTGTCAGAGGTCTCTGTCTCTCTCAGGTTTATGGGGACACTCTCGTCCAGCCTTGTGTCAGAGGTCTCTGTCTCTCTCAGGTTTATGGGGACACTCTCGTCCAGCCTTGTGTCAGAGGTCT
>JAODUD010000019.1:1810510-1822567 GCA_026784285.1 Stomatorhinus walkeri | reverse complement strand
CTGTCTCTCTCAGGTTTATGGGGACACTCTCGTGCAGACAGCACCTTGCTTCCGATTTCCAGCTCCGAGCATCTGTCAATGCAGAGAGAGCCGCACAACTCTACTCAGCTGACTGTGTTCCACTTACCACAAGACCATGGATGTATCAATATTATTTTTTGCAGATTCTTGTGCTGTGTATGGAATCCCATTCACATTCTCTGATGTAGCTCTGCACGAGTGTCATAATGAAGGGCTGATAATCATCGACTTACATCCTGTCGGGTAACGTCCAGTCGTACTCACACCCGAGGTCCCGTAAGAGCCTTATTAAAATTTATAGCGACGTCCAAAGCCGACATAGTGGACGTTAGCAGACTGATAGCACTGCTGCTATGGAGGTTTTAGTTAAATGTGTGTGATATTGTATCTTATGTTATATAGTGTATTTGACCTCTCTGCTATACATATCAATGTGCCTCCAGATTGACTTACATCCTCATTTCCAGAACATAACCCTGGCATAAGTCAATAGATACCTGTACTTCTTAATCACACGTGCGCGTGGGATCACGGTATTGCAGGGCTGAACTACATGCACATGCTTGGAAAAAGCAATTTTCAACTTTTCAGACAACGAGATGAGGGGTGTAGAACAAGCTGACATTCTGCTGCCTCTTGGGAGGGAGGGGTAATGTCTCCCCCACCTTGGACTCCAGGTTGGCGGACCGCTGACGTTTTCGTAGGGGGGGCACCAGGTGTCTGGGCTTTTAGTCTCATTCTCTGACACTTTGGCTTTATTTCCCTGATCCTTCATCTGACCGCCCCCCTCTTCTTATAATGGTCTCTTCCTCTGCTAATCCCATTGTCTTTCTGCTATGATTTCCTGCATCTTTGCTCTGCTTCCTTCACCCTGATTCTGCCTTTCTTCGTGCCCCCCCCCGCACAGAACTTTTATCACCTCCTGGCTTTTGCTGCTTTGATTATCTGGCCTTTGCGGTCTGATCTGCTGACGGTTTGCTGTGCGTTAGATTCTCTCCTGGGGAGAGAATTGCTGATATAGGAACTTTTCTTCGGATGACATAACGGTAAATTTTACTGCTACTGTTTGTGTCCAGTAAACTCTGAAAATGGACCTGAAGTGGTTCAGGCTTATTATCGATCACTTGTAACAAAGAGGACATCGACAGGTATAGAGAGCAAGTTAGTGAGCTCGGGGTAGCTCCACGGCCCTGTGTGAGTGCCGTCAGATACAGCAGAGTCTGCCTCTTGTTTGCTCATGGAAGTTTTACTTACACAAAAATGTTTTGAGGGCAGAATGAAAAATGATTGGTTCAGTGAGATAGCCAGTCAGATTGTACATCTGATTGGTTGGTGCTACCTCTAGTTGCTTGAGCCCACCTACTCTACGATCTGATTGGGTATCTCTCTAAACCAATCGTTTTTTTTTCTGCTCTCAAAACATTTTTGTGTAATAAAACTCCCATGAGGTCTTGTTAACATATCCCCAAGACAACGCATGGCTGTCAACAAGCTTTTTGTCTCTCTCCCATACCTGTAGGTTTTGCGTGTTTAGATGGAGTTAGAAAAATCAGAGTTGATGGAGTGTAACATAAGTCTTGTAGCATGGCTGTGATTTCAGAGTCTGCTCTCATTCTGAGAGATTTTGCTTATTCTTATTATTTTCTAATTGTTTAAGTGTGTGTGACTATGTACTAAATCAAAGGTAGTCTTACATAAATCTGTATTGGTCTGGAAAGCGGAAGCCCACCGAGATGCCAACCCTGAGTTTGGCCTTGTTCCATACCATCTGAACGTGTGCAGCACCAATAATTTACCTTGGCATCTTTATGACTTCAAAGATCCTCTGATTATAAACGCAGTGAAAAGCTGTCAGGCTAAGCGCTTCACTGGTCACTCCTTAAATACAGTGCGAGGTAAAATAGGGGTATGCCGTCACCGCGCCGCGCAGGGGTGTTCAGCCCGGGTTCCGTTCTGTGAATCCTGACAGAATGCACTGCAGATTCTCTCATGCTCCCCACATAATGCATGTAATTATACCATCCCCAGGGCAACAGAAATCAAAGGAGACCCCTTCCTCAGAGGGAATAATTATTCAAAGGTGGATTCGTCCACCCGGGAAACAGTATTAAAGCAGCTCTCTCAATTCCTTAGTTCTTATTTATTTATAAAATTACACCTTTGGGGTAGGGGGTCCACAGCTCTGGTCTGTGTTGAAGAGAGCCTGAAAACACTTGCCTGAATGCTCAGGCTTTGGATTTTTCCATCCTGACTTACTGGTACACAAGTACGACTTTCCTGTTAAAACCGGTACGTGTGGCAATTGATTGTTGTCACAGCGTAAATGCGTATGTACTTTATGTTTATATACTTTATTTCCACTGCTGTGACAAGAAATTTTGCCGTGCATTTTAACCTTTATACCACAAATAAAGTACGAATTAGCATATAAAAGTTACGATGAATAATTTCTTTTCACAGTAGCATAAATGCACATAAAATACATACACGTCTGCGCAGTTGGCCCATGTATCGCTTTTAAAGGTGAATGTGTACATTCCTGCCAGTTATGTGCATCTCTGCTTATGTATTAGTGGCGAATATGTAGGTTTTGTATGAAGAAATGTTAATCCCAGGCAATGCTCTGTAAAAACCCCAGGCTCTATAGTAGGATGAATAGTGAGGCCCAGTAGACTTGCCATGGAATGAGTTTCTGCTTCGTCCCGTCTTACTCCGCTCTGACTCGGTTGCCTGAGCGCCGGGACTGCTGGGCACACGACCCGCAGTGGGGCTCTCTCGTCATGGTGGGTCGGCCACACGGTGAGGCTCAGACTTGAGTGCAGTAGATGTCGTACCGTTTGATTGGATGCCTTTTTGAACTTCAGTTCCCCTTTACCCATTGTGAGTGTGATTTTTTCCCCTCTGAATGACTAATAAAGGTCCTGTGACAGGCAGCGGCTGATGGGGTGTGTCGGATGACTGGTTGGCTGCGGACAGGCGGGGAATTCAGACGCGGTGCCTTTTGAGAGGCACAGAATGTCGGCTGCTGCCGAATCCCGTCTCGCCGTCTGTGTATCCATGCAGAGTTCTCCTCAGGTGTACTTTCTCTGGAAGGTAATGCACATGCAGTATTAAGGCAGGCAACACTGTGCTTGAGCCTTTAAGAGTGCCAGTTACTCTCTGTGGGCACAGACGCCTCCCTGGATGCCTCCACGCTGAGGAACGTCGCTCAGTCTGGAGTCTCGTTTCAGAGAGGAGCGCCCTCTCATCCTCAGCACTGTGATGTTGTGTGTGTCTCTGTAGTGAAATGGCAGCCGTTTGTCATGGCTGTTATTTTCTTTTAAGAATACCACTGTTAAACCTACATTCATTTATTGCCATTATAGTACCAATGAAAAGTCTGGACACACCTGCTTTTAATACATTTGTGTCTGTTTTAGCTGTGGTTGTGACCTTAATAGTAAAAAGGCATCAAGATAATGAAGTAATATACATCAAACTTTGCAATGGCCAAGAGAAGCATCTCAAGGGTTTATCAAATTTCAGACTAAAAAAATAGCCCCGTTTTGCTTCGTTGATAGCATTGCAGACAATTTTTTCAACCAGTTTCCAGATGTAGCCACCTGGATGCTTCTCCAACAGTCCTGAAGGAGTTTCCACAAGTTCTGAGCACAAGTACACTACCTTGCTCTTACTCTTCGATCCAACTCATGCCAAACCAGCTCTGAAGGGTTTAGGTCAAGGAATTTTGGGGGCCAGGTCGGAGCACTCCATCTCTTTCCTTGTTCATGAGATAATACTAAATATAATACACAACCTTAAGGTCTATTTAGAGTTATCTTGTTGAATAACTTGATTTTCAGTAGTTGTGTCTAGATTTTCACTGGTACTGTATATGGTTTTCGAACATGCAGTACTTTCTATTGAATGGAATCTTCCAGAATGGATCTCCCTGGACTAAATGTGCACAGTGGGTGACCTACATCAGTGGTTCTCAATCTTTTTTGCAACGCGACCCATGCCAGCTCAGTCGCAACCCTTTATCAAAGTATAGGTTTAAATTAACACTGTGATCAAGCATGCAGTGCATTCTGCAATTTACACCAATCAATGGCTATCACGCACATGTGATTGGATGTGCCAGTGAATTTTACTTTACGGCTTCTGGGTCCTAATCCCTTTATCCTGCCATTAGAATCCCCTGGAACTTCAGTACCTTACAAAGGTGAAAACGTAATGAAATCCGTAACCATCAATGGGAATATGGCAGAATTCCCATAACATCCAGCACAGAACTTCAGATGAATGACAGTAAATTTACTTAAATGTATAACAAGTACTGTTTAAATCATTATTATTATTATTATTATTATTACAGGGAAGCGGGAGGTTGTTCTATAGCATTAAATTCGGCAGCATCCCAGCTGCGTTACCATTTCTACCAGCAGAACTTGGTTCAGCTTCACCGGTTTATTATGCGTTCGTCTTGCGAGTTGGTTAAACCAAATGATGGGCAATGTCCTCGCAGTATCGTTCCTTTCAGGTACTAAAAGTGCTAAAATCAGTTTTAAAAGGCGATGGAGTTTAAAAGGCAGTCCCCACTCTATAGTAGCTCCACAGCTGGGTTGTAAATATCGTTCAACCTAAAGCTTAAACAAATAGCTCAGTGTGGGGTTCCTGCTCTCAGTAACCCGCCCTTTTTGCCATGAAAAGAGACCTTTTGCGATCACTGACACCACTGACAGAGTCCCTGTTGCACAGGCTGGCCTCCCGCTGTGTGTTTTTTTCGCTGTACTTCTGCTTCATTTCGTGTGCAGTCTGCTTTATATCTTGCGATGGATGTGTGGAGCTCGGCACATGCACAGCATTTGCACAATCTCTGTGGACTTGGTGAAGGAGTCTCTCTTCTGAGCCGGTAACTTGCCGCCCACTTTACCCCCTACTCATTCCTCAGTGTATTCACCCCTCAGACTGCCACTGGGCATTTTAACTTATTATTATTTATCTGTTCATTGTTAGTCAATATATTTGTTTCACCCCATTTCATTGCTGCTCTCCTAATTCTTGTTTTCATACCTTCTGTCACGCCCACAGGGGTGGGGCAACACAGCTGCTAGCAATTGGCACAAATCAATGCACTAGTTAAATTCAAATCGTACCACAGAGTGGTGCGAAGTATTGTTGCCACGGGAATGTCAGCTACTGAGCGTTTCATTGTCTTGTGCCTGGTCCCGCCTGCCCCGCTTACCTTACCTGGCCTGCCCTGCTCTGCTCTGCTTCGCTGGTCTGCCTTCGTCCTCCCCCCTCCCTTCGTCTCTGCGTCCAGTCTCTGCCTGTAGGACTGAACTCACCGGCTTTTGAATCTCCGCGCTCCACTCGACTACCTGTTTGGATTTCCCTTTTGGCTTTTGGTGAACTCAGCTTACATGAAACCCTTCTCCTGCATTATGGGGTAGGCCTCCTTCCTGGTGTCCGGGCGTCACACCTAGAGGTCGACCAATATGGGTTTTTCAATAGCCGATGCCAATATTTAAGAGTCATGGTCAGCCGATGGCCGATATATGCTGCTGATATTTTTTGGCCGGAAATTGGACGTTTCCCCCTCTATTTGCATGATAAAATATCACACTGATAACAACAAACGATGCACAAAATTTCTAAACTTAGCATTTATTGAATACTGACTTTAAATATAAACTTTAACAAAAACACAATACAACTTGTAAACAACTTAAATTTTAAACAATAAAAATATCAGCATCAGAATCTCTTTAGCAGCAAACTCCTTCAGCTCCCAAGCTCACCAGTCTGCTGCAGATATTACACATGGCTTTTCCTGGTGTTGGCTTACATTAAAACAATTACACTCATACATTTTGAAAGAAAGAAAAACTTAACTAAGTGCATCATGGTATGATGAGTAGTGTACAAACTTCACTAACATGTTGTTAGCAGGCAGATAGCTTACAAGCCAAATTCACAATCAGAATCTAGCGATCGCGGAAAATAAAACATAAGCCCCTAGTGATTGTGACGTTGTCGACGTATAAGCCCGTATAAAGGATAGACATGTTTAATGAGGCTTGATGGTTAGGGAAGCACACTTGTAATTGAAAGATTGCTGGTTCGAATCCCGGACCAGCAAGGCACCACTGAGGTACCCTAAGCAAGGTACCGCCCCAAGCACTGCTCCCCGGGCACTGAATTAGCTGCCCCCTGCTATGTCACGAAAGTCACACATGGGTTGAATGCAGAGGACACATTTCGTTGCTGCACACTGTGTGCTGTGGTGTGTTCACAATGGCCACCTAATTCTAATGAGGAAACTAACTGCGCAAAGTCATGCACAAATTGTTCGAATCTCCGGTCTCAAATGCAAAAGGTTGCACAGAAGGACCATTGTCAGCATCAACTCAAGTGAATGGTAACCACCGTTTCGAACAAACAGTTTTCTCCGCCATGCATTCTTCTTAACAGCTCTGTGTCTCTGAGGCCGGCGCTGTCTGTGATCGGGGCAGAGTAACACAACTCTCACACGCTGCAATGTTTGAGAGCTGCCTGCTTCCCCGCCCCCCACAGACAGAGTGAAACTCTCCGACACAAGAAAAATATATCACTGATAACATCGGGCTGATATGGTAATAATTAAAATGTTAACAATTAAAATGATTTTTTAGCGTAGCTCGCGTTTTCTTTTAAAGCAACATTTCATAGCAAACCAGTTAGATAAACAAGTAATTGAAAGATCAGAATTTAAGCCTTACCGTTTTCACCCAGGACTCTTCCAAAACTTTTGGCTGGGGTCCTGCACAAAGCAGCATGGGTTACGTTTCCACAGCAACAGTAGCCCTGAGCTGCCCGCAGAGGTGCCTGCCTGTAAATCGGCGTAGTGCACTCGAATATCGGCCGATGCCGATACATTAAAAAATGCTAAATATCGGCCCATATATCAGTCGACCTCTAGTCACACCTTCACATTGCATATCTGTAAACCCTTGTGCCCTGCCTCCCTGTTTTTGCTCTTTCCTATGTTTTGCACTTTAAGTATTGTGAAATGTTGCACCATGGTCCTGGGGGAGCTTTATTTTGGGCCACTGTATACCTGTGTATGGATGGTATGACAGAAAAGCCCACTTGACCTGACTGGAAATGTGAGAAAACTGTTCTTGCAGCTGATTCTCTGTACTGCTGTCTTACCTGGGTTTTCCCAAATCAAGCTTTCGTTGTGAAAAGATTTTCAGGAGTTTCACAGGGTGGTTCAGTTGGTCTGCATCTCGTAGGTGTTGAAAATTGAAAACCACACTTGATTAGCTGTCTGTTAATTACACCAAGCTAGATATTCCTCTAATGGTAAAAGAAGGACTTTTGTGTTCATTAGTGTGCATGTTCACTTAGCTTGTGTGCCAGTGCTTAATCAATGAAACTGTCTCATTTTGTTTTTAACTGAGAAATGCTTAATTGGTATTGTTATGGATTTCTTCTTCTTCCAGCAGTTGGGCAACGGTGGGTATTGGCATGTGCTGTGAAGCTTTGGGTTGTACAGAAGGGCCCCAAAGCAGGAGAAAAATACAGGAATGAGTCAGCCGTGTAGGTCTGTGCTGCCATCTCAGAGTGTTAAGAAAGTAACCCGTCGCTTGTGGAGATGGAAACTTCTGATCGCATTCAGATATCAGTTCATAAAATGCACAGACAGGATCTGAGGTGGTTTTGGGAGACAGGTCATATTTCCTCGTCGTTCTGTGGTAGCTCTGCTGCATCTAGCAAATAATTATCCCTAGAAATAATTCAGGCTGTTTATTTTTGTTTTAATTCACATCGACTTGCAGAATGGTTAATAATTTATCCATCCATCCATCTTCCACACTGCTGATCCAGCACAGGGTCACTGTGATTAAATAATTTATTTTACGTACATTCCCTGCTATAGGTGTCACATTGATCCACTTGAACATAATTTTTTCATAGTTACTGCAGCTGTAGCTCCTTTTGAGAGGTCAGTCTGTTAATTGTGAACTAAAAAAGCAGTGACACTTCACTTGGGGACACAAATAATTTAGTATTATGCTATTACTTATGTCTTAACCACAAACTAAGTGTTAGTTACAAACCGATCTCATGTTTGTTCATCATCAATGAATTCTCACACTTTTATCTTAAGCAGGTATTATATGTGTTAATTATGTAAACCTTTGTGAACTACTGCAGGAACCAAAGAAGGAAGTACTGCAGGAACAAATAATGAATAACATAAAATACTGATCTCATGTTTGTTCATCATTAATTAATTTTGACATTTATCCCAAGCAGTTACTATATTCATTGCTGTATCTAATTCTGTAAACCTAAGTGAACTACTGAAGGAACCAGTCATGAATAACACAAGAAATACTGATTTCACATTTGTTCATTAATCGTAACACATCTTTCATTTTAAGTAGAATCTATATTTGTCCGTAATTTATACTTATTTGGTAATTGAGTCACTACTAAATATTTGTGTCCCATCAAATAAAGTGTTACCAAATAAGCTAAAAAGTATAAATTTGGGCTGAGAATTGTACAGAGAATACCGTCGAAATAGAGAACACAGCAGAAGGTCATTCAGGAAGGAGCGAATGATTGAATTTCAAGGTGTGCTTTAAATACCAGAGTGGCACTGCGGTAAAGCGTGTGACGGGGATGTGGCCGCGAGCGGGAGCCCAGCGAGGAGGAAGGATGCCGCAAGCAATTAAAGCTGCGGGTGCGGAAACGGGGGGCGGGATTGTGGCTCACGAGGATTTCACACACACGAGCTGGCTGATGAGTGCGCCGCGGGCCACGTAATTATGTATGCATGAATATTTAATGAGGAACACGTGTGCGGACAACCTGCCGGTCCGCGTGTGCAGGAGGGCAGGGTGAGCCTGATGCTGCAGACTCGCATACGCTCATCTATGATTCATCACGACCTGGAAGGATTCTACTCTGTTTTGTGGTTAGAAGCATTTGTTTCACCTGACAGACAGTGATGAGATATTCTGCAGTAAGTGCTGGGATGGCACTATGCTAACTGCGGTTTTTAAAATACTCACATGCAGTTTTAAGGCCCGTGTAAAGCAGAGTGTAGTGCAGGTGCAGTATTCACAGAAAAAGCACTGAATTGTGATATTCACAAAACACATCTAGGTTTTTTTTTTGTTAGTCGTGAATGCATTTGTCGTGTAGAATGATGGTGATTTCAGAGATCCTCTGTCCTGGGGGAAGGGGGCACTGACCGGTCACAGGAAAAGTAGTAAAGCCCCTGTTTGCTGATGGGTGTGGTCACGTAGGTTCGGACTTAGGGTTCCTAAATTACAAACGTGGGGAGGCAAGGGTGGGGTGGAGCTGGTGGGGGCATTTATCTAACAGCCAGTGACATGTGAAGTGCACTCAGCGGACACCCTTTTTAATTTAATACATTGGGGCGAGCGGCAGTGGAGAGCACCGGAGAGAGCGAGATAATCAGGAATGCTGGCCCCTCTGCATGCGCGCTGAAATGACATGGCAGAAATTGGATTTGGAAGCGGCAAGGCTGAGCCGAACACGACTGATTCCACTCAAGCGATCGTCACTCGATAAGAAAGGGGGGGCGTTTTTTCCCCCTTTTCTTTTTCTTTTAAAATGGAAAAATAGCAATGCGTGTCTTCAGTTTAATGGCAACGTGATGGTGGGGAATAGCTATTTTCGTAGCTTTACCTGCTCCTCATTCACGCGCATTTATCCCTTCCAAAAGACATACAAAGACGACCATGCGATTTAACTCAGAAATAATGTAGCTCTGATTCAAGCAACGATTTTTTTTACATTATTGGATTAAAACAGTGGTGCCAGTAGGGGGCACTCATCGAGACGCTTATCGTGTGCATTCTTAATTGTGAACGTAGTTGTTTCTGTTAGCATACTGTTAGCAGCTGTGAACTGCAGCTGTGTTGAACCTGAGGGACTGCTCATAGTGGGGAAGGTCTGAGGCGGCACTGAGCTCTTACCCAAGTCAAAGGTTTCGTCTAGTTGCTTGAAATCTTGAAAGTAGCTGCTGGTTTATCAGCACATAACAGTAAACAGGCTGTGAAGAAACGTAAACCGTTATTTCATTCATAGCCATACCTGGTCTATGGGGGGGGGGTCATATGTGTAAATACATATGTATGCATGTCTGTGTATGTTGTTTGCATTTTGTATGAAAAGATACTGGTGTATACTGTATGTCACTATTTCTGAACTGGTGGGTCATGCCCCAAAAGGGGGCCACAGAACTAATTCCATGGGGCGTGGAGTGTGTGGTTAGAATATTATTTTGAAAATGGAAAAAAAATTACAATGCATTGAGGAAACTGAGTAGCAGTCTTTACTGTGCCTTCACACAACAAATATCAGTTAAAAATAGAAAAAAAAAAAAACTAATTTAAACTACTCAAAAGAATATATTCATATTCAGATATGCAAATGTGCAAAAATAATTGTTTGGTTATGTATATAAATAGAATGTATATTGTTATAACCTAAATAGCAGCTGAGATGTTGCACTCCAGGATATTGCACAACGAGACCTGGGTTACTGTTACTGTAATAGGAAATGTATATGTGCAAGTGAAATGTAAACATAGATAGAAACATGGAAGTTAAAGTCAGTGTTCTGTATACACAAAGTGTTGTGGAGTTGATGGTCAATCGGGTACCAAAACAGACAATGTCATTGACAGTGTTTTGTCCTCGTATGTCGCTGGCAGGTCCTGCCTTGCTCCGTCTGGACATGGCACATGAAAACAGTTCAGCAGAACTGGATCGTGACACATGATGTGACAAACAGAAGAGCCTCATTTGTTGTAATAATGCCCCCCCATCCCCTCCCAGCAGAATTTGGAAATCTGAAGTTTGGATGGTGGGACTTGGATGGAGGCCACATCAAGGTCCAGCTTTGCATTCAGCTGGGTCAGGGAGTTTGGTTTACACCAGTTAGAGCAGTCCAACAGAAACTAACACACACCTTCTGATGACACCAAAACGAACATGGCGTGTTCTCCAGCAGTAGGTTTTCTCATTGGGGGACATCTCACAGTGCCAGGTACACGGAGCGTGATTATGATTATTGATAAGAGTCTTTGTTCCTTCCGCGCTCCGCGATTTCTCTGAAGCAGCCCCATTCCGCTCTCTGAGGGATGTTGCTTTTGTCTGCAGCCCGCCGGCTTCTGGAAGCGACTTGCCATGCATTTCACGTTGATGTGGGAGGGTGTTGCTATGCTGGTTGCTAGGGATTTAAAGGCGAGTGACATGAAAAGTCCAAATAATAAAGGTGTCCTTCTGATGTAGCGCTGCTCGAGGCTGCAGGAATCGGCCGTCTCATCTCTGTTTGCTGCCCTTTGATTATCCATCTTCTGCCTGCCAATATCTCATTTTTCAAATGAAATCAACACAGGAGATGAACACCTGAGAATACCAAAGCTTTATAGTTTATTTTTAATCTGAGTATCATAGCGTAGATTTTGGGGACAATTCTGCTACTAAAATAGATTTTTGAATCCTATTTTCACTGTTTAATCATTCTAAAACTATGTAGTACCTATGGATTGATATTGGGCTTATAAAATATTTTGTTATATAAATAAATGTGTCCCTGTCTGTCATGTGGGAGCAAATTATTGAGTGTGTTTGTAGATTGTAAGTGGATGTCGGGGGTAGCATTGCAGTTTCTACAACTAAACTCTCTCAAGCCTTTCATGTGGACTGAACCATATCAGCAGAAACATCGTCTGCCTGTCCACGTTCTGTTCCAGTCTATTAACTCTTACCTTCCCTAAAAAACCTGTCCTTGTTCTCTCTGCTTTGTTAGATATTTCTTCTGCTCCTTATGTTTCAGGTGAATGCAGATGGGACACACTTGAGCCCAACCCCTACCCAACCCTTTGCTGTGAGAGACAAGCGACTTTTGTCAGAGGTAGTATTATCCCCTCTATCAAAGGCATGCTACTCAGCTGAAGTCAAAGATAGTATGATCCCCTCTATCAGAGACATGCTGCTCAGCTTCAGTCAGAGGTAGTATTA
>JAODUD010000019.1:1785459-1798945 GCA_026784285.1 Stomatorhinus walkeri | reverse complement strand
CCCACCCCGACGTGCACCCCTAATGTAATCTGTGTGTCTGAATTCTAATTTCTACCGTCAGGAGAAAATAAATAGTGTGTAGTTAATTATGGAAGTCGGCTGCCGGCTCCTCAGGATGATTTATGAAGCACGCACACGCATTCACAAACGCATTGCTCTTAATTTATTTTTAATCTGTCTTTCAATTAATTTTGCTGAAAACGCCTTAATGATGTCAGGGGTGTGTGTTAATGAGACCAGGTCGGGAAAGGAAAAGGGGGGAGGGGGAGGGTGGTGCTCAGAGCTGCCTTCTCCTCCTCGACCTTTCCCCCCCCCGCAGCACCGGAGCCCGTCTGCCTTGTGGGCTTGCTCTCGGTCCCCTCCTGCTGACCACTCATGGGGCGTACAGAGGCGGTTACACTGCTGTGTCACCAGCGTTGTTCCTGCTCTCTGCTCCGTTTAAAGATCTCATGTTAAAAATGCCCGTCTGCCTTTGCGGAGATGCCTTCGGCACCTCTTCATGTTCATGTTCGTTTGTTTAAAACGCAGGTCGAGTGCTTTCGTTCGATCCTTCGTTAATAAAGGTGAGTGATGTGTTCCCCGTCGTACCCCTCATTTGCGGGTGATTATGTCAAACGCAGGTCTGCGTTTAATCTCTCCCTCTCATTTCAAGAAAGACCTCACTTGCCCGTAGACCGCCAGTGGATGTAAGATATGTACGTCCTGATGTCTCTCTATAAAGGCCAGGTCGGGACAGACTCCATCACTTTCTGCAGGGTTTAATTTAGAAACCAAGCCTGTCCCAAATTGGGAGTGGGCCAGCAGTGTTGTGAGTGGGCTGTAGGTCTTTCTGCCAATGTGCCTTCCGCCAATTAACCCCCAGCCAAGCCCGAGGATGCCATCTGTCACCCCTCAGCCACACAACAGGAAGCTGTTCATTAATTCTCACGGTGTCTGCCTAACAAGCCCGTAATGGCAGACAGGGGCCATGGAGAGGACAGAGTGATGTGTGGATGCTGAGCGTGATGTGTGTGTGTGTGTGTGTGTGTGTATGGCAACTTCACTCCTCAGGAATAAGTGATGGTTTCACTCAGGGCAAGAGATCGAGGGAGCAGGACCTTAGCAAACCCCACCAGACGCACCGAAGGAATCATATGATTGTCTATACCCCTGGGGGGTCATGTCCACTTGTCCTCTGGTTCCTGCATGGTTTGCATATAGGACATATTAAATGAATCTTCTTTAATTATCCCCAACTTTACCCCTCCCCCCCTGCAGCACCTATGTCCTGCTGTTCTTGTCCCACTGCGGTAACGAGCAGGAGAGTGAGAGAGAGGCATGAAGAGTAATTACCGATTTTAGTGGAGTGCAGCTGAAAGTCTTTTGTCCAATGGCACTAATTCCAAATGGTTAACAAGGTTTTTCTATTTAATAGAGCCAAATCTGTGTGACAGCAAATTGCTTTCCCATTTGCCGCCCTAATGCCTTTTCATACTCGGCTCCCCCAATAAGCAGTAAAGTCGGGAATTAATATTGCACATGTTATGATGCAAATGGGAGTGAGATAAGGGACAGGCACTTTCATGCAGAAAGCTCTGATTAGATGTGTAATTGTTTCTCTCGCACTTTATTTCATTAAAACTTGCTTAAGTTTTCATGTGTGTATTCCAAGATTTTCCTCTGATGTGATATCGCTCTCCATCTCCGCCTCAGATGGCGGTTCCTCTGCGTCGCCATGCCTTTGAGATTTATGACCGGCGATTCGGACACGGCTGAGCAGGGCCGGTCAAAGTAGCGTCAGCACCGCCGTTTGCAAATGAATCTGCGTGATTCTGTGGATATACAGGCCAACATGAAAATTTGGAGCGTAACATTTAAGATAAAGAATCCTGCCTCTCATCCCATGGTGATCAAGCATGGGGAGGCAGGTGGAGAGGTGCATAAAGGTCAGAAATCTGTTACTTCTGAAGACTGCCCAAACTATATTAAAGGCAGATAATTGTCAGTCACTACATTTGGCTAAATGGCCAAGTATAAATGTACTGAAGATAGTGTTTCTTCCTGCAGAGACAATTGGGAGCAAATGAATCTTTTCCTGCTCGGATATTTGGAGGGCTTGGGAACATTAGTGTAATATACAGAGCGGTGAGATCATGGGTTACCTGTTAAATACTTTAAGAGCCTTTGAATTCTTTAAGTAGGAGCCTTAGTTTTAGCTCCAGTGCTTTTAATCTCATCTCTGTTGCTGGTTGCCAGGTAACACTTGTAATTGTGATGTAATAACTCCTTTGTAGTTGACATCCTAGTTAATGATGAAATGGCTTTTGGTATTTTTTTAACGTCTTGTATATCAGTCTAGAGCAACAGAAGGGAAATTGTCCTGTGTTCGCGAACATACACTTTTCAGGAATTTGCTGGCTGTGAGCAGTGGTGCCCTGTTCGTAGAGGGCCGTGGGATGTTTATCAAGACAGTATACCAGTATCGTTCTCATTCCTGCTCACTTAATGATCAGTCAGTCTGGTGATACTATTACCTTCCTATCACCACTGAACACAGATCTCACTGATGAAGGAATGAACACTACATTAGTGGCCGGTTCACAGGACAGTGTCAAGCAAAGCAAACGACGATCACCAGGGTGACACCAGTGTGGTGCCAGATATCACCCAAACAAGTCTTCTGTGTGTTAGATTGTGGTGGAAAAGAGATGACGGACAAGGAAATTGCCTTATTATTCTGACTTCCCACAAAAATGATAGATAAATGTATCTGAATTAGGGTTGCACAATATTGGAAAAAAATCACATCTTGATATTTGAAATTTTTGCTATATTTATAACATAATAGTCTGTCAAATAAGTTGTCGGTAAAAAACAGGGCCAATAAATCTCTTGCTTTTGCTCGGTATCGTATCGAATACAAAATATTTCCATATGGCGGAAGGCAATTTTTTTTTGAGTTTATTGGTGAACAGCTCTTGTTTGCTTTCTCCTCCTTAATCATTTTTGTTAAATTTCCTCACCTATACTCCCCATTGTCTATGAGTGAGTGAAATAGCAAGGACAAAATTATTATGATGGCCCAGAGAGCGCATGCAGAGCTCATTCGCCAGCAACAGCGGCAAGCTTTAGAATGATTCTGTATCAGCTACTGTTCTTTCCTGTGACAGAATAAAAATGCTTTCATGTAACATATCAATAGTCTGGGCCCAGCTACCACAACCCTTGCGATGTGATAATTGTATGTGCGTAACATGCGATGTCAATCTGAACATTGCACATTGTGCTGCTCTAAACCGAAGAGACAAGCCTTACTGAAGCTTCTTGAGGCTAAGTGGCCATTGCCCATTACTTTCTGCAGTTGGGTGGTTCGCTTGGCCGCATACAGTCTGATTCTCACATCATGTCTCTATGGCAACAGATCATTTCTTGTACAGTTCATCCACATTTTACCTGCTGCTTTAGTAATTGGGTTGGATTTTAAGAGAAAGACACAGTGGTGTTAATGACTTGATATTTGTGGATGGAGGATAAAGCTGTAACACAATTCAATGGAAAAAGTGGGAAAATGTGAATTATGAGTGAGATACAGAACTGTAATGTTTGAGTCTTGGCCTCTGTGAGTCTTCATTTTTAATCTATTTTTTACACAGATTAGGAATCATACCCTGAATGAATGGAGTTACTTTAATTGATTTACCCATATGTCACGGTGGGGCAGTGCCTCGGGGACTAGGGACTGAGTCTCCACCACGGCTCTATGCGTGTGGAGTTTGCATGTTCTCCCCGGGTCATTGTGCTGGGCGTGTGCTAGGAGTGTCAGGAGCAGGACAGCCCTGGAAGGTGGTTCATTTCCGTCACAAACTCCAGTCTCATTCAGATCTTGATTGATTCAGATAAATTTACATATTTTTGTGTGAAAGATGACTAATTTTGATGAGGCTAAATCCATTCTATGGATCTAGTCTGGGCACGTTGCGATGTCATTAAGTTTTTTGTGGGATTTATTCTACATGCTCGGATAAGTTTCGCTCTCAGAGATCCTGGCGGAGACCCTGTCATAGCAGTCTTATAACAAGTGCTGGGTTCGTCTGGGCCGCTTGCTGTGTGATGGAATGTGGATGTAATCCTCATAGACTCACTCAGACCTCCTGTCCCGCCTCATTTCTGCCCCCTCCGCGCCCCCACCGGGCCTCAGCCAAAGCGCTCCGAGTAGATCTTTATTTACACCGCAGAACTCCAAAACAGCTGGTCGATTCATTTAGCCCGAGGCCCCGGATTTGTTCCCGTTCCCTACAAAAGCTAAAGAAAAGCCAGGGTGCCCCCCCCACTCCCGTCCTATTGATCCGACACTTAGGAAATCTGCTCGGCTGTCTAAATGCTATTGATCCTCCTTCTCCACCGCCGCTTTCCACACCGGCGTATAAAGGGACTGGATGAATTGAAATTTCATTTCCGACAAGCTGTTCCTGTTATTTTTACCTTTTTTTTTCAAGGGGAAGAAACGTGTTGGGCTAGGGTGTCACTTTATGGGGGTCAATAGCAGACAAGCTGCATGTTGGCCCTTGCCGCTTCCTTCTCGGTCACATGATTAATGGAAGATTGTGGGCCAGTCAGTGAGCATGTCTCTCCTTCTTGTCCATATTTGAGCAGCTTACCGCAACTTCTGCGATGTGTGACTGTGATGCAGAGGGTAGTAATTAAGTTTGAAGGCAGTCTGAAATCCACATCATCACTTTGAGAAATGGCCTCGGGGCACTGTGATGTTCTTCACTTCCCATCCACTAGCAGAAGTGGCCTGTTTCTCAAGAGCGTGAGGTGAGAGACTTCCTGTTTAGCGTTTCTGTCATTTCGCAGCTTCAGGAGAAGAATGCAGAGTTGCAAAGGCTGCAGAAGGCATATGATGAACTGCAGGGTCACAAGAAGCAGTGGGAGAAAGAGAGATCGACCCTGTGGCACAAGTTCAGCCGCAGCAAAGAAGACCTCCACAGCGCCACCCTCAGGGAATGTGACGATTGCAGTCTTTCCCTGTCTTCATTGGTATGACTGAATAAAGATATATGGGTGCATAAGCTGGGACCTTGCATAATTACCATAAATATTCAGATAATAAACACATTTTAGTTTCAGGCATTTATGTTAGGCCCATCATATTTCTTCCCATGATAGCTATAATTATTAGATTTATGGCTAAATCATTGTTTTTCCCCCTGCAGCCGTTTGCTATCTTCTCATTCCTAAAATAAGTACCTGTGGGGACGGGACACGCGGACATGCCTGCTCCCCATGCCTGCTCCCCATGCCCACAAACTGCATGTTTTGTCATACGTTACATTGAGAAAAATAGATGCGCGATTTGACAAAGATAGATTACAAAATTAAATTAGCAATATTAAAATTATACATCAGTGTCTGGCTGCTTTCAGCGGCAGAGAAACTATACTCTGTAATTGACGCTGGTAATTCTGTGCTCCTGGGTTTTTAGTTTGAAACAAATGGACAGCACTAGGCAAACCTACGCGTGACCTCTTGGATGGAGGATAAAGCATTATTTTTATGGTAATAGTCATTTTCACATTTCATAATGACATACAGACATTTGTTTCAAGAGAGACTAATGTCAGGAATAGATGTGTAGTCTCAATCACGGTGCAAAGATTGCGATAAATGGAATATTCTGGAAATCCTTTCTGTGATCTAGCAGAACACTTCGGCCCCATGTGAGATGCGCAGGTTTAATCTTGAGCTGCACTCAGACAGCAAATATGCTGTCCTCTCCTCGCTTGGGGCAGCGGGCAGCGTCAGGGTTCTGCTCCAAAAAGTCGGTGTCAGAACAGACTGTCAGCGATGCCCAGAACGGCACCTCCAGAGCCGTTCCTTTTCTGCAGCAGCGCCACAGGCATCTGAAGCAGAGCGACAGTCCGTCCCCCTCCCGCCTTTCCTCCCTTTCAATATTTCATTACCTTTTTTCCCCCAGTGCCAATTTTAAAGATTCCTTTTCATGCCCGACCGTTAAAAAAAAATAAAAAATCCTCTCTGAAAAGAAAGCACTTTGTTTTATTAAAGTTTCAGACATGCCTTTTGAACTGTCCTGCCGGCTGGCAGGTAGCAGCAGGGCCGAGAGGTATTCCAGGGCTGGAAATAAGACCAGACAACAATACTTAGCATAGGCTAAAATAAAGAAGCGGGAGCTGAACTAAGCTAGCATAACTAAAGCCAAAGCCTGTAATTTAGGGTCCTTAGGGAGGCAGAATTGCAGCACAGCCTTACACAAATTAGATTAGGTACAGTTCAATTACTTTATTATGCTGGGTGTTTGTATAGAGGTCCATTTCCACTATAGAACTAATTCCGGAATCCATGTCTTGCATACAGAGGAGAGGCTGACGTGAGGTGTCTTTTTATTTCCTTTACACTAAATAGACGCAGGCTTCACAGCCTCTCTCTCTCTCTCTCTCTCTCTCCCTTCCTTTCTGTCGTTCCCTCCCTTTGCCTTGTCATCTAATCTCCGTAACTTTTCCAGAATAAAGGTGAAATGGAGAGACTGGGAGATGAGCACCAGCAGGTCCAGCACAAGGCTGTGCTTGCGCCTGCTTTGTGCTGTTACTTGGCTGGTGGTTTAGCAATGCTGCCCACTCTACACCACCTCCACCTCCAATGCACCCTACCCCCTTATGCTGTGAGGGCCCACATTGTATAAACATCGAGTGCCTTGAAGCTCACTATGTCTGAAAATAAGTGGAATTAATCTCACCCTATATGCATTAATAAATGTGCAGAGACATACTTGATTTCACTTGGCCGTCGCAGAAAAACCATTGAGGCCTGTTACCAAAAGGACACCATAGCGATCTAGAATAGCTAAGAGACCTTTAAGAGAAATTCCAAAGGATTGGGGAGGGCCCTTGTTACCATGAATGGGAGCTCAACTTTTGTGTGGACGGACTGTAAACCAGGACAAACTAGACATAACCATTTCAGACAGGTTTCACTAAGAATTGGCAATTTTGGCAGGGGATATAAGGAGTGGTGAAGTAGGTCACAGACTGTGCAGAGGGACATAAGACATCTCTTTTTCTAAACAGACTGTTTTCTCTTTGTGGCAATTAAAACCCTGTCCGTCTACTGAAAAATTGTCTGTCGGAGTTTTACTGAGTGTTGGACTGCAGGAGCACTGATGTAAGCTGGCGAGATACGGTAGAGTGAGGTGACGCCTCCAGAGCGTCGTGGACGGACTGCTTCAGAGCCTGTGGCCGGCTGCTGGTCTCCACACTCTACGCTTTCCTGCTCCTTCATTCACTTTGCTCCCTGGTGAAGCTGCTGTCAAAATAGGCATTTCTAAATTTATCGAAAATGTCGATGTGATTCCCAGTCTGGGGTGTTTGGTTAGCTTTGGCCTGTTATTATGAAAGGGTTTGAAGAGGGTTACTGCTCGACTGGCCTTATTTGTTTCGGGGGGGTTTGTACATCCTTAATGTGAGAGCTGTGGTTTCCGACGTAGAGGTGGAGCAGTAAGTAATGGAGTGTGATGGGGGCTGAGCAATTTGAGGGAGCACCGCCTTCAGGTCATGGAGGAGCCGCAGGAGGCTTGGGGTGCAGCCCTGACCACTCTGCAGTTCAGGGAGGAGGAGGCCTAGCAGCAGGAAAAGGAGAAGCAGGGGCTGCGGGGAGCCACGGGCAACTGTGGGGGGAGCAGACACCGTCAGGCTTCAGCACCCATTCATCAGCATGAACTCACCATGCAGACCGCTGTCTGAGCTAAAACACGTATGAGCCTTGTGTTTTTGTGCTTAGGAAGCAAATTAATAACATTCTCTGATGGGATTTGAAGGAAATTGGCTTTCTTTTAACACAGAGGATGCCTGGTTTGGTCTGGGAAAATGAGTGTTGTGAATGGAATTAGCATCCAGCCAGAGTAGAGAAAACTCCCGCCTGACTTCTAGAAACTCTTTGAAGCGTACAGTTAATTGGCTTAATCCCACAGTAAATTTACCTACCCATCAGCCCCTGCTCTCAAAGGCCAGCGAGCCGCTGGGTTTGCTTTGTAATTCAGAGGCACGTAGCTCCACCCCTTACCACTTGGTGCTGCAGGCCGGTTATGAATGCAGGGGAATAATGTGTGTCCACTTATGGTTAATTGGTCTGACACTTCTGCCTGCGCCTTCCCCCCCCACCCCTGCTCCATGTGCCGCTCCCTCCCCTCCATTGGCTTGGCCATCACTCACACTAGCACCATACGCGTTTCGGGTTGTTCACCATCATCCGCAGCACCAGAGAGAGTGCATGCTCTTTGTGGGTAATAATACGTAGTTTACAACACTCTCTTAGGCAGAATAGTAGATTTTCTAGAGCATCATATACCCACATTATTGGATTTTGCTTTTAGATTGGGAAACAGACAATAAACCAGCCCATTTCCATAAATTACGTTTGAGAGTAACATAATTTCAATTCTCTGTGTTCTGTGCATATGGCAGAATTGACAATAAAGCTGACTTTGACTTTGATTTGACTTTGACTAAAGCAGAGGACAGATGACTCAGTGTGCTGGGCTTATCTTAGAAATAGCAAATTATCTCTGTGGACGGACCATAGCAATTGTACAAGAAAACTGTAGAATTAATTTTGCATTAATATTTACAGTGCTCACAGAAAGTCTTAGGACGCTTGCTAAATTCAGTAAAAATATTGCAAAATTATTGGTCTTATAACAAAAATCATTACTTAAACATTCAAGTAGTAATGAATTGAAACCCAAGTTAAAGTTCTAAAAGAGCTGTTCTGAGTTAAAGTTAACTGGGAAGCAGTCTAACTGGGTGTTTTCTGATCAGTAACACCTTTACAGTAACATACAATTCCAAACATTTATGTTTAGTTTCCCTTTGGGAGCCATTGATTACTATTGCAGTTAGAAGCAAAATGGTAAGAACAGAATGGGGGAGTCAAAAAATCATGACGATTAGTAAAAAGAAAATGTCTGTGTGGAAGACATGCGTTAAACATTGCTTGTCAATGGACTTGTCAATGTTATGAAACCAATTTCCAGCATTATTACAACATTAAGCAAGCATCACAAGACTTTCTGTGAACACTATTTATCAAATTTGACATGCAATTGAGAAAGCAGGGTCAGTGACTCTGAGGGTCTTGCTCAAGGACCCAGCAGTGAAATGAATCTGCTGGCCACGGGATTTGAACCAGCAACCTTCTTAACCTGTGGAGCCATGCACCGCCCCTCCTGAGGCATACAAATTTTGGCAGTCATGTATAAGTGATGTCACCAGGTTTTCTGTTAGAACTTTCATTTACAGAAATTATATTTTAATGGCACACGAAAATCATCAGGAATGCAAGTGCCTTGTATAAAACTGCAGGCAGATTTTCAAAAATACCTGAATTCACTCTGAGGATAAATGTTTTGTTCGTTCAGAAATATAGTCTCTGCCAGCTCCGATCGATGACACCCTTCTTTGTTAACCTCTTAGCATAAAGTATGCGATGACCAACATTTTATTTGCTACAATGAAATGACCTCACTTTCTGTTTCCCAGCTAGAACAACAAAAACACAACGTGGTGGCACTAGCAGCCGAGGCAGATAGCTTCAGAGAGAAGCTACGGCACCGGGATGATGACGTTTCTTCTCTCCGCCAGCAGCTGCTCTGCTCCCAAGATGCATTGCAGCAAGCGACTGCTGAGCTCAGGGCCTGCAAGCGAGAGGAGGAAGAACAGGTGTGGGAGAATGACCATTAGCTGTTAGCATGATCTTCCAGGATCCACATGCTGTTTTATTTCCACCAACCAAAGTACATACCCTGAATACACTGTTCTTTACTTCCAACAGGTCACACTGACACTGAGCCTGGGTTCTTTTATAAAATCATGCCTAATACAAACATACTTACATGATGATGAAATAATTCAAATGAGTCACTATAGCAAAAACAAACAAATAAATTGTAAGAATATTTTCAGAAAGTGAACTTGTGACTGTCTAACACTAACATATGCTGATTGATAACCACAGTTATATGTAACTCTCAAGACAAAGACTAGTGTACAATTTACCATGAACTGAAATTATACTCGGCTTCTCTAATAGGTGTACCTGGCCATTAACATAAATTGCGTGTTTCTCCAAACAGAAAATCATGTGGCTGCAAATGAATGCATACAGTTTGATCAGCTAACGCGTCTGATATTTGCGATTTTTAAACATGGTGTAATTGCTGGCATTGGACATGATGGTTCCAACATCGCAGAAACTGCCCCCTCCTCGAGGTTTCAGATAGTGGTGTCACAGAAACATCCGGTCAAGCCCAGTTCTGTTTGGGGGCAAACACTTAATGGGAGGTCAGAGTAGAATGACCATCTTCGTTGAAGTCGACAGGAAGGGAACAAGGGCCGAAAAGGAAGGGGTCGGTACAACAGCCCTGTGCAGAAAGGCGCGTTTGAGCCCACGGCTCATCTGCAGTTAAGGTGATCCTACGTGGCAGTGTGTAGGACAGGGGTGGCAGTCATATCCTTAAAGGGCCAGTGTGTATGTCGGTTCTTGGGGTCGCCTTTAGGTCAGCTGTTCAATCCCAGGTGTCAGGACTCTTCAGGCAGTCAGTCCTCTAATTAGTAATCTAATTAGGGGGTTGCAGTGAAAACCTGCATACCCATCGGCCCTTTCTGGATAAGATTGGCCACCCCTGCCTAATAAATTGTCCATTACATGCATGCACAAACATTAAGTTTACATTTATCTGACACTTCTATCCAAAGTGACTTAAAGTAGAATGATGGGTTACAGTTTATTTATTCTTCCTGGGATTCAAACCCACAACCTTTTTATTGTTAGCATAATGCTCTACTTGTTGAGGTACAGGACCTTAAGTTAAAATGCCATATAGTTTTATTTTCTGGGTTTTTTTTATGGGAACACTGAGCAGAAACAGCGCGTGGATGAGATTTGGCCTGACTGGCGTATTTTTAAGGTACAGGGCCCGGCTCCCGTCCTCACGTCGAGCAGCTCTGACAGCACGTCTGCTGTTCCTGAGGCGGCCGGGATCAAGGCTAGATTTTGTGTTCTCAGCTGGTTCAGGAAGAGGACGCGACAGCCAGGCTGAAGGGGCAGCTGCGGGAGGCGGTCAGGCAGCAGAAGCACCTGGCGTCCCGTGTGCTGCAGCTCACCGCGGAAGCTCGGGATCTGTACACTGAAGTCGGCCTTCTGACAGAGAGCCACTGGGCCGCCCTGCAGGAGGTCAGCTGACAGGTTTTAAAGACCAACCTACATCTGTCATATGGAGTCATGTGAGTCGCAGAGGCTGCTCTTTTTTCGCGCAGAGGTTACCATGGTCACCAGCGATGGCTGCCTGCCTGCTGTTTGAAGCGATGGGAGAGTGGTGTTAAAGCCCACATTGTTGTGCCTGAACGTTGCTGCCTTGCAGGTGGCTGACAGGGACGAGGCCGTAGCGATGCTGACAGCGGAGCTCCGCGCTGCCCAGGAGCACCTGAGATCAGTGCAGGAAGAGGTGCGAACCGCCCACGCCCCCCTCCAAGTCACATCAGACCTGACAGAATTGCCCCCCCCCCACCCCACCCACTTCCTGATCTCCTCAGCTTCCTACTGCGAGCTGATGCTTCACACAACGAAAGCTTGACCTTGTGCTCAATGTATGGAGGGCAACTGTGAGCCCCTTGGGGTCCGCGGATGAGCATGAATCCCATTCAGGATGTACTGTTCTTCATTCTCCATTAGAACTGGTCCAGCACAAGGTCACAGAACCTTCACTTCATATGCTCGGGTGCAATGGCCACAATTCAGAGTTAAGCTCGAGGAGAGAGGTGCTGGCAGGACTATATTCTGGGCGAGTTTGAGGCAGAGTGACCCTCTCTCACTCCCTCCTGCCCGATTTCTGCATCATTAGTGAAGCGCAATCATCTTTTATTAATCTGCCGAGCACCGGTCAGCTGTGGGGTCGCAGGCATCCCATCCTGCAGTAAAAGAGACAGCGCTGTCACTCGAGTGCCGCAGGGATGCCTGGAGTTCCTTGAAGGTTTTTATGTAATTGTTTTATAATTATTTTATAGGGCCAACGAATGATGCGTCTGAACTCACTGCCGGCCCGCCCGCCGTCGTTTGCATGTGGTGCTGCTTCCTGACGGAGACTTGCATGGCTGACAAACACTTGCAGTGTTATTTATTTATGGTGCCCTCAATTATTCATTTGTTTATTTTTTCATGGCAGTACTAACTGTGACTCGAAAATGTATTCTTGCTGATGGGCATGCTCCCCCCCCCCCCAGCACAAAGACTCGGGGGGGACATGTCAGGCTTGTTAGTAACTGCTTTATGTGACGTTTCCACATGGAGATGCTGTTTTTATCCAAAACGGGCAGGCAGAGAGGGGGATGAAGAGCACGTGGCGGAAGGAAGTGGACAATGACTTCATTACTTGCATCTGATTTTTGTACCGCAATTTGGTGAAACGGGAGACTGGGAGTTGCATCATCAATGGCCCGCATTGTGTACTGCAGTTACCGGGCTTTTAAGGGCCGCGCCTATGTGCGTGCTGAGTTATGTACCACTGCGTCGCGCTCGTACGCTCTGTTAGCATCGACCTCTTTGAAATACTGCGTGTGAGACAATGATCTGTGCGTTTACACAGAGGTGAAAAAAAGGACAGAGGAGCAGCCAGGAAATGCGGCGTATTTCATTACCAATGGGATTCACAGCCCATTGGCACCGAGTTGAGCACGCTCGTAACGGGCCGAGCCTCTGTCATCCGTGCCGAGATAAATTACACCTGTCAGGCCGTCGACCAAAAGCCATTTAGTCTCTGAGAGGTGAGATTAGATTGATACAGGTTCTTACCTACTCAGCAGGTTTAGCATCTGGGTGATCAAACCCATCTTGTCAGGCAGTCAGAATTGGTATGGGGTCCATCAGCTGTGTGTTAAGAAGGCATCCTGATAAACATGAGATTTTTTATAAAGGCTTTTTGGAACATGTGTTGTTTACTTGATGTTTTGCTTGGACGACTTCAGATTGAAGTTGTTCCGTACCAATGCCCAAAAAACGAATCATGAAAACTCACCCTTTTGTAAGGCCAGTGATTTCTCTGCAATAGTCATCAGTTTACTAACATGGATCCTCTATATTCCTGCTAACTCACTCCCATGTAGTGAGTATGATTTACTGCTATGATTTTACTGACTCTATAGTAGACATTGTGAACACTCTTGTGATCATACTGACTCTCCCCTGTGTAGTAACCATGCCTCTTCTCCATGATCATACTGACTCTCCCCTGTGTAGTAACCATGCCTCTTCTCCATGATCATACTGACTCTTCCCTGTGTAGTAACCATGCGTCTTCTCCATGATCATATTGACTCTTCCCTGTGTAGTAACCATGCCTCTTCTCCATGATCATACTGACTCTTCCCTGTGTAGTAACCATGCCTCTTCTCCATGATCATACTGACTCTCCCCTGTGTAGTAACCATGCCTCTTCTCCATG
>JAODUD010000019.1:1765264-1776385 GCA_026784285.1 Stomatorhinus walkeri | reverse complement strand
TTACCTTGAAGACCACTGGAATCACTACTAAAGTAAAACCTACTGCTTCTTCTCTAGCGGAGTCTCAGTCAGTGCAAGGTTTTAAACAATTCATATTATTTAAAGAAAAAGCATTTAAAAATATAAATACAGGCAAGGGTACTCGGCTCACCATGCAGGACAGGGTGTGACCATTTTTAAGGGGCCCTACAGGGTTTTTGAGGTGGGGGGTTTCCTCTCATTTATTTGGTCAGTCAGTCCTACAGAAATCTGAGTACAGTCTCTCACAGAAGCCCCAGGTGCTGTTAGGACAATCTGCATTTGGTCGGCTAATTTCTGCACATGTCACAGGGGCAGCAGGAATAATTCCCGGTGTTTGTGTTGACCGGGGAGGGGGGGGGGGGGGGTTGGGTGTCTCCATAACCCTGGTGTGTGTATTGTGGTTCTGTGTGTGCGGATTAGGGCAGAAAGTGCGGAGAATAGTGTTGAATTTGCACAGTGTGATTTGGCAGCAATCACAGAGGGATTAGAGCCACTAATGCAGTGTTAGTCTGCCTGCATCGGATCCCATCTGTGCTTTAATTGCCTTTGGTCCTTTCATTACATCTACCGCCTCTGCCCTGCTTCCCATTTGCTCCTCACATGCGTGGAAAGGTCAGCATGCCAACATGGAGCTGTAACGCGGCGCAGCGCCGGCGCCTAGAGTGCCGCCAGGCTTGATGGATCGAGAGGTGCACCAGGCCTTCATGTCTGCTGGTCACCGTGGCTGACTTTGCAGTGTGTGTGAAATGTCATGTTGATATCATTTCTGTTACCTCCTGAGTCTGAAGTCCAAACAGGAGACGGAGTCTGTCCACATGACATATCACGGTATCAAGGGTTAGGAAAAATTAAATGATCAATTAGTGTCCCCCCCCGAATACCAAACGATTATCGAACCCCAGGCTCGGACATATGAGGGCAGGCTGGCTGAGGTTTGCACCCAGCTGGCGCGCTCCTGGTGCTGGGGGCAGGAACAGCTGGCAGCGCTGGAGGCCAAGGAGGCGGAGGGGGTGGCACTGAGGGTGGAGCTGACCTCACTCAGGGAGAACTACCGCGCCAAGGTCACGGAGGTGAGATGCGGCCCCCTCCCATATTGCTTGGCCGTGCCCGTATCCGTACGCCATGGGTGATGAGTCTGACGCTTGTGTGACAGGTGGACGCGTTACACTCGCAGCTGGACATAATGAGGCAGAAATACCAGGCAGCCGTGAACGAGGTACCAAAGCTGTCTCTGCACCTGGTCTCTGACGGAGGTCAGACGGGCAGTGTTGATGGACCCGCCATCTTCTCGCCCAGGTGGATGTCCTGAGGCAATTCCTGGGGAACGCTCGGACCAACAGCATCCGCCTGCACCAGGAGAGCGAGCTGGTTGTGTCCAGTGTCCATCAGTGGGTGAAGGAGCAGAGGTAGGTGTCACCGTGGCCACCATAACAGCATGATTACTTCTAGAACATTCTAACACTGGGTAATAGGCTGTTGTATAGCTTTCCCATAACAATACCAGTTTATTTTTACCCTGAACCAGACAAGCCAACGAGAAGCTGAGTACCAAAATTAAAGAGCAGAGCAGGAAGATCATGCATCTGACCACTGAGAAGGAGTGAGTTGGGATGTGTGTGTGGGTTTCATAGATCACATTTGAGCACCAAATTGTCCCCAAAGTGTAGTAAAACCTGAAATGTCCCTAATTTAATAATCTTTTGAGGTCCCCATTTGGATAACCTCAGATTTATAAAAATCTGTGAATGCAATCAAAAAAGTAAAAATGTAAAAAGTCTTGTATTTGGGTTGGTTACTTATGGTTAAGGTTAGGGATGGGTAGAGGTTAAGGGTGTGGTGATTGGAATTAGGGTTTTTCCCATAAAAAAAAATGGACGGTCCCCATTTAGATAGGAAGACCAATTTTGTGTGTGTGTGTGCGTGTGTGTGTGTGTGTGTGTGAGAACCGTGCGTCTTATCAGTGTACCTCGCCAATCCCCTTCTACAGCCTCCTGCAGGAGCACCGGGAGCAACTGCTAGATGAGATGAGGATGCTGAAGGCCCAGCTGGACGGGCAGAGGATGGATGTGGAGGGGTTGGTGTCCCATCACCTGCCCGGTGCCCGCAGGGGGGGTAGCCGTAAGCAGGTGCACATTGCCCAGGGACAGTCCAAATTAGCCAGGCTGTGCTTCTTCGTAGCCCAAAGACAAGCCAGCCTTCCAAGGAGAAGCTGAGAGTATAAATTGGTGTCACTCATCTTCCCAGGCTTTGCGTGAGAGTAACTGGAAGCGACCAGCCTCACTATCCCAGCATCCCCGGCAGCCCTTGGCCCAGAAGTGAGTATCACCCTTCATCCAGACTGTTTATTTTGGATAGCGCCTCTGCTAAATTGGTTGCCTCAAAGTACCAAATCAAGATTCACCAACCGGACAGAGCAGCTACTAATGTTGTACAGTATTAATAGCCTAAATGAGATCGTAACCAGCTGAAATTCCTGTGGAAATTATGGGAGCAGGAGGCCAGCTGGCTGGCTGACCCCCCAGGCATGCTGACCTTACACAAGTCAGCAATAAGCGAGTCGGTGTCATTAGAAGTTGAGATTTGACGGCGTACGTCTGATCGGATCTCTGTGTGCTCAGAGGAGACATTCATTTCTGCTCTTGGACTTGTCTGTAAGCTTTCATTAGAGATGCCTGTTAGGGCCCCCCCACACAGCCTCAGCTGCGGGTTTCTGTAAAAACGTAAAGTGTAAAACCATTATCCGGGGCTTTAACGAGACGCGGAGCCAGAGCTGGCTTTCGGCGCCAGGCAGAGCCGCCGGCTCGGTTCCCAGAGGAACGGACATTTTACAGCGGGCCGATCTCTGATAGCTTCACCGGCTATCATGCTTGATTTTAATGCAATTAGTTACTAACACAAGGGGTTCTAACAGAGCCTTTGAATTTACTCAAGGTTTATTACAATGTTCTGGTAATATTCAGTAAATTTTGCGCCTGGATTGACTGTTTAAGGGGGCTCCATCGTTACATCAATAGGCTACCCAGCAGTTTGCGGTGTTCTCCCTGCTGCGGGTCACAGCCCATCTGTACAGCACCAGTAAGGGACCAGACGCAATTAGATCCTGACATTTTCTCTAGGCTTTTTATACATTGACACAAAGCTCCTCTTTAATACTACATTTTTGAGATCTAAGGCTTTAAGACAACCAGGGTGGGGATGTGTTTCAATGTCAGGAAACCTGCCCCCGGGAGAGGAATTAAAGTGATTAGGAAGCAGACTGCGCCTGGCGGTGGGGTCCTCATCACGGTCGGTCCGCAGCGTGTCAATGGAGGAGGTCAGTCACATGACCAGCCTTCACTCCCAACATCCTTTGGGGATTCACGCGGCTCTGTGCTTCCCTGTTTCTCTGCTACCCGTAAAGCTCATACTGTGCCTGTTTTTCCTGCAGTCAGGTCCATCAGCTACTGGTGTGGCTCTATGGGTTTTTACAGCTCTTCAGACCTCAGTCCTATCTGCAGTAGTGGGATTTGCCTGATCCTTCATGAGCTTCTCTGGATAACGGTCCATGTTGTCTGGCTGCAACACCAAGGGCTTGGAGCACAGGGCAGGCTGCAGTTTGATGCGGCAGATCCCAGCCTGCCATGCAAATGAGCTGTTTGCATTTTCTCCCGTGTAGGGATGAGCACAGTTCCAGCCTACAGCTTCACGCGGACGCAGACGCAGCATCTCTTAGAATGCTGTCTGGTGGCACCATGTGGGGGGTGTTTAAGTCTCCCCCCCGGTGGTTCTGTTTTTGAATGGAAGCCCATTCTCAGCTCAAAGTCCAGTCTTCGCTCTTTTTGTTAACATTCTGTATATGACGTGCCCATGTCGTTAATAAAAGCACTTAAAAGCCAGCAGAGGACTGTAAATGCTGTCTGGTAACCTAGGGGAGTGTCCTTGTCACCTTTTGTTCACACTTGAGCCAGATTCTGCCTTGGGTTGCAGTTTTATTGTACTGAGGAAAGCTTTCGAATCGTGGGATTAGATTCTGTCACCAGAGAGAGATTTCAGTCGGATGCTGCGTTCTGATGGTCTTGCAAATGCTTTGCAAAATCCAATCTACAATGTGAAAGTCATTCTGTTTTCTAAACGAGCATGTGAAGTGTGGGAAGGCTCTCAGGCTGATCGCCTAGCAGGAATGCCGCACACAGGCGGGCGAGAGAGAGAACGAGCGAGCAAGCAGCCCGTGTTCAGGATGCAGGTCCGGCTAACAAAACCAAGTGGGCTAATGCTCTAGGACACCCTAAAAGCTGCAGGAAGCTACAGAGGCAGCAGAAAGCAGGCCTCCGTGGGGAGGAGTCACATCCAGCCTCCTGTGCGGCTCTTGTTTACTGCTCGGCCCCTGGGGGGCGCTGTCTGCTCAGGGTCCTTCTGCACTCTACCTCATGGCAGATTCCATACACTCTATGTGTGGAAAGGCTGGTGAGCTTCTCTTCAGCTCCTCTCTTTCTGTGGCTGCCCCAAAGCTGGTTATCAGATGCCAGACTTGCAGCTATAAACGTATGATAACTGCAAGCGCGTCTTTGTGATGGACCATCTTGCCATGAAGGCTGGGAGAGTGTGCGGACGTTCCCTATTTCTCAGGAAAAAATTTTGATGGGCCATTTACTGTGCTTGGTCTTTTCACATGTATCTCAAATTTAAAATAATAACAATAAATCTGCCAGATTGTTTACACTTCCCTGCCATTTACAAAGCTTCTGACAGACTGAAAGCCGACACATTTGTTCACATACTGAGGAATGAAATATTCATATTATGTATTTTTCCCAGCAGAAGTTATCGAGATGGGGCATGAATGGTACTTGAGACAGACTGTCACAGCAGATGGTTATTAATGGAGGGGGGGTGGGTTGCAGTCCAGATTGGATGACTGGGTGTGAGACATCCCCCCCACCCTCTCCACCAGCGTCCTGATTGTACCCTTACTGACTGCAGAGACGAGCTCACTGAATTATCTGCCCGGCACAAGCTTGGAGGGGTGCACTCGATAAGCTTGGCTCTCTGTGATCCCTGATCGGCCCAGTCCCCATGGCCGGCCCTAATGCTGCCCTGGCTGATTATTATTCACGCTTTAAACTGTTAATTATTTGCGGTGGAATAATTTTACATTTTGTGGAGATGTTTATCCCAGTGGAAAAAGTGGGGGGGGCATTCAGATTCAGCTGAATGTCGGGGTGTATATAAAGCTGCAGAATGGGAGCAAACGGGAACTGAAAGGAAAGAGAGTCTGGGAATAGTGTGTTATTAGTGGAAAAGGCATTTTTAGGGGTGGGGGGTGAGGGGCTTAGCGGGCTCTGTCTCTGCCTGTGATCAGAAGGCTGCTGGTTTGAGCCCTGGCGCAGGGGGGCAGAATAGTCACATGTCCGTGGGTCCAGAAGCAAGGCCCTTAGTCCCCAGCTCCAGGGGTGCCGTAAAATGGTTGCACTTGCACTGTGACCCCCAATTATGAAGAGCAGGATAGGGTAGGTGAAGAGACAAATTCCTGTGTAGTTGTGCAATGACCAGTAAAGCATCATCATTATTATTATTATTATTATTGTAATTCCTGGGGGCAAATTGAGAGGCATCCAGGGAGTTGGAATTTTCTTTCAGGTATATGATTGTTGACAATAAGGTGGCCAGTGTGCATCTCTGATGTAAGACAGCAGGCCACAGTCATTCACATCCTGTCCACTTCATCCACCCTGTAGAGGCAGTAAGGGTCAGGGTGTTAGGGAGGCACAACAGCTATGTATGCCTAATAGTCAGTACTTATAGTAAAGGCCAGCCGTGTCACCAGAGGAGGAGAACCTGTGACACCTCGCTGTTGAGGCAGGGATCAGTGAGGGCAAGTCGCATGTCATGTGTTATACTTGAATACAATGTCTCTATTGGCAGAGTTAATGCACAACTGGTGATATTGTCCTGTCTCAGATCCAGCCAGCCTATGAGAGGGATCCAGGATGTTTCCAGTGAAAGTCCGCAGAAGAAGAAGGCCTTAGCTGCCAACCAGTACTGCAAATAGGCAGTACCCAGCAAGGTAGAGTGAGGATCACACTCACTGCTGCAACTGCCCACAGGGTGGCGCTAAGAGGGAGGTGCGGACCGCAGAGCTTTGGATTCTGAACTGGCCCACAGCAGGCAGCAGATCCTGAGTGCTCAGCTCAGGCAGACCAGTGTAGGTAAATCTTATTAGAGGCTTGGTGGACCTATCATCAAGGGATAGAGCTGATAAGATCTGAAATCTTAAATTTAGCACCTGGGCTAACAGGTGTCTTCCCATTGTACTGCACAGTATGTTCCTGTACATCCAACCCTTATTCTCATCTTCATTCTGCTCTGACTTAAGACACTCTTGATTTAAAGGTTATGAAACTATGTATTTAGTTATGTAAAGATTTAGTAAAGGTACTTTAAACATAGCTCACTAAAATTAAAATGACAAATGAAACTCAAATGGAATTGAAATGTGTTTAATAATCTTATTTTAATAATGAAATTGTATCATAACTGGGTTTAAAGCTCCCCCCCCCCCCCAGGCACAAACACCTCAAAGTGAGTTTGAGGGTTTGGTGTTGGTATGTGCCAGTCCACAGATAAGTGCAGCCTATGACGTTATGATACAGCTCTGAATGGAGATTTAAAGGACGAGGAGGTATACTGAAAGCATGTTATGTAGCATAACAATCCAAACTTTAACAAGCTTTGTTATATGCTAATATTTTGAACTAAGTGGAAATATTTCTATGTACTTCCTCAAGATCGGACATGGAGAAAGTATGAAAAGTTAATCTGATGTTTTAAAAGCCATTGATATAAAGTGACTGAAAGACCATCACATTGCTATCATTTACATTTTTACTGTGATGCTCAATGCAAGTCTTAATGTAGCGGTTTTTATGTCACATTCAGAAACAGCTGTCAGAATGTAATAAAGGTTGCCCAGTAGAAAATGATGAATGTGCCTTAATATTTGTGCTGTTTAAGTGTTTTGCAAAAGTGCCGTCAGATTTTTCATATCACACACACAAATACAGAAAAAAGTATCAGACAAGCAGCAAGTTCAACGACTACACCATTCATTAGTAAAATTTCTTATTTCTCTAGATACTTCTAGATGTTAAATATGAACAGTGACTTAATTAGTAATGTATATATTACATATTAATATAGATACTACCAATTAATTAAGCATTGAACAAGTGAAAGCCCAATTGTGCCATTTTTAATTTAGTTAGCGGATAGTGAGGTGCCCCGGGAATTAGGAGCGATTCCAGGATGTGACATCTAGCAGGTGTGTGTGATAATCGAGATTAATGACCAGGTTATGGGAGGTGTACTGTTTAAGGGTGGCAGTTCACTGAAACAGCCCGTGCTGTTATCATGTCATCCCTCAGCACGCGTAAGGGGACTATCGTCAAGGCAGACCCAGCGTTCCAGATCGGCCAAAGCAGGGACCACAGAAATGACCGACCAAGTTTCACTGTCACGTGTTCCGAGGAGCACGGTGAAGTTCTGCCACAGTTGTGGGGGGGGCTGCATGGGCGGACAGTAGGACGAACAACAGAACAGTAAGGACAAAACAGCAGTGCAGTAAAAGACAAGACAAAAGGAAATATAGGATTTTTCGTCACCCCTAGGCACTGGATAAGGGTGTATCACCTTCTGTTATTACATCATTTATGCAGAGTAGTACATGAGACTGGGAAGACGAAAGGCAAGAATGGCAGAAGACATGGAGGAGAGGAACCAAAAACTCCAAAACTGCGAGGAAAAAAACCTGTAGGGGTCTAAGGTCAGCTGACCGAATGCCCCCCATCCTAGACCAGCATGATTACAAAGCCATACAATTAAGGTACTTCAGGTTTCAAGGATAACACCACTTACAGGAGAAGGTGACAGCAAGACACTGTTGTCAGGGTGACTACCCAGTGGGTACATGTGGGTACACCAGTTTCCCAAATTTCAGCACCTAGTGAAAAACAATGAATGTAATCCATGCAAACGGCTGACTGCACTGGATGAGTCCCGACTACAGTGATGACCTACAGCTATCGTTTTAGCAGTTTTTGAATCAACTCTTATTTTAACACGTAAAAGGCCGGTCATGTAGACCGGGAGGGGTGACACTTCTTGAGCTCTGGTAACGCCACAGAATAATGCCCATAAAGATCAGAGAGACAATCCCAAGCAAAGTACAAGCCTTTGGATGGCCTCAGCATCCTGACTTGCTCTGCAAGGTGGTGTGGATGTCCAACTGAAAGCTGGAGCTCTAAGAAGACAGAACATGAAATCAATGACACAAAGACTGGAGAGTCAGAGTGGGATTACTTGGACAAAAGGCTAAAAGACATTACTTTGTTAGGAGGGTCATCCATCATAATAATAATTATGAAGTGTCATCTCACCTTTCTGCCTGATCAGCGCACGATTAAATATTCGTCAGCTAGGGCAAGTAATTGAATTTTGCGGATGACACCCAGGGGCTGCTGGGAAACGGAAATTAATTAGACACATGTCTGTCCTTTCACAGGCAGTAATAATCGGATCCAGAGTTGAAAATTCATTCAAATATTCAAATTAAATGCTTAATACTTAGGAATATGAAGCTTTGAAACGAAAGCTTTCATAAATTAACAAATTACCTGCGGATTGTTTTCACATATTAATTTTAAAGAGAACGAAACCACACACACGTTGAGAATCCTGCTTCACAACCATTAGGGGTCATGGCACGATTGCAAGTGTAATTCCTACTGCGAACTAACGCTACAGTCTGATACAGGTACAGTCCCATTTGAAGGACACCAACTTGAGAAGGGCACTTCATTACAAGCCGTCTGGCTGCAGATGGGAAATGGTCTGTTAGCAGTGCTGCTGCGTGGATTCGATGCAACGGTGAGTGAGGAGCCGAAGTGTCTGAATGCAAATACTAATCTGTTAAGCGTTTATCCTCGAAAACTCCCCTAAAGATCCCAAAACACACTGGATCAGTATGGAAGCTTCACAGAACATGATGTAAGAATCAAGCAATCAGGTTCATACAAACAAGCAGCAACTTCAGCCAGGAAACGACCTTGCTATCCCCCAAGCATGTTTTCCTTCCCAGAAATCACAAGTGCTGAAAACAAATCCTGCTCGGTTGTTTTTTATTACTCTTTATATCAAACGTTTATTTACTTATACAAGTTAAGTTTAAAACAATATCAGGATTTCAATTTAACTATCAGTCAGATGCTCGCATTACGATTCCCAACACGAGGACATAAGATGGATGCAATACCGTATTGCCAGAGGAATTCGGCTGCATCATGTCTTACGCATGCGCGCCCTCTTTTGGCTGATCAGTCACATTACATTTTTAGCATTGCTGCTGTAATAATAAAAATGCGAAAATAGCTCTTATGAAAATTTGTTTTATCAAATAATCATCAGGTTGAGAGCGAGGCTTATATATACAATGGGATATCCACAACAATCGGAAGGAATCACAAATTATTGTCAGCAGACGAGTAATTTAATATTAACAGAGATATCAAAAAAGCATTGCATTTATGCCAGGAAACAGTTCTGAACAATATACTGGTTCACTTATAATACAAAAGGTGTATAGAGTAAAATATACACCGTGCAGGCGAAGCCTATTCCTGCTATTTCCATTTACATTTACTTTATTTAGCAGTCATATTTATCCGTAGTGACACACAAGTAAAAGAAATAGCATACTGACCTGTGCTGTTTTATAAATGGGTTTCTGCGATTGGAAATGGTATAACCCCAACACTCACTAATGGTCTGGCTTCATCCTGGGGGGGGTCTATGGACCCACAGCAGCATGAATAGGGGCAGACGGGATCATCTGTCTTCTTAAATTATAGCTCAGTGACACCTTGGCGATCCCTTGCATTCTATCTACACGCTAACGCCGTCATTATCCATGTTGGGTCGTCACAGCAACCCACCCCAAGGTCAAGGTTGCTGCCACCAGGCACCAGAAGCTTCTGCCTCTACTTCTTTGTCCATTCCCTGGGTTTGGACTGGGGGATCAAATGTGGAGTTTTTTATATTTATGTCTTCTTTTAGTGTCATTACGGTAAAGGACCTCATAGTTAACATCACAGTCACCCCCCTGTCCCCAACACATATATTATCAGTCTATCAAATAGATGCCTGAGAGGCTTCACTGGAATTCACTGCACTGTATGAAGGCAGCCCAAGCCCCGCCCCCCAAAATACAAACAGGGGGTGTGGCCATATTCTACTCCACAGGCACAGTGACAACAGCATGCTTCATTAACATGCAAGCGGGCCATGACAGTCACAACATCGCGGCCACAGAAATCAAGGCTGTCGTGCTCTACCGTAATGCGATTACTGTCAAAATGTCCAGCTGACAGCCAGGCAAACAGAGGTCAGGGCATTCAGATAAATTACTTCATTAATTAACATTGGAAATATATTTCTTTAAAAAAAACACAGCAGCTCTGAAGCTTTCAGAATTTTTTTGCCCATTTAATTTGAAAATGAATGCGTGCCTGTTTCTCTGCAGTGCCGCAACTTAAATTGCTACAGTGATAGGGGTCAGTGGAGGGTCAACATCATTTCTCTTCCTCTCGGGTGGAGAGCAGAAAGGTGAGAAAACCTTATTTCATATCTCCTCATTTAGAGCAAGACTGAGACAGGTTGGGAAAGAGGCAGACTAAGATTGGAGGGGTTGTGGGGGGGGGGGCAAAACCATTGGCAATGTGGAGGGGGAAGCGAGAGGTTCAGCAGGCCTGGGCAGGCCTGTCTTCACTACCCTAATAAAAAACAGGCATGACTTGTGAATGTGAGGCAGGAGAATGGGGGGGGGGGTCAGCTGCTGTCAAGGTTGCACCTGGGGGGGGGGTATTTTTCTTGTAATCTTTGTTAATGACAACTGCAAAACAAACTACTGGGTAAAGATGTATACTATTCAGACATTTCTGAAAGACATTTGTCACACAGCCACATTTTGTTTGAAGGCAAACAATCCACAGAGAAGGAAGAGAGGATGATTGATAGATAGATAGATAGATAGATAGATAGATAGATAGATAGATAGATAGATAGATAGAT
>JAODUD010000019.1:1745623-1761905 GCA_026784285.1 Stomatorhinus walkeri | reverse complement strand
AACCCCTCAACCACGAGTATCGTCTAGCCCCTCTGGATACCTCCGCCCGGCTCACCCATCCTGGGAATCCCTGCACCTCCTGAAGGACCCGATCCTGTATCACATCCCAAGACTAACCTCTCCCCTAAATCACTTGGTGGCTACCATTAAAGATCCCCTTTTACCTGCATTACTGGGTCCGGCTCTCTCCTTCCCCCTTCCAGTGACAGAATGCAAGGTGGGTCAGGATTTTAAAGGGAAAACCCCAGCTTCTGCTCTAATTAGCTGGCATTCTCACGAAGGGGGGGCATGACAAAATACAGGACAGTGCAACAAGAGATGAGACAGGAACCTCCCAGAGATAGGAAAGTGGAGCAATAGATATATAAACAGTACACATGTTTCATGTTAAGGAACCAAGTAATTGTGGGAGTAATTAAGGCTCTCTGGGAGGGGTTAACCTAATGAGCATTCAACAACAAAACAGCAAATTATCTGCAATTTATTTGCCTTGCTAGCACCCAGCCCCAGTGAGGCCTCCGCAGCTCCACAAGCTCCAGACCCCAGCAAGGTTGCCACTTTCCCGCAAATGCTCTGCTCTGCTTGTTCCCGGAAGCCCCAGTTCTGCTCTGCTTGTTCGCAGAAGCTCTTGTCAAGTTCTGGTCGCCCGCCTCTGCCTCAGTTCTGTTCTGTTCGTAGACCAAGATGCTAGCCGTACACTGTTCACCCGTCTGCTCGCCTGCGGGTTCCACCTCCACGGCTCCAGCCTGCTCGCCTGTGGGAAGTGGAACAATAGATATGTTAACAGTACACACAAGTATGCGAACTTCTCCATCTTTCTTGGCAAGGAACCAAGTGATTGTGGGAGTAACTGAAGCTCTATGGGAGGGGTTTACCTATCTGCAATTTACCTATTCAACATATTCACTTATGTGCAATCAAACCAAATTCGTTGTAATAATGAAATCAGGCACAACACTGTAATGTCGGCTCCTGCCTGCTCATTAGCCTGAGAGGGTGAACCCAGTGGAGGACCCATATAATGACCTGGAATGGGACACCTCTGCTTTAACCCTGAGTCCTGCACTGTGGATACTGGTTCCTGCCCAGAACTTAAACCACTCATTTCTCTGTCCTGAGGTGGCCTCCAGTATCAACAGGGGTTCTAGAAGGGGACTAGCTGTGTCTCGGTTTCCTGGAGAGGGAGATGGGGGCTGCCACTCTAGCCCCTCAGGACTCTCCTGTCTAGCAGCCCCCTCCAATTCCTGTTCCTGCCCCTGTCCTTGTTCTCGCCCTCCACATTCCCCTTCACCCTCAGGTCTCAGCCCTGCTGATTCCCCTTCAACCTCAGGTCCCAGCCCTGTAGTCCCGATGATGCCCCCCTGCCCTGTGGTCCTAGTGGCACCCCCTGTCCTGCAGCTCCCATAGCACCTCTCGGTCTCAGCCCTACCATCCCCATGGCTCTGCATGGTCCTGCTGGCCTCCCGAAGTTCAGGGAGGCCAATGCCCCAGGGTCAACACCCCACTTCCCGGAGGTCCAGAGGACCCCCTAGCTTAGCTCTGTTCCCTCCTGCCCCATTTCAGTCCTGTCCTGCCTCTGTTCTTCCCTGGCCCATGACCTATTTTGCCTTTGTCCACGCCTGTACCCACTCTGGTTGTCCCTGCACCTGTCTGCCTTGTCTTTGTTTGAGTGTCTGTTCTGTCTGGTGTTTGTGATGTCCCTAGTGTCGTCCACGTTTGTTTGATTCCCTTGTTATGTATCATGTCTGGTCTTGTGCCCTGTTTGATCCTCCCGTGTCAATCTGTCCCTGTCTCCCGTGACTCCTTCATAGGGCAGTTCTATCCTTGTGTGTGTGTGTGTGTGCGTGAGTTCTCTAGTGACATTCGGTGGTTGGTCCTGTTGTTGGTCACATTTAGCTGATGTCCTTGTGGTCCCTGGCCACATTCATGTCCATTTTCCTGACCCTGGTGATGTCTTGTCTGTCCTGGTTCCTGTTTGGGTTCATGTCTTGTGTGTGGTTCTCGATGTGATGTTTGGCCCTGTTCTGTCATGTCCAGTCCTGCACTTTGTCTGTCGATTTTTTTTTTCACACTCATATACCCTCATACTCATTGTTGGGGAGACGTTGAAGTGTGCTGATCCGTTTAGTTCTATCAGTAATCGAGATGGTGCATCGGTCAGAATGCAAGGAACGAGGAGGAGACAAGGAGTTTCATGAAGTTCTGTATTATGGTCCAGCTGATGTGCAGAGTCCCAATCACCATAATAACGTGGTAGTGGGATTGATATTAGTCTGCAATAACAAACAGACATCTTCAACCACCTATCATTCAACAGTAAATTTACATTACTGCTAAACATAGATACAAACATGTATGAAGAAAATAAAGATTGCAAACTGAATCTTTCACATACTTACTCTAACAGTAAGAACTTAGGAATACATACAATACAGTTGCACTCCGATGAAGAAAAGCAGTAATTCCAACCGCATCAATCACGTAATTTCCCATCCTCTGACGATCAGCAATATATGCGGCCTAACTTTAACGAACGTCTTTCTTTCACAAACACCGCCGGTAATTTACCACAGTAAGTAAATCAACGTATATACCAAATAAATACACCTTTCCTAATTATACCCAAGTTGCTATAATCTCCGAACACTAAAGGAATAATTAGAAATACCCTAAAGCATTATTACAAACCGAACGGTAACTAATGCGTACATCTAAAACGCAATATACATTCAAAATACAACATCTACTTACTTTTCGGCATTTACTTAACTCCGAACTCAGCTGAATCGTCCAGGAGTAACTCTACATATACAACATGGATGAGATTTACCACTTCTGGAGCGCGCCGAACTCCGGGCTAACTGCGCACATATTATATCGGCAGGAAAGGAAAAAAACTCAAACTACGGAACTAAACCGGAAATGCGTCAGTTCGCGCCCGCCCAATCCAAACAAAGTCCCAGCCTTTTCTACACTCATACATATATATTCTCATGATGTCATATGTGCATGTGCATATGTGCATGACAGTACGCATGTATTTGCAACTGCTTAATACCAGTATATATGTCTGTATGCCTGAAGATTTCAATTTTGGCCTAAACAGCTTTTCATATTTCTTCTTCCACAAAAATGTAAATATATTGTTTATAAATGAGCTCCTTTTCCATTACTTCAGTGGTCTCTCTCTTCATGGTCATAAAATGAATGAATAAAATGACTGATTGTCATGGGTTATTCTGTGCAATGCTGAAAGTACAGTTTTGAAAGCATTAAGACATTCAGTATCTCTCGTGTTTTCTGAGCAAGAGTTCCAGAGTTTCCCACCAAAGTGACTAAAAGCTGTATCCTTCCTGAGCCAGGTTATAGGAATAATCAGTAAATTACTGTTGGAAGATCAGTACGATCTGGCTTGAACATACCTTTCATGTCACAGAGATAGAGTGGAAAAACACCATTTAATTAATTTTAAAATTAATAAAATAACTTTCAAATCAATCCTAAAAGCTACAGGAAGCCAGTGAAGCAATCTGACCCCAGTGACTAATGTGTGTTAATAATCTGTCAGCAGCGTTCTGGAACCCTTGTAGATTTGTAATAGATTTCTTAGGTAGACCGGGCAGGAGTGTCTTGCAGTAATGTATTATACTTGAAACAAAAGCATGTATTTGTTTTTCACGGTCAACCAATGACAGCACACACTGGACTTAGATATTAGGAGACATTGCAGACAATGCTGATATGGCTGTTAATTAAAGCTAAGATCACCACTGAAAAAAGACTCCTAACTTGTTGTTTGTCCTTCAAAGATATTGATTAGAAATGCGCCAATATATCTTTCCTCTGGACTTCATTACCAACAACAAGCATCTTCTGTTTTGTCCAGTTACAGAAAATTTTGCAACATCCATGAGTCTATGCCATCTGTGCATTCAAGCAGGCACTGGATAGACACATGAGCATCTGGAACACATAGATATAGCTGTGTGTCATCTGCATACTGATGAAAGCTGATTTTATGTTTGTTTATTATACGTCATAACAGTAGCATGTAAAGGTTAAATAATATAAGACCTAAAATTGAGCCAAAGGTATCAAGTGCAACACAGCAGTCATGCCAACTTAGGTACTATCTGGACCAGGTTAAGACTGTACCAGAGAGGTCAACCCAGATGTGTGGCGTGTTCAGCAGAATCTCATGTTCTATAGTGTCAAAGGCAGCACTAGATCTAGAACAACAAGAGTGGAGAGGTTACCTGAGTCTCTGTTTAAATTTAAATCAATTAGGACTTTGAGAAGACCTATTTCAGTACTGTGGTGTGCCCAAAAACCAGACTGAAACACAGATTATTAGCATTTAGATAATCAATCAACTTAATAAACACAACTTTCTCAAGTATTTTACCAAGAAAAGGTGCGATAGAGATCGGCCTATAATTACTAAGCACCACACCACCAAAATTACTTTTCTTCAGCAAAAGACTTGACGACAGCAGTTTTAAGACATTGTGGAAAAATGAGCTCTTCCATAGAAAGAACTATATGTAGAACATCTGCTGACGAGCATAGAACTTGTTTACAAAACTTAGTGGGAGGAGGATCATGAGAGCAGCTCGAGGACTTTAGAAGTAATGTAACTGTTTAGTGAAGTAAGGTTGATAGGCGAAAACACAGATTATTTTGAGCAATAATGTGTGGTGGATTAACATCCAGGTTTTGGGGACAAATACTCCGTATGCTTTCTCTTATAGCTTTAATTTTATGACTAAATTAGGCTGAAACTCATTGCAGTTATCAACTGTAAGAAACTCAGATGTGATGCATGGGTAGAGGTTAATCTATCAATAGTAATAAAAAGGAAATCTGGTCATTGACTGGTACACTGGCCAAATTGCAGAATGTAGCACATTTTGCTCACTACAGCTCAGAATGGATCACCAGTCATCCAGCCCTCAGCAGAGTCCAGGGCAAATCTCTCCAAGGTCCCAGAAGAGTATCAAGACCTTGGATCCGTCTTCAGTAAGGTGATGGCCTCTCTCCCACCATATCACCCATGTGATTGTGCCATTGATCTGCTGCCTGGCACCATACAACCTCACGGTCTGAATTCAAAGGGAAGAGAGTGGAAGACCACCTTCAATACACCTACCGGCTTTTTTTTTAAAAGAATACCTTTTAATGCCTTTCGTGCGCACTACTGCCTCCACAATCTTCCAAACCCATGTGAACGATATCCTTCATTTTGTGAAAAAGTTCGTTTTCATCTATTTAAACGATGTCCTGATCTTCTGCCAAGACCTGGCCACTCACCGCCATCAAGTCAGACAGGTGCTGCAACATTTCCTGAAGAATTGCCTTATTCCTAGGCTGAAAAGAATGAGTTTCATCAACCTGAGGTGTCCTTCCTAGGGTTCAAAATTTCCATGGGCAGAATCAGAATAGACCCTGAAAAAGTGAAAACTGCCACGGAGTGGCCTGTCAAAGAATTCCATGGGTTCCCAAACTTCAGGCACACCTTTATAGCACAGCACCACTCACCCCACTAACCTTGGCATAGCTGCCATTCCATTGAAACTAACCCATATAAGAAGCCTTTCCCCACCTGAAAGCTAGGTTCACCTCAGCCTTTGTCCTAATGGTTCTCAAGCAACAGCTTGATGCTTCAGAAACACCGTTAGGGCCATACTATCCGAACTCCCATCTAAGGATGGGAACAAACACCCCTATACCTTCTTCTCTCGATGTCTCTGTCCCACCAAATGGAATCACAACAGTAGGTTCCAACCAAGAATTACTAGTGGTGAAGCTTGCACTGGAAATGTGGTGCCATTAGCCGGAGGGAGCTGAGTCACCTTTCCGAGTTTTGATGGACCACTGGAACCTTGAGTGAGGTGATCGCTCTTCCTCACAAGTTTTAACTGCGTGTTCACCTGCATTTTTTTAATCAAATGCACACAGTGGCAATCATTCTTAATCTCCACCCGTTTAAGACTCTAGAGGGCCCTTCTGTAAATACAGCACTATTACTCAATGGAAATGTGTTTTCTTTTAATGAGAGAAGAGGTGGGAATCCTTTACAGAACGACATCCTAAGTAAAATGTACGTGTAGAGGATCAAAATTAGTAATTGGTAAAACAGGTTAAAGGTAGTTGTTTATAAATTTACTTAAAAGAAGAAACATACACCCCGTAAGTTTTTTTTTCCAAGTAGTGAACTGAATGCAGTTCTTTTAATTAGAGGTTCACTATACTGAAGAGTGTTTGCTCCCATACCCTAGTGGATGCATCGTATTAGGAACGTACGAGCGAGCAGAGGCGAAGACCGCAGTATAGAAACTGTGGCCAGTGAGTGTGTAAACCCAATGCTTTCTGCTTGTTTTTTCAATAATTTGTTTGTAAATATCCCCCTGAACCGATACCTTGTACTGAATTAAATCCCTAATACTCCTAATGCTGTATAAGGGGCGAATGGATTATATGGGTGTTTGAGACGTAAAGGAAACTTTCTCCGTAGCTTATGATACAGATAGACGCCATCCTTAAATGAACGAAATGTTCTAAAGTTTTGTAACCCAGTAATGTACCTTACTTATACATTGTTTTGTTAGTGAGTCACATTGATTTAATGTGAGGGAAATGTGTAAGACCGTGTGTCGTATGTGGTATTTACCATAAGATGGCGGATACCGCGCGTTCACGGTAAAAGGTGTTACTACACATGCGCACGGTACATAATTTAACTCGAACACTTTTCAGAATGGCACGGACACTGGATCTGTCGCCATAGCAGGGACTCAGATCAACACAAAGAGACTCGTGATTAATGTTCAGAAGAATTAGGGAATTCTGAGCAGCAGATTTACAAGATGAACTTTATTGATCCTGGTATATACCGTAGCAAGGTACACAAAGTGACGACAAACATATAGTGTAAGACAAGACAAGACAGTACATATGGTTTGCAGAAAATTTTAAAAATGCACAGTACACACGCAGAACTTCCCAAAAAATGATTAAATACATAACCTGATAACTGAATAGACGGATAGATGTCTGTATCCATTTTGCCAGCAGCCTGTAATTACCATGTTTAGTCACAAGATGGAAGCAAATCCACTGTGATAATGAAGCAACACCTAGAAACAAAGCGACGTCCTTTGCTCAATTTGGATTCTGGATCTAAACTGAAACAAAAATGTATTCAAATGAATGTATTTCAAATTGTAAATGGGGCACGAGCCAGTGAAATACATGCACACACCATGGGCAATTTGGAGAAGCCAGTTTAGCTAATCCTGTATCTTGGTGCTGCAGGAGGAAACCTGTGAGACACAGGGTGACCATGCAAAGTGTCACCCCAACTGAATAAATAAAAACAGATTAAATCAAAGAACAGATGCACATGAAGTATGAGAAGTTTTAAAAGGCTGTGGTCTGTGGGGTCTGTCTTTTAGGTTATTCTTCATCCTCCATAGCAAAGATTTTAAAGGTAACTTTGGATGATGCATGAACAGAAATTTTAAATGTTAAGGATTATTAAATCATTAAAATAGCAGGTTTGGTCACCATACCTTAAGAAGGACATTGCTGCCTTGGAAAAAGTGCAATATAGGACTACGAGAATGATTCCTAGTGTTAGAGGAATGTCTTATGAGGAGAGGTTAGCTGAGCTGAATCTGTGTAGCCTTGAGCAAAGGAGACTTAAGGGGGGACATGATCCAGGTATATAAGATTGTAACAGGTTTGGATGCTGTTCAGCAAAATGGCTACTTCAATATTAGTTTAAATACTATAACTTGTGGCTATAATTTGAGGAAGCACTTCTTTCACAGCGTGTAGTTAGAGTATCTTATGTTCTTAACCAGTGACACACTAATGAGCATGTTGTGCTTTTCAAATGTATGAAAACCAGGTGCCCAACAGCACTATGCTGTGGCATTAAGTTTCATAATAATTATGATGAATCTGAGAATGAACAAGGAGTACGTAAAATGCAACATTAATGAATCTTTATTATAGCAGTAATTTCATAATATGTTTTACTACAGCTTAGCATCAGTCGATGATTTTGATGTCAGTACAATGCAATAGATGCAACTAATATATAATTATTGTCTACAAAAAGAATTTTACACCCAGGGCAATTATGTTGCAGACATGTTTACATTCACAGTTAGATTGTGAGAAGAGTATATCGGAACCTATAATGGTATGGTCTAAAAACTTTTCCTAATGTTTCTTTAAAGGAGTCCTGAATATTGCTTAACCCTAACCCTTTGCCAGTTATTATTGACATTCTGAGAAGTGAAACAGGGAAGAAGATCTGTGTTACTTAATGGATATAAATATACTTCCAGCAACTAAGATAGAAGGTACCCAGCTGAAATCTAATGCAGATCCATGGAGGCATCCAGCATAGGCAGTGCAGATTCCAGAGGGACATTTTGAGAAGAAACCATGATGTGATTAAAAAATAGCTCATGGATAGATCTTCCTAGACAGGCAGCAAACATATTCACAAGACTGAATTTTTTTGGGAGAATGCTTGGAATGGGAAAATTTGTTGGGTGGGTAGGTGAAACGAACCAGATGTTACCAAAAAAATCAGTGAACCTCAGGTCACTGCTTCTGCTCTCTCACACAGAACAAACTTACTTCATACAACTATCAGCTGATTACACCTGAGCAGAGGGCATGTCTCCCTTCCTCACTGCTCCCCAGAAGCATTCACAGCACTCCATCTTCTACAGTCAACCCAGTCACGTTTCCATCTGCTTCCAATACAGCAACATTCTCATTGCATATGTTCATGGCACCCAGTGGGGCTCTGTGCAATACCTGATGAACGTTACTTTGGATCACTGAGGACGTCAAACAGGCTGTGTTCTCACTCACTGAGACATGCTGAAGCTCAAACTGCCAAATGAGGTGCCACACATCCGTCATCACCGTGCCATTCAGCAGAACCCAGAGAGGTCCTCTTCACTCCTCGGCCCCTTGGTGGTGTCATGGTGCCTCAGAGCTTTGATCAGGCCTTTCTGCTTCCATCTCCAGCCATAATTTCGCAGAAAAAGGCAGCTGCTGATTTTTTTTTCCCACGAAGGAGATCTGAACTAAGGGCTTGAGTGGGACTTGTGATGCAGACATGTCGAGAACAGAGGCATTTTTGCTGTATATAAATGATGACAGAGCTTTCTAGTAGATGGGTTCAGGATCAGCGCAGGAAAAGTGGTTCTGGATGAAATTGCAAGAAAATTAGCTTTAATGGGAGCAATAAGCAGGCGCATGATGGCTCAGCTGGTAGCAGTGTCGCGTCACACATTCTAGGCTGGGGGTTTGAATCCCACTTTTCTGTGTGCATAGAGTTTGCATGTTATTCCTGTATGATACAGGTTTCCTCCAACAGTTTAGCTAACTGGCACCACAAAATTGTCTGTAGCATACAATTGTGACTATAAGTATGCCTACCCTGTGTTGCCTGGGATAGACTGCAGACCCCTTGTGGACCTGCTCATGATGAATATCAGCCTGTCTCCTCCTCCAAGCCCAAAATACAGCATGTATTGGCTCATTAGAGCAGTATTATTAGACACACATAAACAGCAAAATTGAGGAAGCGGATCAGAGACCTGTGCTCTTCAAGGCTGACTCACCCAGAGGCAACTTCCACTGTAATAGTAATCCTACATCCATTCATATTCTTTTTCCTTGATAACCTCATAAAGGCGAAACAATCAAAAATAATTGGGCATAATTATAATCTAATACAAGCCAAGCAGTCATAAAGACATATAGAGATAGAATCAGAACCGAAGTGATTCAAGGTATCAAATCTTAAAGTGATAGAGATATTTTGATTACCTATTTAAAAACCTGGTTAAAAGTGACAAAAGATGCATCTAAAAAGCGGCTACATCTAAAAAATAGGATACTTATATAATCTAGTATGAACCTTAGTAGTGATAAAGTGGTGTCCTTAAATCAGTCTAAATCCTTGTAATGAAAATTACGCTACCTCTGTAAACTACTTCGCAGGCTGTCTCTGTCTTATCAGAGTTCGGCAGGGGAAAGCTCATTAGGAACTCATCCAGACAATTATGCAGGTTTCAGGCTCAAAGAATGCTTGTAATATTTCACTCAATATGACAGAGCTGTGTGTCATCATAATCACTGGTAATTAACGGCATGCTTGAGAATAACATCCTCGAGGCAGGGCCTGAATAACCAGACGGGTAGAAGGACCTTGCACATTTTCCTTTGGGAGTCACACTAGAACACTAAGTATTTCAATGATTCTTCATCTATTTGAACCCCTGGAACTGGGCTGACGGCAAAGACCTAAATCAAGAAAGTACCAGTCCACTATATAGTCAAAGGTGTTACTTAAGTCTAGAAGCTGATGGTGTCTTTAGCAGTCACAGGAAAGTATTTAATCTTTACATTGACAAGGGTTTCAGTGCTCAGGTAATGTTTGAACATTGTACACCAAATCATATCATAGAACGGCAGTTGCAGGGGAACGTTTGAAGTAAAAATGGATGTCTGGAGGCAAGCTAGTAACTAGATAAATCATTCAAATTCAGATTATGCTTCATGAGTAGAAGCTTGACTGCAGCTGCCTTAAACAACTCTGGAGGGCTTTCAGAAGATGATGCTTTTACTAATATCTGACATGAGCTTTTTATTCCTGCCAGATGCTCCATCATTACAATTTTAGCCATGGAAATGTGTAAACAAGATGTTTTAGATCTTTATTACTACTTTAGGCTGTTCTCTTGTGCAACCTTAAAATACCGAGCATGTGTGGAAGCTGCAGTCACGCAAAATGTACAACAAATCTGCTAGTCGCTGTATTTTGCGAGATCCCTCAGATGTTACATCTGATATTCAGTTTTGCCATTTATTAAATGTATATTTCATGCAGCTGTCTTTCAAGGCAACGTAAAATACCTCTGATTTTGTCGTCTCATTAAGATTCTAATCAGTAGGTCACCCACTGCAATGGCCGCCATGCAAGGGAGCGTGTTTTCGATGTTGAACACTATTCTTTTTTTAGAGGAGACACAGTGTTCATTAAAGGGCTTAAAGTGCAAGTGCATTCATTGCTTTGCTCTAATTTAGTGGATGAGATATTATACATATGAAGGGCTCTGCTGTTTAATGACAGCTGATCAGACGAGAAAGGCTGTCAAAGGCACATCTGTAAGAAATGTGACTGTGGCTGCAGTAAAAATACACCCAAAATAAATGTTGTATTTTTCTTTATTTCACAGAATGAGTCACTTGCAGTGTCATTGTAGTAAGAAAATTGTCTGATGGGAGAGGGTCATGTGGAAAGATAGAATCGCTCTGAATATGAATTTCTTTGGTTAGAATAATATTTAGATTATGATAATTATTAGGGCCTTTTACATTCTCAAGAAAGCTGGCAGATTTAAGACAATTTGAAAAAATGGACTGAAGATTTCCATAAGAAGTAAAACTTCTGCAAAACTGCATTTATGATGTTGAGAGAATATCATAAACCAGCCTCCAGGAAATTCCAAAATATCATACTTATGGTTAATAACTTGCTAATTCATAACAGCTGCTTCTTTTAAAGATAAAAGTCTACAAAGATTGTACAATGCATCCAAATCTGCTACCTGCTGGCAAAGAAGAATCACTTTTGGGTTTGGTCTGGTGCCCAGATGTGTTGTTACAGATTGGGCGAATGCTACTTCTGAACTCATTACAGGTAGCGTTAATGGTGATGATCCATGTGGAGGAGGAAGGAGAGCCAGAAAGAGTGATGGAATTACAGGTGGGGTTTTGATTTCGATGCTTGCCACTGCTGGAAATACAAATTAATCACTTCAATCTCCATTGGAGCAAGAGAGCAAGGCATTAGTGCATGATAATATACTGAGATTAATAACTTAAGCTTAACGCAACTGCAGATGTGAATGTAGTAACTCCTAGAAAATTATTTTTCAAATCTTTAACGATAAATTGAGGTGAGTACACACTCCATTTGCATGCTGTCACGTCGATTTTCAGGTGGATACACTTCTCCTTCAGCACCATGGATTGCGCCATCTGTCAGAACGTCAGTATCCAAGACATGGAGGAAACGTCAAACACCAACCTGTACCAAGCCCAGCCCTTATTTTTAATTTCAAGTACCCGAAGAGCATTGGTTCTGCTTTATTGATGGCTTAGGGAAGACGACAAGAGCAGCATCGGAGAATGACAAGAAGAGACTAATGTGTAAACCCTGGCTATAGCCAAACTGTGTCCCAAATCAACCACCTCCCCCCCGGCTCCCCTCCTCCACCCTGGTTTCTGATAGACCCCACCCTCATTCTTGACACCTCCATCACCTGGGAGCTTCTGTGCTTGTGCACTGCATTCAGGCAACTTTTAACAATCATCATTTTTATAAAGCTGTTGGGCAGTTACCAACTGCAGGAAAAAGAAAATGCCATTCCATAATATAAACTGTAATCATTTGTCAAGGTTCCCCTATATCAGTCTATGTCTGGGTAACACATTATTCTGCAAATGTGTTCATTTTACATTTCAGATGTGAGTTAAAAGTCATATCCATACAGGGTAATAGCTTGTGTTGTTATTGTTTCTGATGGAACATATAATTATAGCTTTAATGGGGCTTTGGGGAAAACATTCTTTATGACTCTTGATGTTCAGTATCTGAATAATTAACAATTGCATTAATGCCTAAAATTTGACTAACATGGCCCTTTAGCATGAAATCTGGTCATGTGGAGGGGAGCTAATCATCAAACGCACTAGAATATAAATTCTGAAATTTGTAAACAATGGTTATGTGGAGAATCTCTATATTACACTTGAATCTCAACAGGAACATTATTTGAGTTTAATTAATCTTTCTAGCCTGTAATGAATAATTCAGTAAAGCTTTATTTTGAAAATCTACTGAATCTACAATGAATTTACAATAAAACATTTCATTACATATGACAACTATCACAAAAAATAAGTGGATTACACAGTTCTTGGGCTTTGTCCTTTCCATTTTAAAAGCAATCCTTTGTTTTAATTGAGAAAAGTAAACAAAGTACTTTTATATTTCATTCAAGGAAATATTTACAGATACTCTTTTACAGACTGGCCCTCCAATTAGTACACAATCCAGTGAATATAGGTTTTACATTTTTTTCATTAAATCAGAAATAGTAACATCCCAGCTTCCAAAAAATGAGAGAAATGTGTTACTATAAATTCTTCACTTCTGTATGAAAAATATCCATTTATCTACACCATGCTTACCTTTCACTGTTTCTCCTGCCAGGTCTGCTTAGCCTCCAGACTGAGACGTCGGGCTTCTGACAATGTCCAAAGAATGGACACACTGTCACCTTGTATACTGACACTGTCATCTGCATTGGCCCACCCTCAGTCCCCTGTTTCCTCGGGCAGGACCAAATGATCACCATTTCTCACTGCTGTCATCTGTAGTAAAGTGTTATGTTCTGTTTACAACAGCAATTCTCAACCCGTGGGTCATGACAAGTTCTAAAAGGCAAAGATGGAAATGCAAGCATTTTAAAACCAACAAGCTCCTATGCTGATCCACGATCAGATTTCCCCAAACCCTCAATCCTAGAGATATATAAATGGGTCTTGGGTCTGCACCTGCTTAGCGCTAAACTAGTGAACACTCAACCAATCCAAGAAGCCATACCATAGATGCTTAGTTTAAAATTCACTGGCACATCCAATCAGACTTGTGTGATAGGCATTCATTAGCGTAAAATGCAGAGTGCGCTGCACGCTTGATCATAGCTTTAATCCATCCATCCATTCTCTGCCCCTCATCCAGGGTCGGGTCATGGGGGCAGCAGTCTAAGGAGAGACGCAGCATTAATTTAAACCTAAAATTGATAAAGCCTCATGACTAAGCTGGCATGATAAAAATTGGGTCACGACGCAAAAAGGTTGAAAACCAGTACTTTACAATATCACTGGTCATTTATGTATTTTATAGACAACATTTTCCAGGGATGATGCTCGAATTGTCCTCTTCTTTAAAGGCGTCAGGCATATTTCACCATTTTTTTTTCTTTTTGAAATGTTCTATTTGATTCCCCCTGAAAACAACACAAAAGTCCAGTAATCTTCTTTGCTAAATCCTGTTTATGAAACTGCACAATATGGCTTAAAACACTATAGACTCCCTGATCTAAATCGTTAACAGCCTCAGAATCATGAAGATGATGGCAACTTAAGTACTGAGCAAAATTAGACTGCATTTATTTCCAGGCAAAACACATTTTTATATATTTTATGGGTGACAGTACAAATTACCTTTAACAGATGGCATTGACGCCTTGCTTTGCTTGCAAACATGAAATTAATGAACAAATAAATGAAACTGCATTAATTAAAACACTGTTATGTTAAACAGCTTATTTATGAGTGTTTCTCCCCTGAGAGAATATCAACCAGAAAAATGCAGATACCCAGAAGTCTTGACGCTTTCCTGTATTTACAAAATACTGTGTAATTTCCTTTATGCCTGCTTGCTGCATTCTGAAACCAGAGAATGAACAGCTATGAATTTTAATGAGATTACTGCAGAATTACTGAGGTTCTGCACAGTCCATTATTAGGGCAAATGGAGTGAATATGCTTTCCTTCCTGATGGCATTGAGGGGGACTGAAAGGGGCGGCTAGACACAGAAGACCCCTGCCGATCTGGGCACAGAGAAAACAAGCTCCAAGCAGACACACAGCAGATCTCTCATCTAAGCAGTCTTGCTCCCTGATTGCATTACAAAGTTATCTTGGTATTATCTTGGCCATATTTTCATTCACCATTTTTACATTGTAAGGTTCTTAACAAAAGAGAGAGATAGATTAGAGTACAAAGTGGGATGCGATTGATCAGTACGGTCATCTTCGGACTTATGCTTTCTGCCAAGGAGTTACGTGGGTTGGCGCCTTTGACCAAGATTTTTCATTATTCAGCAATGAATGAGGAGGGTCTGTGTTGAACCGATTCCTCTGGATTAAAAATACAAAATACCTCTGGGAAATTGCTATCATCCTTCCTGTACTGATTCTGCAACTTTATGATAGCATACACAGAATGCTGTGAAAAATCCAGGTACAGATAAGAATGTGCACATTGACATCTAATAGGAGCGCCAGTCTAGGTGATCTGCCCCCAGTACCTTGCAGACCTTCTGAACTGTGTCAGACAGGTCCATAAGGAGGAGCCTTCACCTCTCACTATTCTCTTTGAGGTAATTGCGTAATTGTGTCTAATTAAAGTAATTTTATGCACAGCCTAATGGCGTAGCCTAACTATTTGAAAACTAATTTATCTAGTGTCGCCTGTCCCCATGCAGATTCTGTTCATGGATATTTAAAGGAGCGCATCATTCAGTATGGCAATTTTCTCTTGTTCTTTCATGCACGTACATGCGAACTTTAGCTAATACTGGTGATAATTATATTCATTAAATTAACATGACAAACCGCTGCCAGCTTATTTGTTACGATGTAGATCCAGTTTTAATTTTATCGAATGTTCTAAAGACCAGATCAAAAGCATGACATCGCTAACACCAACACCCACAACTTTTAATCTCCTGGCTCAGGACTGATAAGGCGCCATGTGCCCCTAAGGCAGGAGTTGTCATGTAAGAAATGGAAAGAGTTGTCATGTGTGAAATCCCCCGCCCTGAAGACGCATCTGTTATCTCAGTCAACTCAGAAGTACAGAATGCAAGACATTGCATGGACAGTTTTTAACTTACACTGTTACAACAGAACTCGGATTAGAAATCTTATTTTTGTCAATTATCACCCTGATATAACTTACAGTATCCTACATTGATTTCCACAGATTTTGGTGTTGCAAAACAGTTAAAATATGCCTTTTTGGTCCGATTAAGCTACACGAACAAAGAAACACCTGCAGTATACATTTAAATAGACAACAGGTAAAATTTGTCTTATTTAGGCATCTTTATTATTTTTAAAGCAAAGGCCTTCATGGTAAAATCTCTGCAAAAGCATGGCAGATGTAAGAAGGGATGTTAAATGTGGTAAAACATTAATTTAATCGCTGCAGTACATTAAGTTGTATGGCACATATTGATGTAGCAAGTACCATACCGCTGGCCTTCATTAATATAGGACTAGCTCAGCTTAATGTTAAACACTACACCTGGATCCGTGGGTTCCTTTAAATCAGAGCTAGATAAGATTTTAACAACTCTGAGTTATTAAGTTCTTCCCAAGCGAGCTT
>JAODUD010000019.1:1715323-1727633 GCA_026784285.1 Stomatorhinus walkeri | reverse complement strand
TTGAAGGTACATCTATGGTACAGTGAGTGAGATGGACCGACCGATTTGAAGGTACATCTATGGTACAGTGAGTGAGACGGACTGACCAAATTGAAGGTACATCTATGGTACAGTGAGTGAGATGGACCGACCGATTTGAAGGTACATCTATGGTACAGTGAGTGAGATGGACCGACCGATTTGAAAGTACATCTACGGTACAGTGAGTGAGATGGACCGACCGATTTGAAGTCTCTGAAGGGCACAAACTGCACGATGTCCCTCAGCACAGGCTCCCCTTTGAGTGAACGCAGGACCCCGTCATCTCCATCCAAGATCTGCATGTCTGTAAAGTCAGCGTTTCCCACTCCAACGATGATGATGGACAGGGGCTGGTAGGAGGCACGTACGATGGCCTCACGTGTCTCCCCCATGTCTGTCACCACGCCGTCGGTGAGGATCAGGAGGATGTGGTATCGCTGGGTAGGAAAACATCACTTTAGACTAGAAATTTAAACTCAGGTTATACAATATGATCATTTAATAACCATTTAATAATAATTTAGTGGCATAGTACCAGCATGCGGGGTAATCAATTGATATTCATCTACCCACACAAAATTAATAAATAAATACATTCTCCACAAGAAATAAATTCTCTACAATAGACCACAAAGCCAGTGCTGTCTGTATTTTTCCATTTAAACATCAGTGTTCACAAGTGTGCTGGCTATTTATTTAGTTAGTTTTTACTGGAATTACATTTCAGAGTTGAATATCAAAGGAGGAGATAAGGAGCACACGCTGATCACAGTGTGTTACTGCACCCACCACACAAGGATGAAAACCTGAGTGCAGCCCTGCAGTGGGTGACACCTCAACACCACACTAGTCTGAATGTAACAGTGTGACTTTTTCCAGTATCTGGAGTGCCAATCCTGCCACCAGCCCCAAATTTTCCCTGTAAATTGGAGAACCTGCTTGTAGGGCTGGCATTCATGGGATTTGAACCAGCAGCCTTCCGAATGCTGGGACAGATCCCTAGCCTCAGGGCCACCAATCAAAGCTCAAATAAAATTAAAATGCAGAAAACATATTTATAGTGACACCAAGCTGACAATCAGCATAGGTAGTAGTCATAAACAACTTCAGAGACCTGCAGTTACCTATTTATCGCCCAGATTATTGGTAGTGCAGTGAGTACAAGCATAATTATTAGGCAACAGTGCCCCTAATTGCTCTCATTAGTGTTTTGGGCAGAACAGCAAAAGGTTTAACTGACAACAAAAGTTAGCCTTGCTGAAATACAGAGTTGTTTGTTGGACAGATGTCAGTTTATTATGAATTTTATTTGTATATATAATATCATTCATTGTCTATACCAGTGCTTCCCAATCCAATCTTCGGGGACCCACAGACAGTACATATTTTTGGGAGCTTGGAGGGAGCAAAAACACGGACCAACTGTGGTTCCCCCAGGACCGGATTGAGGAACACTGATCTAGACTTGCTCATCTTGCACAACACCCCAGTATAGTCTTTGTATTTTAAGGCACTTGGTGATAAACAGGTGGATTTTTAGCTAGTATAGTTTAGCTTCAGTTTGGTTTGAGGGATGTTTCTGAGATTCCCTCTATCACCAGCGCCCTCGAACTGCCATTCCACTCCAGCTGTGCCATCCCTCTTCTCTCCAACAATGTGCTTCCACAGATTTATTGCCAAAGTATCATGTTATTGAAGAAGGAAATGGAACATAAACATCACCGTGCAGTCGATGTCTGTATGGCTCCAGCAAGTGTGTACAGTGTTCATAAAGATTATTGCTTGACTGAACCTCTCTGAAATGTTTTTTCCTTTCTTGAAAGAGTAGTACTTAATAAACTGACATTAAACACCAAACTCTTATAGTTTTTAACAGAACTCTGATGGAAAAAGGGAATCCTGACTGGCACGATATTTAGCGTAAAATAACCTCAAAACAGATGGAAACTGATTTAAAGCTCAAAGTGAACCACATAAGTGCAGGTCAGCTTGTTAAAAGAGAATCAATGCCTGTCAGTCTGCATAGTCCCAGCTCATTGCTTCCTCCCCATACAGAGTAATCACCAGCTTGTCACCTGAACACTGTGCCCCTATGTCAATGAAACTCATAGGCTCATCAGAGATTCCCGCAAAGTGGGGCACACCTGTCAACAACAGCCAGATACCAACAGTATGCCAGAGTCATGTGGCCACTTTGAGGTAAAATGAGTTTGGGCCCCTTTTAAAATTCATAGTCTGACATGTCTTTTATAAACATGAGTCCTACCATTTACCGTATATGACAGTTTGTGGAGTGTACCTACTAATACGCAACACAAGGATGGGGAACCTGATCCATGGATAGCCGGTGTAGGTGCAGGTTTTTGGGATGATCTCTCAATCAGCCAGTAGTAAAGCAGTGATTCTCAACTCCAGTTCTGGAGACCCACTGTTATTGGCTGATTGATAGGTCATCCCAAAAACCTGTAACCACACCAGCCCTCCATGGATAAGGTTCCCTACCCTTAAAGTAGCATTATAAGTTGAACTTCTAGTATCATAACTGATGTTTTTGTGTACCTCATAATTTGAGAATAAATTAACCCAATTCAGACTGCATTTCTACCCCATTAGGTCTTGTTAGTGAAGCTCTTCATGCAGACACTCCAGTCATTATATTCAGGCCTCCTCTGCAGCCTCTCTGCGGTGAGAGAGGTACGTACCGAGGCTTCTTTCGTCGTTTTCTCCCGTGCTGCCACTTTAGCCAGTTTGTTTATGATAGGGGCCACATTGGTGGGGCCGTACAGCTGGATTTTGGGAACGCAGTTCTGGTACGCTTCCACGATGCCCTGGATTCCTTATAGAGAGCAACAGAGACACCACTTTGGTGGGAGGGTTTTTTTAGGAGGGGTGCATGCTGACCGGCAGAAGGTACATACTAGCCTGACCTTCTTCTAATAGCCCTCTTACTGGAATTGGGACAAGAGATCCCTGGGAAGTGCACATTAAAAATGGGACAGACGGGAAGCCTTCAGCAAAAATGAGCCATTTTTACCTTCACATTCATTGTTGTCCGGGTCAAAATTAATGGCAAAGTCATGTGAGACCTGAGCATAACCAGACACAGAGTCACTGTTCAGCTCTTACTCTTTTCATAAATGACAATTCAGTGCCAATGAAATTGCATATTTCTTTACAACCAGTTTAAATGAATTAAGTATTAAACAATATATAAGATCACAAGTGTGTATATCTTCATTACACATCCATAGAAATATATAACACTGTGTATTTGGTTTGTTACCTAGAGCAGTGGGTTTAGCTCCCTTCATATCATACTTTACACATTTTGTTTGGGGGGGGGGGGGGTGGTTCTTAAAATGACAGTGTGTTCTCTCCTCTGGGGGTTTTATCCACCCACACCTCTCGCAAAGATGACTTTCTATCGGCACAAAGGGGTGGCTACAATGGCTGCCAATTATTTTAACTTCATTAAAAGCACATCTTCCAGAAAGGTTGTAATGCCTCCAGCAGACAGTGGCAGAGAAAGTCGCCGTGTTAGACAAAATGTGAAATGTGACAGCTTGACAGGCTGGGACGTACAGGCAGGCATGCCTTTTATACAACCGTCTTATCCGCAGAGTATGTGGCAGAAAAATTACCTTTTATATCTACGTGATTAAATGGTTTTTTTATGTGTGTGAAATGAAAGATTTTTCTTCTTATGGATTCCTCAGAGATGTTTCTTGTGTATTACTTCTTCTATGATACATTATAGGCCAAGGAATAATATAATTAGTTAACATTTGTCTAGCTTCCTGTGAGTGTAGAAGAAGTAATATCACTCTGCAGCAATGCAAACCTGGCACAATCAGACATACATAAGCATCCCTTACCTCATAACTTGGGGGAATCCTTGCACCAAAGCCCAAAGCAGAGAATTTTTTGTCACTGAAAAAAAAAGTGTAATATGTTAATTGCTGACTTGATCATTTTGTCTGCCGGTATTTCAAACTACACCAATGTAATTGTTTCTGGTTGCTGGTAAAGTACCACTTTGTTGTGAGAATTTAAGCACAGATGTGTAGGCAATGATTTATATTTTTAATCTATATTCAATCCAATTACAATTAGATTGAATTATATTGGATTTTTACCTTGGAGGATTTGGTTTAAGCAGTGTTAATCTGATAATGGACTTGTTTTCAAGTGGAAAGAAATCAAGGCAATTAGCTATCACACAAGATAAAATATTTAAATTATTCAATGTAATACAATAATAGGTAAATTCTTATAAATATTATTTAACATGGTTTGACTATACAAAGTTTTTAAATATTTTAATAAACAAATATTTATGTAGGAGTAAAACTTGTCTAAATATCTTAAAAGGTGAGCATTTAATTGCACAGTCAGTTTGAATTGTTTCTCCACTGGAATATCTTGCAGACTGAGGTCAGACCATGCACTCCAACATTCTGTGTGGGAAAACAATGCATTCAATGGGGAATCATCAATGTTTTTCATCACCATAGCCATATCCAAAACAGGGGAATGAATTAAGAGAATCACCAACCGCATGCCTCGTGTGGTTACTGCTCAGTCAGACAATGCTTCCCCAGTTAAGGATAATTAGCATTTTCCTTTCAAAGAATATGTTTTTATGTGAAGTTTCACCTGATGACTCACAGGAATCTTTCTTACAAAAAAAATGTTCTGAGGGCAGAATGAAAAATGATTGGTTCAGAGAGATAACCAATCAGATTATAGAGGAGGTGAGTCCAAGACATCTAATTGGTTTGTTCCACCTCCTCTATTTGCTTGGACCCACCTCCCACATTTTTTTGTAAGTAAAACTCCGACAAGCATGCTGATGCAGCAAATTAAAGCACCACACCTGTCATTGGAAGGTCACTGGTTAAAATCCCAATGACAGCCAATCTAATGTAATCATTGGGATTGTGAATTCTGGGTGAGTATCCCCTGAGGCAGAGCGGCGTCACATCCTGGGTATTCTTATTTCCCAGGCTCTCTTTGCACCAATACCCCATATAGCATGAATTTGTGTCTTTAATGCTGGGAAGTTTTCCATATTCATTTGCTCCAGCAATAAAAGAGGTAATCTATCTCCCTCACCAACTTCACAGCTAGAGTGTTTCTGGGGTGACATAAACACTAATGCCGCTTCTAATGAATCCAGGAGGACAGCCTGGTCCTGGATGTGATGAGAAGGAGCTAGCAGGGAGCGAGGGGGCAGGCATCTTAATCAAAATCAACTTCCGTACAGAAGGAGCGCTAACATATTTTCTGCAGTGACAAATAAACAAATAATAAGTGAAAATAGCATAGGGGCATTAAGAGGAACCCCGAGGAGCCACTGGGTCTCCGCACACGCACACTGTCTCGGCACTGTAAGGCATTCCCGTCAAAATTTGATACACAGTCAAAATACACAACGGGGAAGTTACACAGCATTGCATTTCGGCCATGTTGCACACCTTTTGATGTGAATTTTCATCTTTGTTTCCACATGAATAATGTCGCTTCGTGAATCTGCACACAATTAGTGTCATTGTACAGAAAATGAGGCAGACAAACAGAAATTCTACTGATATCTGAGGACACTGCATAAAAACAAAAGGATTCATAAACATTATAGAAGCAATTACATCCCATTATTAAACGCTTTTTAATTTCTGACCCAAAAACAAAGCAAATTGCTTACTGTGACATAATGCACATTGGCTATGTACAATATGACCATGAAAGCGTAGAACATCAATAGCAGGGCGAAGACAATTCCTATTTATATCAGCAGGAAACTCGCACCTCCTCACATCCGTCGGGTTAAATTACATCATGATTGAGCAAGCTGAAGTATTTTCAGGACTCTTTTAGGGTGAAAATGAGAAACCAATAACATTAATAATGCATTGCTGTCATGTTCAAATATCATGCTAATTTTGAATCGCTAACGTGTAATGAGGGCCATTGTGCAACAATGCTGCCTCTGCACTAGATAATAAATGGATTTCCATAAAGTGATGGAGAATGGAGACACGCTTAACTTCTCTAGATCAAAAGCACTCATTCCCACAATCATGCATGCCCATGAAGGTGAGCATATTGATGTTATTTCAAAGATCCTGGCAGACATAAGCTGAATCTCAGCCCAGCCATGACTCTTATTCGATTTCATCATCTGTATCTAAACAACTGAACAGACCATCAGACTTTCTCTCAAAAAACCCAACCCATTAATCACAATGTAATTAAGATTGCAAAGCATTATGAGTGTTAGGAAATGGGCTTTGCTATCAAATTTATCCAGTTATATTTACTACAATATGTCCAAAAATAATTTCATTGTATTTTATTGTGACTATTAGACAATAGACAGAATTAAACAGTTGGGGACCAGTGAAGCTACCTCACTTTTCAGTCAAAGATTACAAGATTTTTAAATGTTACTACTGCAAAACATGCAAGATTCACAACAAAGACAAATACTGCTGCATATTAATAAAATATGGATATTGGAGAGGACTTCCTGGTCCTCTTGATACACCCACCTAACCCGATTTATCTTTAATAAAGTATTCAACCCAGATGGGGAAGCGAAGTTTTATTAACTATAGTATCTGTAGACATGGGAGCTGGTGATCATTGCCATGGTAAAATGAGTTCACCCTGTCCCAGTCTTGTGCCATTGCTATATCTATTACTGTCTCACACTGGGGGAAAAAAAGAAGAATATTTTAATTGTCACAAGGATCCAATTACCAAGCAAATTGGTTTGACCAGACAATATGAACTCTCTGTTAATGTTTGCCTGGAATACATTAATGAGTAGTGACTTTAGGTCTGCAATCTGATAAAAACATAGCCATCAAGACTTGAACTTCCCAACTACAAAGAAATGTAATATACTTCCAGTTAAATGTTAACTTCAACTTTGATACTACTCTTGTCAAACAGCCACTGGATTTCACATGAATGAACTCAACCCAGCTCCTTGTCAATACCTATTTTGCATGTTCTTTTTACCCAAAGAAAGCAAACTGAAGTGAACAGATACCCAAGAGGGTGGTAGAATTTGCCCATGTGAGTTTTACTTACATAAAAATGTTCTGAGTGCAGATTGAAAAATAATTGGTTCAATGAGATAACCAATTAAATTATAGATTAGGTGTGAGCAACCAATAAGATATCTTGGTCCAGTTGCTTGGACCCACCTCATTTACAAACTGATTGATTACTTCTCGGAACCATTTTTCATTCTGCCCTAAGAACATGTTTGTGTAAGTAAAACTCCCATGAGCATATAATTCACACAGGGAACGTAATACTTCATTACCTATCAAGAACTAGAAATGAGAACCTTACCAATGGAAAAAGCAATGAATTCATTAAGGCATAAGAGTAATGGATGCTGATACCTGTCATAATCCTGGCAGATCTCCAACAGTGCCACCAGGGCATTTAGGTACTCGTTGGGCCGGTAGGGGTGGATGTAGTGTAGAGAGCAGCTGTTTTTAGGGTCCCCGTTTGAAGCAGTAAAGTCAATAGCCACCTGCAAAAGTGTGAGTTCAACACAAGAGTGTGGCATCCTTTGATGCTCTGAAGACCAACATAGTCTTTACACTATACAAAGCAATGTCATTTCATTGAGAAAACCAGCCACCAAGTCCTCTCCTCTGCTACGGTCAAGGCCTGAAATCACGGTGGTGCAATGCATCATGTAAATCAAGGTGACTGATATTTCTTGGAGACTGATGACCTTAGTGTGACAATGACATGTTCTGAGCTGAAGTCAGTCAAAAACTTATGGCCATGTCCTCAGAGTCAGTTATGTTGGAGCTTATCTGCGTCATCCTGGCCAGGAGAAGTATGGCCAGCTCCAAGGGCAGTGACTAAGTATTTTAACAGAATGTCAATAAACCTAAAGCTGCTGTCTCTGGCCAACACTATAGCAAATCAGCTGCAGACTCAGTTAAGAAACTGAAAGCATCCACACTAGTGAAATCTTAATGTATGCTAAATGAATATTTCTTCCTGAAAATCTTAAATGTTGCGTGCATGCGTGGACCTTTGAAAACAACAACCGAAGGGTGAGCACTGCTTTCGTAAGTGGAAAAAGATCTAGTTTTAAGGTCTAGATTGCCCCACGGACTGAGGAATAAACAGTATATTGGACAAAACACTTGACTCACTGTGAAATGTATCTGGCATCCCCCCATGATGTAATCCAAGAAGGAATAGACTCTGAGAAGCTGCAGGAAAAACACACTGCATTATAAAATGCAGTGACTGCATGAAGATCACAAGCAAGAGAAAAGGCCCCAGTGTCCTTTATAGAAACATTCATCCATTAAAATACTGAAGTGTTTGTGCCAGAGCAGTACACGGGTGCTCTGTATCTATTTTTGACATGCATTTAGACTTAGGAACAAATGGGACGAGAGGAAGTGTGGCGTCTCCAACAGCCTCTCCAAGTGGAGCAGCGAAAGGAAGCGGTCTCTTCTCTCTCTGTCGCTCACAAACAAACAGACACACATACATACACACACTGAGCAGTCACGTTCCATGTCACATGTGCTCAACCCCAATGGCAGGACCCATTCTGAATGACACAGAAAGGCCTCTGTCACTGCATGTGTGTGTGGCAAAACCACATATGGCATTGCACACCCACCTTCAGCTCAGAGAGAATGACCACACCAGAATTTTTGTAGTTCTTCTTCTTTAACTTGTACTTTGGATTTATACATTCCCATGAAACCTTGATATACATATAAGAGTCACGTTAGTGTGCCACCGCTCTTTTACCAGCAAATAACAGAAAATATTATAGGGATTGTCGGTGGGCTATAATGAGGGATTTTCACAGCATACAACATGCATAACTGTGAGACATTAAGCATGTTTTTCTGGGCCATACTGACCTTGTTTTCTTCAGTCACTGTCTGCATTTCTCTGAACGTGGGGTAGAATTCTCCAATAAAATCATGCCTTCCCCTGGAATCATAATCCCAGACGAGGCACTGCAATACCCAAGAAAAGCCCTCTGTCAATTCATTCTCAGTACATATGACACTGTATCTGTCGAGCTGTTACTTGATCCCTATCATGAAGTGCGTAACAATCTTGACAATGCTAAACAAACAGAAATCACAGATCAGCTTCCCTTTTATGAAAACTGTACGGCGGAACCTAGTTATTAGGATTGATACATATCTACAGGAATCTACAAATGCTAAGAAGATTCTGTGAAAGAGCAATGCCATGGAAAGTGAAAGAGAAACAAGGTTTTCCCCCCCACTAATTTCCCTCAGGAACATCCCTGAATATAGCTAAAGACCATTACTTATAAGTACTTCTCATTACTGGAAGAAGTACCCACCTTCAGCCTCCTGTCCTCATCGCAGCTGCACAAAGAGCTCAGAGACACTTTAAATGTCTCCCAAACAGGGTTTAGATTGTTCTTGATTACCTGCCGAAACCAAGAAATATATAAGCTAAAGCCTAGTTTCAAGAAAGCACTCTGCACCCTAAAGCACCCATACCATGAACCTCCACATCCGAATGTCTACACATCCCTAAAGGGAAACCCTGATGGTCCATTTCCCACTCTGTGGCAAGAAGGCATCAAATTAGAGCTTATTTATGTTATATTACAGGTTCAAATCCAATCTGCTCAAAATGATGCATAAATATTATGAGGTTAAGGAAGCCTTTCTTCACAAAGCAGCCAAGCATCTCCTCACCTCGGTTCTGTGGACAAGTTGTTCCGTTTTATCATCATTAATTCTATAAATTTCCAAAAATGGGTCAGATTTACTGAAGAGATCCTGCAGAAAATGGAACAGAATCAGGCAATCGGCTGAAACAGAGATAGTGTTTCTAGGCTTTCCTTTATTCTTTGAAAGCAAGTTTTTTAACACAAGTTTTTTTAGACATTTAGACCCCATGCTGTGAGAAACAGAGAAAAAAGAAAGAATTTTGACATGGTGGCAGGGGTAAGGGTTTTGAAAATGTACGTACTGAAATTTCTTCTGAGACAGTTATACACATACACACTGAGTAATTGAGACTATTGAAATGAAGCTGGGCTCAATCTAAGCAACCTGAATGTCATTATATATGATATTATGGTTAGACACTAATACAGATAAAAAAAAAACACCTTGCCACAGCCAGACTTTATGACAAAAACCACACGGCTGAGAATGATCAGAGAAACCAGAGGGTATTAAAGCATTTCCATTAATGCTGCCTTTGCCACGTTTTTGAGTGTGCATTTCCAAATCAGACACCAGCGTCAAGAACAGTGAAAACGGCATGACTCACCTCCAGCTATTTAAACAGAGACTCCTCTGAGTCCTCTCCTATCTCAGTCATTTAAAAAAGCCAGAGTGTGTTTAAAAATTGAAAAGCTGCTTGGATAAATGTTCATATTTTTTTTCTCAATGGTTTGTTTTCTGACTGCGCTGCACCGGTTATTGCTTCCTTTTCACTGAAGTCATTCAATAGCTGGAATAATTTTGAGCGCATAATTGTCTTTGCATTACGCTGGTATATTTATAGCGCCGCTGAACGTTTCTTTTTTTTTTTTAGGAAACACACTGAATGGTATCTGTTGTTCCAGCAGACATGTGACAGGCCTAATCACACCAGGGCTCTGGGCTGCATCACTGGAGCTTTAATAGAGGCTAATGGATGAACCTCACAGACACGTTAGCATCTAAAAGGTGGCTAATCCAACAAATGCTACAAGGTGTTCAGTATGTGACACAGCCCATAAAAGCTGCTAGTTTTATGCATATAGTCTGTAAGACTAAAATGAGTTCATCAAAGGTGCAAGATATTGCTCTGATTTCTTCATTGTTCTCCACATGGGACTACTAAACATGGATTGCTAAGGCTTTTGTGAAGCTGATGTTGGTGTAACAGAATGCATAAATGTAAAACAGAGCTCTTTGCTTCTTACTGTTATCAAGCTTAACAAATTGCTCCAGAGTATGTTTCCCCAAAAGGCCTATGGCGTAATCTAGTCAGTCGACAGGCTGGGGAATTGATGAGTTTGCATTCTGGCTGCACTCCCTGAATACCATATTTCCATCATGTTCTTCTGCTGGATACCACAATCTGAGCATATCGATTACATCCCAGCGCCTCTCATAGTAACCACTGTTAACTCCTTTATTATTGTTACATTTTCCATCTTCAGTTGCAAGGAAAAAAAACAACTTATTGATTTCTCAGCTCATTGCTCAGGTTGCTTGCTTCTCGTAAGAGCCAGACCAGTTCACGACTTCTTAAATCCTGCTTTGTTTAAATTAATCGCTTTATGTGTGTCTGTGCTTGTCGTATAAGGTGCGTTAGGTCACGGACCTTCTGGGCAATGCACAGAGGGATTCTGGGAAATGGTGGCAGAGTGTCAGGCATAAAGAGAAGAGGCATGTGGGCAGAGGAACACAGGTCAGCAGTACAGCGTGTTGTGTGGGAGAAGCTGCAGGCCCCCGAGGACAGCAAAACAAAACTGTGGAGTAGCTAACATACCTCACTGAGAGCCTCTTTAACAGGCATCTCAAATGAAAGAATTCCCATAGTCAAATCTGGCCAATCACAGTCAATGTTAAGGTGTACGAATATTATGTATTATATGTATAATTAAAATGAACATAAACAATTTTATATAAGACATGTATCTTTACTATACAGGCAGTCCCCAGGCTATGAATGAGATCCATTTCCTAAGTGATTTAGTCACTTTTATAGGTAAGGCAGAAAAAATAGTAATACTGTTTATAATAATAATATTGATTATAAGGTAATATTATACAACAAGGGGGTGGTGCAGTGGTGCAGCAGTTCGCTCTGTTGCCGTACGCCTTTGGGACTAGGGCTTGAGTCTCCACCAGGATTCTGTAAGTGGAGATTAGATTTTCTCCCCATATCATTGTGGGGTTTCCTCCAGGTACTCTGGTTTCCCCCCCACAGTAGAAAAACATGCTGAGGTTAATTGAAGCTACCAAATTGCCCCCATGTGTGAGTGAATAGAGTGTGAGGGTGCCCTGCACTGGGCTGGTGCCCCATCCTGGGTTGTTCCCTGCCCTACAATGGGCTGGTGCCCTATCCTGGGTTGTTCCCTGCCCTGCACTGGGCTGATGCCCCATCCTGGGTTGTTCCTTGCCCTGCACTGGGCTGGTGCCCCATCCTGGGTTGTTCCTTGCCCTGCACTGGGCTGGTGCCCCATCCTGGGTTGTTCCCTGCCCTGCAATGGGCTGGTGCCCCATCCTGGGTTGTT
>JAODUD010000019.1:1668890-1713279 GCA_026784285.1 Stomatorhinus walkeri | reverse complement strand
AGAGAGAGAGAGAGAGAGAGAGAGAGAGAGAAATGCGGTTCTGTAGGAATAGGCAGAAATTCCTATGGACACACCCCAAAATCTTGTGGAAAGCCTTCCCAGAAGAGGGGGGTCCAACTTCATATTGATGCCTATGGATTTACAATGGAGTATCATAAAAGTTCCTGTAGGAGTAATGGCCAGGTGTCCCAATATAGTGGATATATAGTGCCAGTCTGAAAGTTATAAACCTACAAAACTCACCTTGTCATCAAGTTTCTCTGCAGAAAAGGAAAGCTCAACATATTCATTGTTTCCTGAAATTTCCTCCACGCTCACCTAGGAAACAAATTAAATGCATCGATCACTTCTCTAATTAAAAAAAAAACTCAGTTTATTTATGTAATGCAGTTTTTATATATTTACTTATTTCTTTATTGTGATTTTCATTCATACAAAAGCAGCTCACTGTATGAAGAAAAACTTTGTTATCTTTATTCAATATGTCGGAAAAATCGATAACTGATTATCCTCTTGAAAACTGATAACTGATAAGCCTCTAGGTGTTCTTGGGACAGAACGAGTCTTGTTATTTGGTGCCACGGTGAAGCAAGGCACAGAATCGTTATAGGTTTCTCGTATGGAGAGACTGATATCCTTGAATCTCACTCACCTTTGTCCATTTTGACACGTTCTGCATCTATCTGTTCATATGCTTGATTATTAAATTAAGTCAACAGAACAGGATTGCAGTATATGCTTGATAACCATGAGGCCCCAGCGCCTTACCAATGACCTGGGAGTGGTTAATGGGGCATATTAGGATGAGTCGTCAGTTTTATGGCAATTCTTTGTAGGTCAGTTACTGTTTCTAACAAATAACTCTTACCATCATAACATATTCTGCCAGATTATTGATTGCTTGTTCTTTTTCGACCATTTTAAATGCTATGATATGAAGGAGGCTATTCTGACATACAGAAATTTTGTTTTTGCATGGATAGTAAATTACACTCTTCCACCAACATCTTGTATGACACTATGCTTGGTCTCTGATAGCGTCTGCTCATTCCATGCCTTTCTGCATTGCCTTCCTTCCTTCCTAGAATTACAACAGGTTACCTATAACATGTTTTGAGAGGGAATCAAATTATACATTGGATTTTTGTGGATAAGTAATTCCATTTAAAAGTTTAAATGTCACAGACTGTTCTCTTCTCTGCTGGATGAGCTTCAAGGTGAATGATTTTCAAAGCACTGCAGTTCATGCGAATAATGAAATGTTCAGGGCGGCATATCAATAATCATTTAGTAATAATTGTTGGGTTTTATGAGGGCAGGCTGACAGGATTGTGAGAGAATGGGTGGAATGGCAACTATTCAAAAATATAGACTGTAAATATTGACTAAATATATTGTCCATACATTTAATCCATTTATGTAACATATTTTGGATGCCTGTTGAGATCCAATCAGTTACACAGCCATTGACTTCCTATTGCACCCTTTCATTGATTATGGCCAAGTGGAAACTACAGGTCAACAAGGATCCACAGTGAATACTTAATTAATACTGTGAACAGCACTAGCTGAACTACTGCTAGAGATAAAGTGTTTAGCGCACAAATGTATCAAATAGATCAGTGAGAGGTTTCACTATTATTAATAAGGTGCAGAAGACACAGGCCGACCCAGATATGCATCTACTGCAAAAATACAGCATTATTTACAGGCTAAACGGCCTCTACACATAGATTCTAGAGATTTACTGCGCGCATGCCAACTCGTATTTCATGAGCAATGGAGTATTTAATGGTGCACAATAACAGTCACGCAGATGTAGGTGTTAAAGTGAATGTAATGAGAGTTATGTGTTGGGGTGCATTGCAAGATCATTAAAGTGGGACAAAATGGCAGCCAGGTGGAAAGTGGTTGATTGAAGGAAATATTTTGTATGTGCCAGAGGCTCTGAGTCTCTACATGAGGCATATTACACCATAAACAAGTATATTAGGGTTTCGTGCATTACGGCACTTAAGGATCACAGTGATGAAATTAAGCTTCAGCTTTCACAATGGGCAAGATTATCCTTCTGTCAATTAAAGATTGGTTTAACTGACTTCCTGCTGGTTGCTTTTTGTTTGCAATTTGACTCAAAGCTGTAGCAATCCATCCAGAGTTGTTTCAAAGTATCTGGATAGATATAAAAAGACACACAATGTCTGAAAAACACACCGTTATAGTGGATTTCCCAGCATTCTTCCCAAATTTCAGAGACAGAAGCTTTACTATCTTCTTCTGAGCCACAATCTGTGAGAGAAAAAAGCTGATCAGACATTTTTAGAGCTGTGGAAAATTAATGCACCTTTGTAGTTATTTGTTATATGTTGCTACCTGACACCTCTTCTCTGGTTTCACATGTAGAAATGGCTGCTCACAGTGATGCAGCAGAGCTGTATAGGTGAGCACTCAGAGACCCTCCACTCTTCTGTTTCATCTTAAAGTACATCTAGCTAATTCAGGGCCTTTAACCACAAAATCTTTATTTTTCCAACCTCATTCGTTGGAATTGTTTAAGGTACTAATTTCCAGTGATGTTAGTATTTAATGGCACACCATGCTAAATTATCTTAAGCTAAATTACACATCTCATTTGGCAATGTCGGAAATTATTCTGAATACAGAACTGAAAATTTCTTAGAATCAACATGCACTACTAAATGCACCTGTAGAGAAAATGAGATTAGATTAAATTAAATCAAGACAAGGGTAACTTGCCTACCTGCTATACAGAGGTGGACAGTTCAGGTGCAGAAAGTAAAAAATCAGACTAAGATTTAGTTCAACCAACCAGTTGAGCATGAAGTGTCACAGTCTCAGAGTACTCAACTGATTCGTTGAAACAAAATCTTAGTCTGGATTTTTATTTTCTGGACCTAAACCATCTACCTCTGCTGCTAAAACATTGCACAGGTGGAGTTACACTACTGAAAATCATTTACTATTATGAATAGCGAGTATGTTAGTATGTGTCTTTTTTATTTTAAAAACACTGGGATGCACTGGTAGCAACATAGATTTACAAAGCAAAGTAATATTAGCAACATCCTTACCATTACCATCATCATTGTCAAGGGGCACTATTGGTTGTCAGAGATGTTCTCTCATGAATAATTGACATTTGACCATGAATCAGTAGTTTTACCCTTTGCCCCATGTAGTTGTGTCTTCTAAGTCTAACACTATGGCTTAGGGTTGAGTGAGCAGCATGCTGCCTGCTAATTAGCACCCATATTCACGCACAGGTTATAGAGTAAAACACACTGGTGCACACAAAAACCAATAGGCAAGTCTCTGAATGCCTCAGACCTGGATGAGACACCACGTCAGTGTCCTACCTTGCCAAGCGTGCACTCCATGCCTCCCAGGTAGTCATCCTCATGGGTGTCGATGCTATGAGACCCATGGATGTCGTATACCTCGAAACGCAGCTTCTGCACCTCCTCGAAGAGGTAGTCCAGAGTAAAGACCTTGCTGAAGGTAGGGTTCAGGTTACTCTTGATGACCTCTGTCCTGTCTATCTGGCTCAGTGAAGGAAAAAACCCATGATGGGTAAAGAGGGATGAGGGACCAATACAACAGCAAGAGGACAGTGACCCCTGAAAGAAATGACGCCTAGTCAATTCATCAAGGAGGCTTTCACATATGTATCTTTAAAAGTAAAATCATTCGAGGGTAATAGGAGACACATCCATCCATCTAGAGTCTGCTCTCCTGGTGAGCATCAGGGTAAATATGACACAAAATGATTCAGATAGAAAATATAATAGCCAATTTATTTCATACTGGTGAGCATTTACTATAGTACAAGTCTTATGCTGCAGTAAACAATCTTAAAGTTGGAAAAAGAAGAAAATGTCACAATGACACAATGAGTGAAGTAACTTGGCCATGCAACTGCCATCAGCACCTTGGACAGCAGCCGCCTGGCAATACAGATCCGATATTACAACGAAAGCTGCCTCTCTGGGGCATCCTTCATATACATAACACTATCTCCCACTGCATGTGGAATACCCTACATCACTAACACTATCTCCCACTGCATGTGGAATACCCTACATCACTAACACTATCTCCCACTGCATGTCGAATACCCTACATCCATAACACTAACTCCCACTGCATGTGGTATTCCCTATGTCCCTAGCACTAACTCACTCCCACTGCATTTGGTGTCCCCTATGTGCCTAACGCTAACTCCCACTGTATGTGGTATTCCCTGTGTCCCTAACGCTAACTCCCACTGCAAGTGGTATCCCCTACATTCCTAACAGTAACTGTCACTGCATGTGGTATCTCCTATATCCTAATGTTACCTTGACTCAAAAGATTGTCCATAGAGTATTATTAGACATATATAGTAAAAAAGAAAATTTCAGCCCTAGTAGATATTCTATCAATCCACCTATCTTTAGGTCACTGATTCTGGTCAGGGTTACGAGGCCTAGTCAATTTTTAAAATTCAAATAAAATTAGGCAGTGTATCAAATTATAAAACGAAATAAAAAGTCTTCCACTCAGCATAGCACTGCATTGTCATAATAGGTGGAAATGTGGTATGATTGTGTAGCAGTGCTAAATGAGTAAGATGGTATAATGTAATTAAAGTGGTGTTCAGCCTTTCGAGTCCAAGGAGTATTTTATAATGGAACAACACAAGAGTACAAGTGAAGGGCACACAGGGCAGCTGTCAGGCTCACTGGTTTAGAGTACATACATACGCATATACGTATGAGAAGGTTGAGTGTGTATCTCTCTATATACAGACGCTCCTCTACTTACGAATGAATTATGTTCTGAATGGCCATTCGCAAGTCGTTATTCAACATCATTTATACATTAAATGCAAGTACAAAGAACTAGGATGCTGAGAGTATGTACACTATGCTGCTGTGTGGTAGGAGTAGCGGCAAGAACTCATGCTAGGCTGAATTAGCGTGCTGAGAAAAAAAAATTATGTCGCGGACAGGAAACAGGAGCTCAAGGAACACAATTTGGACTTGCAGGCCTCTTCGTTCGTATGCCTGTAAGTTCGTAAGTTGAAAGTTCGTAAATAGAGAAGCATCTGTATACTGTACATATAAAACTGAAATCAAATGATGGAGATTCTGACCTTTGCTCAAGGCATGTGCATAACAGTGTTTATAAACAAACCTCTGCATTGGACTGGTAAGCACTTAATGAGCCACTGTACTGAGCAAGATACTATTTAATAAAACGCTTTATAAATTTGGGGTTTGTGTAATGCGACTTTGTACAGAACTCGCTATAATAAAATGGAAATTTAAAAGTGCATCTATATAGTTGTAATTTTTACCTTGAGGTAAAAGGTTACAACGAACTAAGGCCTGATAAGCTGAAGGTCACTCTTGTTTGATATTTTACATGCAGTGTGCTCTGATGCAGAATACTGTGTGGAAGCGGTAATAGAGTGCAGAAACACTGCTTAATTGTCCATTTTAATCTACCATCTGCCAGCACAGCACTGTAAACACTGTTCTGCTTACTGGAGCGGTGAAGCCCTTTGATGCCAAGCTGAAATGTGAATTTGTACGATTGTTGGACGGGACAGGGATGGCTGACGGAGGGCTTGTGAATGGAGGCTACGTGGTCAGCAATGGATATAAAATAATTTTTTTATTCTAATGAATATTAGCTTGGATTGTGCAAACTATGAATTCAGTCAATCTACAAAAAAAGGAAATCAAGTGGAATCTGCACCAAAAATAACTCTGAGTATTGATGCAGGAAGCCAAGGCCACTGGCTCCGATACAGCGATTTACAAACAAACATACAAAATGCATGAGAACTCCACAATAGTAGCCAGAAAACACAATATTTTTAAAAATCAAATGCAGCTTCATTAAGATTTGTTTCTGAGCAAATAACTTTGGTTCCAATTCTTGGGTCAGCAGACTGATCCCACTATTGGGCTCTGAAGAGATGTTTTTTACTTTTCCTGCAGTCCAACATATTCCTTCATTGATCGTACTAGGTATCCTTTAAAATACTTACAAATTTAAATGCATAAATTATTGTAAACTTACTAAAAACAATAGTTGTGCATTTACTGGGTAAAGATCTGCATCTTTGGTGTGACAACTCGATTAGACCTGAATGACGGCTGAAGGGTGACTGTGTGTTTCAAGCACACTTTTGGATGATTCAGAGGGATTAGATTCAGTAACTTCAATGGTCACAATGTGGCCCGAGTGAAATTCACTGCTGCCTGGAAAAAAACACCTGGTTTCTCTAAAACTCAGCTCATTTGTTTGTCTTTGCAAATAAATTTTCTGCATTAGATGTTTTGTATAGGACATGTGTTTTTTAATCCCACTCCTACCCACACCTGGAGAATTTCGACCTTCTTGTCTGTTCTGAAAGGATTTAGTATTAATATTAATAGAATGTGCACACATTCATTATAGGTGGTACAGTGAAATATTCAAACACCTGCTCCAGAAAGTCATCTGGTGAAGTTCTTATTAATAAGCGACCTGGGCCCTGTGCTGCCTGGAATAGGCTATAGAAGGCTGTATTTAATAAGCGGTTGGAAGATGGATGGATGGATGAATAGAAGGTTTGTTTTTGGGCTCATGAATAGAATGAATTGCATTGTCATTTTCCCTGACATAACATGTTAATTTAAAATCAGTCACAAGGGAAGACAACTAGACAGTGGGGTGTCATGGAGTGAATCCCCTAATCTGATGCCACTTGAGCTGAGAACCATGCAGGTACCTGTCTTTCACACACATGTGAAACAGTGTGAACTCACAAGTAACCACGAACTTTCGATTTTTCCAATATGAAAAGATGGAGTGATTGTGGGGTCCCTAACACACTTAAGGTTTGGGTCTTGAATTCCGCTCCGTGCTCTGTGCATGTGAGGGCTTTGCATGTTCTCCCCCTGCTCATACCTGCAGGTACTCCAACATCCCCAACAGTTCAAAGACATGCAATAAAGACTACAAGCTGATTTTTATTTCTGCATACAGTAGTATCTATGCAGCCGCGTACCCTACGCCATAACCTTACGCACACCTCACCAGAAATGTAACTACAGGTATCATGGTACCACGTAGGGCATGCAGCTACCTACAAAGATTATACACAGAAGCAAACATCAGGGATTAAATTGGCGAGCATGTGTCCCCTGTGACGGACGGGTGTCCTATCTATGGGGTCTCCCTGCATCGTGCCCTGTGTTGCGTTGCATGTGCTCCTCCTCACCCACATGAGCCCGGACTGGATGAGGGATTGGAAGATGAATAGATGGAAATGTAGGTAATTACTGGGGTTAACTATCTCACATTAGCTTAATGCATAGATAAAATGGGGCTCATTCCATAGATAATACCTGATAATAATATCTGAGATCTGTCATTAAGTTTCATTATTGTTTGTGTGAACTAAATAATTCTGAATCCTTGTACTTAATATATATCTTTTAGAAGTTTTACATTATTTCATTTAGTCAGTGTTCCATGTCAGAGAAGGGTTTACATGAACAATACCACAAAATACATTTGAGTACCCTGTACATGCATTTCTATTTTGTTGATAGGCCTAAAAACAATCCTTACTTAAAACCAACATATTCATCCCTGAGTACACTACTTTGGTACTGCATAACAAAGGGAGTACCGGCACCTGGTACTGGATAACAAGGGGAGTACTGTACCTAGTATTAAATAACAAGGGGAATTTCGAATCCTGGTACTACATAACAAATAAGGTACCAGCACCGGGTACTGATTAACAAGGGGAGTACCCGCACCTGGTACTGAATAACAAGGGGAGTACTAGACTTAGTATTAAATAACAAGAGGAATTTCGACACCTGGTACTGCATAACAAACGGAGTACCGGCACCTGGTACTCAATAACAAGGGGAGTACCGGCACCTGGTACTGAACAAAAAGGGGAGCACTGGACCTAGTATTAAATAACAAGGGGAATTTCGACTCCTGGTACTGCATGACAAAGGGAGTACCAGCACCTGGTACTGAATAACAAGGGGAGTACCGGCACCTTGTCTAAGTTACACATCTATCCACGTTTAGCTCTATACATTGGACCAAGATGGTAGAGGTTTTACAACTGGGGATAAACTGATACTCATGCTTGCAGAACAACCACACAAACTCAGTATATACAACTTGAGTACTATAGAATACCTCAGAAAAATTGGTGAACATGCTGCAATGCACACAGATACTGATAGAGTGAGTCCACCACTGTCATTTTGAGGCATCCGAGCGACTTAATAAAAATGACAGATAAGGTTTTCTGGGGTGTATAGAGCACATTTTGAAGGCAGTGTCACTTCCAGTCAAGCTGAACCATACTCAACATTCCAGCTCCCCATATTATTTCTTCTGCATGGCACTGATGATGGAGAATGCAGGCGGGATTAACATTTCATGCCGGCTTCTGATGCTGCATCATAGACAGCTCATTTCTTATACAAGACCCACATGTCAGGCTTTAGGGCTACACCCGACTGTAATTTGAAAAAGCCAATGACATTTAGACAACACACTGGTAGCTTCTGTTGCCCAGGTTGTGTACAGCGACACAACATTCTCAAAAGTGGGCACACCTACCCACAGAAAGGTTTATTTGTGCTATTCTCTAAATTTTAGTATAATTATGAAGATGGGGGGTTGGGGCAATTCTGTGCGCAATTCTGGCAGATGGTTGCTAGGTTTCTGGTTCCAATTCTTGGGTCAGTAGGCTGATCCCACTATTGGGCTCTTAAGCAACGTCCTTAACCCCAGTTGCTCGAGGGCCTGGCTGACCCTACTGTCTCCTCTACGTCAGTTTCATGAGGTGGCCTTCTGGGATGCTTTTCCAGCCATTCTGAAAGAAACCCCACATATATACTTTGCATTCATTGGCTGCTTTTCCTTCACTTTCTGATCAGACTCCTCCAAAACCATCTCTAACGGGTTTTGGTCAGGTGGTCAGGTCATGTGATGTGACGCTATCACTCTCCTTTGTAGATGGCTTGGTGTGTCAAAACTTATAACTGGTACTGTACATCATGAACAACACTGTACCAGCAAAGAATAATGTTATAACGAATTAAAAATACCAACAAAGTTAGAAAAATATAAATAGCATCTACTACCCTCATCCAGGCCTGTAGCCAGAATCAAATTTTGCAGTGGATCTGGTAAAGGTCTCTCTCGGTAGGTTTTAGCAACTTGGCAGAGGAGGTCCTTGCATAGCAGAAGGAGGGGGGGCTAAAGCAAATTTCGAAGGGGGTGAAAACTCAAGTTTTTACTAGCTGGCTACACACCTGCTCTCATCATAATAAAGTCAGGAGCTCAGTGTTCTGATTCTTCACCAAACTTGAAGCATGTTAGCTGATGTTAAAACGGCGTGCACAACAGTGCACCAGGGGTGTGAGGACCCACCTCTTCCCAGTCTCCCTCCCCCTGACCCATGAGGATGGCACAGGGATCGGACTTGTTCAGCGTATCCCGGTCCAGCAGATTCTTGCAGGAGACTCTCAGCTCCACTTTACAGGCATTTCTTGCGGGTGGTGAACTTGTCTGGTCCTGTGTGTCATTCATCACGGCTGAGAAGATAAGAGTTAAGGCATATTATTCAATGAAGTTGGGTGAATCTGCTAAAAATATATATTTATAAAACCAAAATTCCAGTTTTTGAGAATTATACTAGAATATTAAACTATACACTTATACTTCATTCATTCATTGCCACAAAACACTTCTTCAGGTCAAGGTCATGATGCAGTATGATCTCAGATAGAAAAGGTATAAAGTAAACCCTGTACAGGACAGCAAAAAACATACATCACTGTACATTAATGGTCAGAGGAATACTATGGAGATACTAACCCACCCAAAGAAAACGTCTTTGGGCTGAAATAACATCTGCAGCTGAGCTAGATCTTTCCATTAAGCCGCCTGTAACAAACAGCTTAGGAGCAGCTATTTAAAAATAACTAAAATCTTATTAAACTCTTCGTCATTTTACCCTCACATTTCCCCATTTTACAGTTCTCTTAAAGGTAAAGAATCATTTTTAGTTGAAAAGGACAGCTTTTAAGACTAAAAAGCCTGTCATTAGTATTCATGGATATACATATTAGCATGCAATATCAATACTCCTCTGCTGCAATGAATGAACACTTGACGATTCTATAATTTACGCAGAGAAGGATAATCTCTGTTTCATAATGGGGGTCAAAGACTTCTTTAAAACCCCTATAACGTAATTCACAGTATTCTGGATTTTGTAAAGACTCTTATTACAGTTACCCATTTCCTATCCAGTTATTATAGTTTTTGTTAACATTCACTCTTTTTCTCATCACCATCAAACGTCTCCACAGGCACCCTTTCAAATCTTTTCAATGTATGTAATCATTTGTCTTTTGCAATTCGCAGGTATATTAAAGAATTATGCACACTGTTACGATGCTACACGATGTTGGAATAAAGGAAAGAATGAACACCTGTTACATTATATTTTGCCTTATTTTAATATTACACTACATTAGAGTGCAACATAATTAAGGTTTCAGTAAATCTAAATCTACACATTATAATGGATATGTTTGCAAAATATATTTCTGACAAGATATTTTTGACAATCAGTTTTAATCAAGAACTGATACAGACATTACGTAGGGCAGTTCGGATTTTCTAGTGGAAACCTTTTTGTGTAACTTGTAAGTATCTTGCTGTCTGTCCAGCATTCCGGTTGCATTTAAGTTTATTTGAAAATGTTTAATTGGGTGTAGGCTACATTACTACGAATAAACAATCTAATTAATAATTTACCCAGTTCCCTTCAATACATGAGAAGTACAATTATGAAGCCCTAAAGTTGAAACAGAAAAATGCACGTCCGTGTCCAATTACAATGCTAAAGAAAAAAAATCAAGACTCATAAAGCGTCACAAGAGGCAATAAAAAAGTAATAATTGTAACAGTAATAACAACTGCATATCTATACAGTATAGAAGTCTTGATGCGATTCCCTTGTTAAATCACGCTCAAAACATAATTTGATCACTCATGGTATTTACAGAATTGCTAAGGCTCAGTTACTCTCGTGCTCGTAAACAAAATCGCTATCATTAACAAAGATGATAATAATGGAAGTCATATTGCTTTCGAGCTACAAATAACTAACAAATAAAGTACCGCTGTACGTAGAACAAAAATGCCGTCGTTTTGTTGTAAGGACATTTTATTAATTAATAAGACATGAAACAAAACGTTTAATTTTCCTTAGAGAAACAGAACACTGAAACAAAAATAGCATTATACTCGTAATTTAAAAAAGGCCAAGTCGTCGAAACACCACTACATATTTACACGCCACACATCTACAGAGATGCTTGCTTTAAGATATCGAAATACATTCAATGCACTCTTGCCGATATATTATTTAACTATGTTTTCAATCACTGAGATGTACATAAGGTCATCCACATTCCAATGCGGACCGCAAAACTCAGAAGATTCAAAAGAAGACAAAACACACCAATAAATGAAATGCTAGTCGATTTCGGGCATGTGAAGAATATTATAGTTGACTTATATTCTCAGTGAATTTCTTGTGCTGTGAAAAAATACTTCTTACCTGCTGTATTTCTCCGAGTAATCGCACTTGTTTAAACCACAGTCACCTCCGAGCTGTAGCGAACTCTGGATTGGAGGGAAAGCGAAGAGTGAAGAAGGTGAATTTGTTTGCATCTCTTATAATACGCACCATGTAGTCAGTGTCCGCTGGGGGGAGACATGGATGCGACTCTGGCTCGTCTCCAAAAGAGGCATCGCGCATGGTCGTCGTCGATCTGTCGGTATTTACGCTTCTTAAATTATGTCTCCCTCTCAATAAAAATAAGTCATAAATAAATAAAATACTATATGTAATGTACACAACATTTGTGAATGTGGTACACTGAAATAAATATTTCTGTAATTAAAAATGCAATGATTAATGCAATGGCTTGGTCATAGGGCTATTTTATCACGAAGCAGGATTTCTTGCTGCGCCGGATATCTTGTGGATTTAGGATTAATGTCTGGGTTAAATATAAGTGAACGAAGATACAGTCCATTTACACTTAGGTACCCGTTACCAAGTTATCAAGACAGGTCATCCAGCTAAGCAGGAAATCGTGCTTCGTGATATAGGACCCTGGTGTCAGTGGTTCTGATTTAGGAAACGATTTACTAGTTAGCTAGATGCAGGGGCGTAGTTAGAGCTGATTGGGTAGGGGGCTGATGGCAAACTATTCATGACTTAAGACAATAAATAAACGTTTATTTGGGGGGGAGGTAAAGTCTCCCTAAAATGGGGGTAACAGCCCCCTCGTTGGAAGTAAAAAAAAAAAAATAGGTAACAGAAAAGAAAACGGCAGATTACGGCAGATTATATCTCACACACGATTTCGCAACTCAAGCAGCTGAAGTGCTTCATTTCAATTTAAGGGCATGTGATGTTTATTTATTTATAGTTTATAAGAGTGCGATAAGTTTCCATCACAGATATATATATATATATATATATATATATATTGGTTATAAACAGCGGACAACAAGAATTAAATCTTCAAGTGATAACATATTGGGTATCCAGTTCAGATTAAATCGAAACCTTAAGGTGATAAGGAAAGACAGTGAAATGACAAATCAATATTAGGTTTTAGAACAGGCCTGTTAGGAACTGAAAATGACCTTATAAAAACAAGAAAGTGAATCTTAATGAATTTAATAAAAAACTAAAATAACAGCAGGGTGAGAAACAGAATTTCTTGAATGATACACAGTACATCTCAATGTCAGCCCACACACGCCCCATCTCAACAGGTTTAGACTAAAATACTCACAGCACCCACCGACTGGTGACAACAGTGCACGCTCCATATGTAGAGCTCCATTACACTGGGAAGTGCTGGGGAGTGAAATGGTCGCATGTGCAGCCCAGTCTGGCAGCCCGCTGGGCTCGACAAGTGTTCCGCTATGTCCATACACTCCCCTGGGCCGATGTGTCCTGCGACAAACAGACCAAATGGATAGCTCACGCTGCTCTGTCACTTCCAGATAACTCTCACACTTGTTTATAATTACCCAAAGCCTGGCTTCCAGATGTCACCAACTATCATTATCACCATCAGGGACACCAGTAACTCAGTAGCAAGATGACAAAACAAATCCTGTTCGTGTTAAAGTCGCCCAACTCCCTGTGAGAGCATCAGTCTGTCTCTATGATGTAAAAGCACATGCTGTCAGTGTTCAAACATGGTTCAGCTTTATTTTTCTTTTGAGTAAAAATGCATACATTTAAATATAAAAGTTGCAATGCATGATCATCTACAGATCATTAATTACAGTCGGTGCCCAGAAAACAACCATGACATTTTGTCATTTAATATCCCTTATATTCAAAGTAAAAACCAGCAAAAAAATAGTAGCATGTTTGTCTTCTTAGCCTACATGCTAATCTTTTACTTCCATAAAAAGATAGAAGAGAGTTAGGCAACCCTGATCCTGGAGTGCCAGTATACAGCACGTTTTCTATTCTGTTCAGGTGTAGGTTATCAGAAACCTGGTAGGATGGAAAACTTGTTAGACACAGGTATTCCAGGATCATGATTGCTTACCCCTGAGCTAGAATAACAAAATGCATCCTGTTCATTGACTTTCATTGAACTCCAGAAGGGGAAATTGCATCCTGTTAGTTGTCTAATCAACATCAATCACTACAAACAATATAAAATTGAGGGAAAAAACTGATAGAAAAAAAAGACTTGTCCTACATAATAAACGGGACCAGATTCCAGGCAAAGCTGAAATGGTGATAGAACCTGAATCTGAACCTGAGCTTCCAAGAGCCGTATATAATTTGTCAGAGCTCACTGACAATGTTTTCGATTTGATATTTTGGATTTGGGTGGTATGAGTGTGTACCCCATGCACTGGCAGCCTACCCTGGTTTATTACCTGCCTTGTGCCCATAGTTTCTGACATAGGCTCTGGATTTAAGAAAGTGCTGGTTTAGGAACTTATTAAAAACTGTAAAGGCACAACATATTCATTACATTTCAAAAGTGAAGAACTTCAGGTAACTCCATAGAATCAGGACACCAGCCAAAATGATTGAAAGTCACTACAAAAACATGTTGCTTCATATTGTACTGTCCATTAGAGGTATAACGATATACTCAGTCCACGAGACGAGACACGATATTGGCTTCACAAGGACGAGACAGGACGATATTTTAATAATAATTTAAGGAAATCTTCAGAGAGGAAATATATTACTGGAAAGCAGCCTTTTATTTTATTAATTTGAAACACAAAAATGCAGATGTTTGGTGAAATGTTTTAAATAATCACCTGCATCATATGCAGGAAAGAACAGAACAAATATCTGGCACCATAAAATATTTCACCACAATCCCAAATGACAGGCTTCTCTCGTATTTGACCACTCAATAGAACATAAACTAGGATATAAATAAAACAATATAAATAACAAATATAAACATTTTTTTATGTTTTCTTCACCGATGCAGTGGATTTAAGTAGAGCTATGATGGTGCTTCAATTGGCTTTGCATAGTAGTAGCGTTAGCCGCTGTGTACGGCATTATTTTCCTACAGTGCTTACAGATTCATGTTTTGTCTGTCACCCTTTCGCCATTTATATTTTCCGCTGGGTATTCAAAATGCTGACACGCAAAAGGTTTAAAAGTGTCTGGGGGATTTGCTATGGTAATTTCGTCATGCTTACAGCAGCTGATTTGCATCGCCTTCGCGAGACCGCCTTTCACTGTGACGAGAAATCTCGCCATGTTATAATATTGCGTTACACCCCTACTGTCCATCCATCTATCCTCAGCTGCTAATCCGGGGTTGGATCACGGGGCCAGCATTCTAAGCAGGGATGGCCAGACCTCCCTCTGCCCAGTCACCTCCTCCATCTCCATAGGGGGGATACCACTCGAGGGGCTCCCATGCAAATGAGGGATATACTCACTCCTGGGTCTGCCCCAGAGTCTCCTCCCAAAACACATGACATGCCCCAATTGCCTCCCAAGGGAGGAGTCCAGAAGGCATCCTAGACAGATGACTGGAAAACCCCAATTGACTCCTTTCGATGTGGAGGAGCAGCATCTCTACTTTGAGCCTCTCCTGAACGTCCGAGCTCCTCACCCTCCCTAAGGCTGAGCCCAGACACTGTGCAGAAGAAACTCCTTTCTGCTGCTTGTATCCGCCATCTTTCTTTTGGTCACTACACAGGGCTTATGACCATTGGTGAGGGTCGGAGAGAAGTTCAACCAGTAAATCAATAGTTTCGCCTTTTACCTCAGCTCTCACTTTACAAATCAGTACAATGTCTGCATGACTGCCGATGCTGTACTGATCCATACTTCCTTCACTCAAACTTAACAAGAACCCAAGAACTTCCCACCTTGAGGCAGTAACTCATACCCAACATGGAGGGGGCAATCCACCCTATTCCGGCTTTAAACCGTGACGAGATGTTTAGGCCCTGACCCTCATCCTGGCCAATTGACACGTGGCTGCAAAACGCCCCACTGCAGACCAGAAGTCACATCCTGTTAAAACTAGCCGAACCTTCTGTAAAAAACAAAACTGTGACTGAGCTCTATACCCCTGGCTGCGCCTACAAATTCTGTCCATAGGAGTTATGAAGAGAATCGCTGACAAAGGGCAGCCGTGGTGGCGTCCAATATCAGATATCAGCCTATAAGATATCTTGGAATGAGTATTGATTCATTTAAGTACCCTACAAAGTTACTGTTATAGCAAAATGAAATCCCCGCAGTTTTAGACATATTAGGAACAAACTGCAAACAAACACATTAAAATCGTATAAACAACTGTGACTTGGCCTCACTTATTGCACTGTCACTATGGGCTCCTGAGGTGGCATAATCAGAGTGAGATCTTTGTAAACTTTACCTAAAGATACCTTAAGGATTATAGATAAAGAACTTACCTTTCATTCTGTTCACCCTATTCACAGTATGCATGATATAAAAAGCAATTCTTGGTACAGTCAGTGATACGCCACATTTAACAAAATGAGATCCTTCACTAGATGGGGTTATGATGCATACCACACAAGGATTATTCACTTTGCTCATGGAAGTTTTACATTCACAAAAATGATCAGATTGTATAGGAGGGCAGGTGAAGCAACTCGAGGAAGCAAGACCAACCAATCAGATGTCTCTTCTAGCTGCTTGGACCCACCTCCTCTACAATCTGATTGGTTATCTCTCTGAACCAATCATTTTTCATTCTGCCCTCAGAACATTTTTGTGAAAGTTAAATTCCATGAGCGTTCACTTTCATTCTTCATGCACTGTATTCAACACCAGCTTTCTATATAGATTTAACAACGTGTGGATCATCAGTTTCCCATTAGGACTAAAATTACAGTCAAAATACCAAAAAAGAATGAACAGCCTGTATTCCATTTGCATGAACACACAGTGTAATATTACCTGGGTGACAGAAATGCTTACCGGGTCCCCCTTCCCAAAGTCCACCTGTTTGCCTTGGGTTTCTCTGGTAAGTCATATTGAGACATTGCTAAAACAATATAAAAGTCTGTCCTGAAATGTTCCTCTTTAAATTTTTATTTTCATTGTGATAAATCCTAAATGACAACACGTCACACATATCAAGGCTAACAGAAACCCCACCATGAGCATAAACCATAATAAGGTTTTATTTAGTACCATGGAGTTTCAATTACTGATCAGAAAATGACTTTGGGATGAAGTTCTCAATTGTGAATTCATTCTATTATAGATCCCAGAACCCCGGAGTGAAGATGGTGAGCTACGTGGTTGCTCTCTCTAGCCTGTGTAATTACGGTAAACAAGTCCGCACTTCGCAGGTAGCGGGGATTCCGGAATACACAGCTGGCTCTCCATTAAGCGTCACATCTTTTTCATAACCACTGTAATGAATGCACAAGTATTATTAAGAACTGGAGTAAGCAATTGAAGAGTAATATTAAATAAGCATGACCACCATAACCAACTCAGCACTTGAAATCCTCAGAGCCTTGATTCCGTACCATTTCCCCTGTGCAATTGTTAACATATAAACAAACACCCTTCCAAAAGACTGCTGTACTGAATACCAAACCTGATTGCAGGAAATATTAGTAACATATTCTTGCTTTTTAAAAAGGTAATACCAGTAACACCAAAATAATCATGACCTTCAGATTATTCTGGAGGCAGTGTAGACAGAGGAAAGGTTGCATCGCCAAAACAGTCTGCTGTTTTCAGGATAAATCACACACTAAATACCATACTCAGTACCCCTCAATATTGTTCTCCAGTGTTTCTGAATCTCCTCATCTGCATATTATTGTAAATATCATAGTTTAATTAATATCTAATTGAAGGGAACCAAAAAAATCTCTCTATCCAATGGATTGAATAACAGGACGCTTGACCATCAACATCAAGCTGAGCTTGTCATTCTTTCATAATCTGATCTCACAGCATAGATGGCAAAAATAGACAGGTCCTGAAGAGGTGTAGGTTGGTGTTTACATAAGACACCCACTGTCCTCTCATTGCCACTGCCCACTGAGCAAAGCCCCAAATGCTTTACAGTCCTCCTGCTGTGGGAGCAGCTGCATTTCAAATGATATGAAGAGTGGACTACTTGTCTGTTTATTTGCAGAAAGACAGGCATGTTTCCAGGCAAAATTATGCAACCACTTCATTGAATGAATCTCAGCCAAAGCTGATATTTTGTCATTTTTTTGCTCGAATAAATAGGAACAAGGGGGGGAGAAATCAGAAGACATGCCATTTTTCAAGGCAGATGTCAGTTATGCTGCACATCCTTTCCAAATTGATTCCTAAAACACTACAAAAACACACCGTTTATTTATTTATATATATATATATATATATATATATGTATGTTACTCAGCAACCTTTACTCTGATACAAAAGGCTTAAAGTACTTAACCTACCCACTTTCCATTAAGGGGCAGCCAGAAAAACTAACAAGCATACAAATTTCTTTTACCCTAGATACCAGATACTTAGGGAAACTAGGCAACAATCACCTTCCTATGGGGCAAGAAATCTAGCTGGGTTCAAGCTGTTGGGCCCAGCGCCAAGAATGAAACCAGTCCATGAATTACACTGGAAGTGCATATGCATACAACCTTATGAGAAGATCAGCATGCACCGTTTCATGCATCAGGACTCAAAGTTTTGATCATGCTAAACCAACACCTGCAATTCACTGCTCTAAGAACGCAAACAGGTCGAACAGAAGGACACGAGCGAGACAGCTTTAGATATTTTTTTTATTCTGAAAAGTTCCACCTTAAGTATCTCACTTCTTCTTGTCCACATCCTGCTCGGCGGCCTCCTTCGCTCTCTTGGCACGAATGCCAAAAAGACGTGCATTGGCACGGGCCATGCGCAGGCTGGCAAATGCCTTGAAGTTCTTCTCGTCTTCTGAGATCACCCGGGCCTTCTCCTTCTTGTACACCTGCGGAGGAAATGTCTGGTCAGCAGCTAATCCACAAGAGACCATATTCCAAGGCCTACAGCCACCTACGCTCGTTTAACCAAGCATACTTAAGAGGTAAACATTTGAGTAGCAGGGTCAGGAGAGCGGACTCAGCTCCAAATTATGATACGTACACTCCTGATGGGCATGACCGGTCCAGAGAGCTGTGTAGCCATCTTGAGCTCTTCGGGCTAGAGAGAACACACAAGGTCAGAAAAAGTACTAAGAAAGCACACACTTCTATAAAAATTTTACGGACTTTAGCAATCTTGCCATTCTGGATTCAACAAACCTTAAGTCACCACATTAAAGGGAATTGGGAAATTTGGAAACTTTGCTCAGAAATAAAAACAAGCTTAATTAGAAAAGGAAAATATTCAAATGTTCAAAAGCGACAGCAGTGGAGGGCAATATCTGGAGATGAAACTTACAGAGCTGTCTCCCTTCCTGGGAGCAGAGGCCTTCTTGGGGAAGAGGATGAGTTTGGAGCGATACTCCTTCAGCCTCTGGACATTAACCTGCAGCGACTCTGTAGACTTGTTGCGACGACGAGGGTCCACGGCAATGCCGATGGTGCGCGCCACCTTCTTGTGAATGCCGGCGGCCTGGGGGAGCACAAAAGGACCAGCAATCAGGCACTGGGATGTGGAAGGCGAGAACCAGAGCCGCACACGCACTTCACACCCACACTTCAGACTCTTATGCACCAGGAAAGGCTGCAAGCATTCCATTATTAACCTCACAATTGTTTAGATGTTTGTAAGAACAACTGAAAATTTAACTGCAGTCATCAGAAAAAGGGGTTCAGCATTATCATCAAAATGGTACAGAGATTCCGGAGAAAGTGTCATCATCTGACTGCCAAAATGCTCTTGACAACAGTAACCAAGAGCAACCAAACACTCCAATTTAAGACAAGCTGCAGGCTGTTCTTACCTTTAGCTCCTCCAGAGTGAACCCCCGTCCAGCACGGACCTTGGTGTTATATCTGATGGTGGGACACCTGACAGCCGGGCGCAGGGGACCAGCGACAGGCCGAGGAGCGATACGGCGAGCCTTTGCCTGGCGGGCCTTTCGCCTGGGGACGTGTACAGCAAGTTACTGGCTGAAACCGTTCGTGGTGCGATATGCAGCTCACATACATGCAGGACTATGAGAGGCTTACCTGCGGATTTTCCTGGCAGGCTGGTTGAACCATGTGCGAACCCTTCTCTGCCAATCTTTGTGGAAATGGGGGTTCAAGATCATGCCATTTCGGCTGGGAGCCATGGCTACTTATTTCCCTGTTAAAAGTGTAAAAACAGAGCAAATTTGTGTAACTGCATACCATACTAAATACAAACAATCAACTGAAAAATTATCTACAGTAACCAGTGGGCGAAGAGCTCCGGAAATGTTTACCAGACGGTAGGGCGACTAGGAAAGAAAGATCAGCACCACCAGGTCATAAGCTGATTAACCACTACATCAGTCAGCTACGATACTTAAGCAATAGCAGACCCGTTTTTTTCTTCGTCTGAAGAATTTTGAGATGCCAAATGAATGCAACGTGTACTGCAGAACTGCCAAACTCGCAGGCCAACCATTCTACGGTAAGAAAACTATTGCCGGGTTATTCAACGAAAAGGACAACGGAAATGCGGAAATAAAGCTCCGTGCTCAAGACGACAATGTATATCCTCGAAGTGCCGTTAAACAATGCAGTTTCATACCGGCAGCTGAACGTTAGCGTCAGTAAAATGTGCACTACCGGTAATCATGGAAGGGAAAGGCATCCCAACACTGTAACCCACGTAACACATCTTTTTGATGGCAGATTTTCACAATACTGCACACATTCAACTTGTGTCATACTACTAATAATATCGAGATAGAAAAATATACAGAAGTGTTATTCGATTTTAAGGATTATGAAAGATTTTAGCCAAAATATAGCTAGTCGTTTTCCACTCACCGTCCTCAAGAAATATGGCCGGGCGGAAAAAGAAAGAAATTCGCAGAGAATCCTGGGATATTAAATGGACCAGCCAATGACAAAGGGGCCTGTGCCCCGACGACCCGGAAACACTAACTCGGCCAGTCCTCCGCGCGGCCATGGTGGAGCGTTTAATGTGATGTTATGTTGGGTTTATTATTCCTTTTGAATTCTGTGCTAACGATGTATATTCTGCAAATACGACGGTCCTGTGTCTTCATTTAGATTAATTCATCCAAATACTAAAGTTAATTCAATACGTTTCGTATTAATATCTTTCTGTCTATCTGTCTATCAATCATTAAGTCGTTTGCACTGTGTGATGGTCATCATTTGTAATTATACCGATTCCTGAACTGCTACCAGCAAAACTCCCACGTTAGGGTTGCAAATGCCACTTACCACCCCAGCTGGTCTTCCTGTGACCGACTCCGTTTGTTATCGTAATGTTAAAAATCTGATGTTGCCTTTTTTCATTTAGCTGTTTTTATAAAGTCTACGTGAATCTAAAGTGTTCCCGGTGGCATTCGCAGGTATGTGCAGGAAACTTGTCACATTTTCCTCATCAACTCTCAAAAAAGGGCACTGACAATTTCTTTCCGCTAGGTGCCGTTGCACTGTACGATGACAGCTTTATTTTAGCTTTTTTAGCGTGTTTCCACTAATCGCAGAGTATGTTTGTAAACAATTGTAGACATTTACTTATAAGCACATAATTCATTTTCTATAACACCTGCTATTTTTATTTTACATATTTAAAGTTATATAATGTGATTTACACGGTATAAGAATAAGGTTTTACCGAAGGTTAAAAGTTAAATTGGCATGGGGAGTCATGTGATATCTGCGTAAATAATCTTTGAATTTTTAGTATGTTCTTTAATGATTATTATAATTATTATTATCAATAATAATCTTTAGAATTTCTAGCATGTTCTTTATCATTCTTTGATCTAGGAAGAAGTTCCTGACGTCAGGGATTCATTAATCATTGATGTGTAGCATTTAAGCAGGACAGGGTAAAAGTCGAAGCCATGAATGTTAACTGAACATTTCACAAGGACTCTTCTTATTTTTGGAAGTATAGCTTGGTATGCATTATATTTCATTGTGGATCAAGTGAACCCTGGATTTTATCCTAAAGCAATTTCAAATTATAAATGTTTCAAATTTAGTTTTGGGCATTATGATTTTTTTAGGCAAACCATGAACCATTTTCAGCAAAATGCACTGAAATGAAGAGGAGTTGTATCATGCAGCTGTTCCTTGTTGCCTTACATGCACCATGGCCAGATCACCCCTCACATTACTTTGGCACAAATCTAACCAATCAAATGAAGCCTGTCTGTTTCCTCCTGCAGTCTGGCTTGAAATGACTAGACACCCTTGTCACGTGACACTCTGCCTCTTCCCTGAACTGTGTTGCCTCCTTATTGGGAAACTTGTCTATGTCTCCCTTTATATAGATATCCTAAAGCTGTGCGTGAACTGTATGAGAAATCCTAAAGGTAGACTAAAGAAAAAACCTAGAAAACACAAATGGTATAGATTAGATGAAGTTTATTGATCCCTGAGGGAAATTTAAGCAAATAAGTGTGATTTAAACATTCCTGTCAAAATGACATTATTGATAACATCTTAATAACATGATATTAGATGAGGGGAACTCCCCAAAAACAGGTTACCCCTTAAAGAACACTAGAGTCATGTAGCTCTGACTCACAGGCTGGAAGAACTTAAAAGTTGTGGGTCCAAATCCCACTGCCTGCAGATTAATCATATTGATCCTGGGCCCGTAACCCCAATTGCCCTGGGATGTTTGTTGACCCTGTTTCCTTATCCTCACTTGGTTCTATTACAACAGCATATTTAATTAATTACCAATTACTTGAATTGCTGAAATTGATCTGCACACAAAGACAGTAGTCATGCTTCCTTATTTCCAATGATCCCTAAAACCCTCATTTCTGTACCAGTAACTTGGAAGACACACACACAGTGCTACAGGTATTGCAATATGGTGTGATGTTTGGTGGACTGGACTAATGGAAATCTGTCATGCCTCTCGTGTCCTCTGACCCTGTGTGGATGTGTCTGGGGCTGATAATGTTCTGCCTTGGCCTTATTGCACACATTGAAATTGGTAAGATTACTACCTAGTCATTAATCATTGATTAGCCTTGCTAACAAAAAGTCTTATCATGCACAGTGGGCAAAGGTTTGCGATGTACAAGCCATATCTGAGGAAAGACAACCAATGCCAACAGTCACCATGTGTGTTCCAATTTAAGTCGTCTGTCTTTTTGCCTACCTGCTTTAGCATTAATATTGTAAGACCAAACCTCTCTTGGGTTCACAGGTCATCTTTTTAATTTATACAACAACAAAGATAATTATACGAATTCAGACGCTCCTCTGCTTAGAGCTTTCAGACATACGAACGAAGAGGACTGCAAGTCCAATCTATGTTCATTGGGCTCCCGTTTCCTGTCCGCAACATCATTTTTTTTCTGCGCGCCAATTCCGCCTAGTATGACTGCCACGCAGCAGCGCAGTGTGCGTACTCTCAGCAGCCTAGTTCTTTGTACTTGTGTATAACCTTCAAATGATGTTGAACAAGACTTATGATGAACATTTCAAATTACAAATGGCCGTTCGGAACATATCTTGTTCGCGAGTAGAGGAGTGTCTGTACATATTCATACTATTGTTTTGCCACAAACTATAAAAGTATACTTGGAATTGTTAAGCTATTAACAGGCAATATTATAATTTACCAACATTAGTTTAGGAGCATATTTTCAGAGCATTCCCATTCATGCTAATAACCCATAAACAGTTTAAAAACCAGTATCTAAAGACAGTTTTCCTTAAGTCACACATATGAATAACTTCCCAGATCTACGCCACCTATTTCCCTATTCCTGATATTCCACGTCGATCAGAAACATGCCCTGACAGGCAAGCTGCAAAGCTCGTGGAGCCACTTCTAGGTTTGGCCATCTGTACTATTTTCAAACAGTTACCAAAAGAGGTTTGTTTCTGTGTGTATGTGATGAGGTAGAACAATGAAGACTCCACCTGAATTACCTGACTTTGAAGTTGTGTCGAGTTTTTTCAGGACTGGTTGACATCCCTACATTTTGTCTTGTATTTTCTGCCATTCCTTCTCTTTTACAGCATGAATGAGCTCCTGGAATTTTTGCTGATGCAATGTAATGGCATCCCATCGAGGACCCGCCTCTGCCGCATTCCCTATGCTACCTGGGGTAAATTACAGCACCCCCCCAACCCTATACAGGCTAAGTGGTTATAAGATCATTGGACACAGAGAAACTGCACAATCGCAATAGAGACATGAACAGTGTTTCAAGTTAAAATCTTGAATTTGGTGATCAGTGTTGACACACCACAGCACACAACAACAAAATGTGTCCTCTGCATTTAACCCATATGTGACATAGCAGGGGGCAGCTAATTCTAATTCAACGCCCAGGGGACACTGCTTGGCTGTGGCATCTTGCTCAGGGTACCTCAGTGGTGCCTTGCTGGTCGGGGATTTGAACCAGCAATCTTTCAATTACAAGTGTACTTCCCAAACCATTAAGACACCACTGTTGAGGTTTGCTTACAAAGTGTGAATTTTGTCATTGCTATACTTGTTACTCTTGTCTTGGTAGGCCCCTCCCAGTGGATCGTCATAAACCACTGCTTATTGTGACACCTCACTAGACACTCACTGGCAGGCATCGGCCGAAAACCTTAACATGCTACAAACTGGGGAGATGACTCAGACACACAGCCTGCCATTCGCCAGTTGGCTGAGGCTGTTCACAGTATGTCGAGCAGAAGGGTCATTGTGCTGACTTTACGGACTGATTGGTTTCCTTAGTTATGCTATTGGCTGCTCCGTTTAGAAGACACTCCAGTCTTTTAACAGTAGAGCCCAAAGAACCAGAGGCAATGATTCATTTTCTCTGGTACATACAGGCTTCAACCTGTCTAAGCCAGGCATCAACGTCTGGTATTTAAGTACCATTTAATTCCTTAGGTGATGCTTTCTTAATTTATTAACCTAGACATTGTACTAGAGCAATTCAATTAAGCACCTTGCTCAAGCATACAATAGCAGACCCTATACTGGATTTTAAGCTGCCACTATTTAAAAAAGGTTACGCTCATCTTCCAAAAATGTGACTATGCACTGTCAGGAAAAAACAAAAAGAGTACTAATTGTACCTTTGCTTGTCACGGGGCTGGACCCTCAAGGGCTATTCTTTTAGGTATAGAAATCAACTCTTGACATCCCCAAGGTACAAACAGCATTAATGTATCCGCAATTGTACAAAATGTTCCATTTATGTATCTTCAAAGGTACATTTACCCTTGAGGGTGCAGCCCCAATGACAAGCAAAGGTACAAATTGTTACTTTTTCCTGACAGTGAGTAAAGAAAGTCTCTGAAACACAGCCTGACATTTCCTCCAAACATGAAGATTTTAATAGCAAATTTGAAAAAGTCCCTGCATACTGCAGTGATCTGGCTGTAAGATTTCCAGCAGTGAGTGGAACACCTGTCACTGAACCAGCCCTACAATTAATTCTCTCCTAGTCAAAGCTGCGAAACTGTAATTTAGATATTAGCATTAAATCAAGAGCAGACGGGGGTTTCTCAGAAAATGTTTTGCTGGTGTTTCTTCTTAAAGAAAAGAGGTTGTGGTGCAACTTCACTGGGCCAGCAGCCTTGGTAGGGTTAATGTGGCGGATTCCTGTGGATTAACTTAAGAGGAAGTTCAGCTTCCAGGAGTGCTACTCCGCCTCAGCAGACTTGACGAATTTCTCGTAGGCATTCTCATCCATCAATGCGTCCACCTCAGTTGGGTTACTAATGGTTATTTTAATCAGCCATCCTAGTAGAGACATACAGGGATTAATATCAGGAAAATGCTAGGAGCGTGCCCCCCCTTACTCTCCACTTGCTGCGATATGCTCACCATCCTTATAGCAGGATTTGTTGACAAGCGAAGGGTTGTCCCCCAGTTCTTGGTTTACTTCAGTCACCTCCCCGGTAATGGGGGCGTACAGCTCACTGGCAGCCTTTACGCTCTCCAGAGCACCAAACTCCTCTACGACACAAGGAAAACAAAACGCCATAGAACACACAATGCCTTTTACACCAAGAGGAAGATTTTTACCCAAAAATAAGATGATAAAGCAATAAAATGAGTAGAGTGGGTTTACCCATTTGTTCCAGTTTTGTACCAACTTCTGGGAGGCTACAGTACACCACATCTCCCAAAGCTTCCTGAAACAGACGGAGGGGACCATTTTTAAATGCAATCACTAGTAAGTATCGTTGCAATTCAGACCGGCTTGTTTTTAGGTTCAGTACAACCTAACTGAACAGGGGCTAGTACCGCAAAGGTAGACTTCTGGTTTAACCGGATAACTTGTCAGGTTTAAGGTATCCCCGTTTAAACGGGCGTCATCTTTGTTTACTTACATTTACCCCAGACTACCTTAAATCTGACAAGCAAGAAATCCTGCTTCATGACACAGCCCCCAGGCTTCCTTGACTTGTTTATTCTGCGGTCTAAAAAGAGGCTATATACATAAACACTTTGAGCTATAGATAGTGTGTCAGATAGCATTTGTTACAACATCTCACTCTCCAGTATCCAGAAAACAATGGAAAAAATCTCTCTCTGTCTGATCTGTCCATGTGCACATATCTTTTGTGGTACCATCCACACACAAGCGCAGCCAGTAAGCAAAATAAACTCAGAGACTAAGAGGGTGAGTCAGGTATGTAACCAGCCTACAAACTCAAAGGCGCCATGGCACCTACCTGGGCAAAATCACTGATGCCGACAGTTCCGACCCCACCGTCTACACGTACCCACTCATGTTTCTCTGTGAATCTGAGTACTGCGAAAAAGCATCGTTACCTGATGCATGCAATCCAAATTCACATATGAAAGACATCCTAGAATACTGACCATAGGACACAGGATTAGAACTTTCAATCCCATAGCAGAATAACCAACTGAATATTTACACATGTATGAGCTAACAAGTATAATTCAAAAATTGCAATTACTTAAATTCAGGCAAAATGGATCCACTATATGCACTACTATATGTCATTACAGTAGTGTCTCTGCACAGTAAGATCAGAGTTTTGGGTAGAGTACAACATATCTGATGGAACAAAGGGCAAAGTATAGCAATGTACATTAATGAGCAACAAAGGACTTGTGTAACACAGATCCTGAGGTGAAGTGTCAAGTAATCTCATCACAAGCATAACTAGTGGCAGTTTCTAAAGTGCAGAATTTAATTCTTAAAGTGAAACTTAAAAAGAGGGCTAAATTCATTTTGTAAAGTCATATGCCATGATTATAAAATGTGAAGTGGGCTGCAATTATGGTTACTTGTATCTTTCCAGTAAATACTAACACATAGCTAAATCCATGGGAACATTAGCACTTCCATACTTTTATTATAAAGAGTCAACCATTTTTATAATCAAAGACATTTTCGTGTATGTTTTTATTTGTCCTAGAAGTCCAACTTTGTCACTTTTAGGCATGCAAAGGTATTAGCGAACCAGTGTACGCACATGGTATTAACGAGTGCCGATGCCACCACGATCCATTCTCTCTGCTTTCATCACAATCAGAATTTATTTTAAAAACAGCAAAAATTGAAAATTTCACTTGCCTAAAACTAACCAAGAAACAATCTCCATGTCATTACAGGTAACATCTAGCCGACTAACTGGCATCAACGAGGTAAAAAGAATCAGGCAACCTTTGATGCAAGTCATCTTTACGATTATCACGTATCGTATTTCAGACGTTTAAGTTTAATGGCGAGTTCGTGCAGCTTTTACAGTAACCTCAAAACCACGACTAAACTGTTTATCGTATTCTTTTCACCATTTCCGCCTTCAACCCAGTTATAATTAGCATAAATTACAAAATATACGTACTTAGTGCAATTCAAGCAAGCAGGTGCATTTCAGTATTTAAAAGCAACTATTAACTTTGGAAGTTACATCTTCTACCTGCGATGTCACATATCTTAGTCTTCTCATTTGAATGTATATAGTTATTCCAGGGAATTGCATGAGTTGTTTCGGAAATTACCTGGCTTACTTGGTAAAAAGTGCGAATTATGCGATGTAGCACAGCGCAGTCTCGACTGATCCCTTAAGTCAGTAGCACGTAGCGCGACATAAAAGCCCGGAGCGCGTGAAGTCTTACTTGCGGAGGGTTTGGGGGTCGTGCATAGCGCCCTCGGGAAGCACGCCTTCCCCAGTATCAGGGGCCGAGCAGTCTTGGCAGTTCGGGAAAACAGAGGCAGCGCCGAGGTGAAGTTCAGCGACGAAGAGCGCAACAGCACCGCGCACATCGCCATCTTCTTCGAGTCTAGGCAGAAGTGAGTTGCGGGCTCCTGAGCGAGCATCACCACTCGGGGCGCGACCGCGCACGGCGCCAGCGGGATCGCGGAGCGCCTGATCGCATTGAACGGCCTTGCAGCCTCATGGGGTTATGTTAACCTATTACAATAATGTATCTAGTTACGAATTTAAACCTAAATGCACATTTAACCTGAAAAAGACAGAAAAAACGATTCACCACAATTTTGTTTTTTAAAAGTTTTGAAACTAATAACACAGGGCAGATCAGGTCTTTTTTCCATGGCCACAGACTGTAGGTCACTGTGGGAGGCCCAGCTGAGAGATTTAATCCCTCCAGCATGACCTGGGTCTTCCCCAGGGCCTTCCTGAACCATCTCAGCTGTCTGCTCTTGATCCAAATGAGCAGCAGCTCAATTTCAAGGTCCCTCTGGAACTCATCCTGTTATGGAGAGTGAGCTTAGCAACCCCGTGGACCCTCTTATCACATATACATGTAGCCTTGTTGTTTTAGTCATTACCTACAGATCAGGACTATAGATGAGGACAGGGACATCAGCCAATAAAACCCTGTTCCTCGTATGACGACTTAATTCTTGTTTCACCACCAGGGTTATTTTCGGTTTCTGAAAAACTGCAGTCACAACCAATCTGTAAGTCAATATTTTACTCACTTTGATTCAATAACACTGCCTCCATTCACCAGGAAAAGGAGTTCCTCAAAATGTTCTTTCTGCTGCTGGTAAGCATCACCCAGCTTTTGGGGTGTTGAAATGTTTCTCAAAACATCTTTAGGGTCAACTGTCAGTCTCTTTCCATGACCCATCCAAACTTCAGACTTTTGCCTTTGCTGTAGCCTTTCTGGGCAGTCAGTGCCATTTAGTTGTTCCTGGTAACCCCTGTATATGCACAGACTGGTTTCTGGTCACAGCTCTTTGCATTCATTGCAATAAGTCCGGTGGTCCATGAACATGGGCCATTCTAACTCGATGATCTTGACATCCTTTGCCACATAGCAGCAGTTTTTCTAGAGGTATGACTTAAACTCATCTCACAAAGAAACTGCATCCAGAGATAGCAAATCCTAACTCTCCAACTGGGTCGTCCTGCCCAGCCTGCTCTGAATCTAGCTCACTACTAAGTGGTGATGGGGAGATAACTCTATCTCTCTCTTCACCCAAGTTTCTGAGGAGCTCACCCACTTTTTCTAAAATGGCTGTTTGGTGCATGCACAATTATTATTATTATTATTATTATTATTATTATTATTATGGCAGCACGGTGGTGCAGGGGTTAGCACTGCTGCCTCTGAGTCTCTGCCAGGGTTTCATGTGTGTGGAGTTTGTATGTTCTCCACATGTTGTCATGGGGTTTCCTCCAGGTACTCTGGTTTCCCCCCACAGTTCAAAAAACATGCTGAGGCTAATCAGAGTTACCAAGTTGTGTGAGTGTGAGTGAATGGAGTGTGAGTGTGTCCTGTGATTGGTTCATGCCCCATCCTGGGTTGTTCCCTGCCTTGCACCTGTAGCCTCTGGGATAGGCCCTGTGACCCTGAATATGATAAAAGGAGAAAATGGATGCAATAATAATGACGAGGAGGAAGAAGAAGCTGGAAGTTTACATTTTGTCCAAAAGATCAAAGCAGTTACTTTCTGGAAATTAGTGTGACATGGTGGTGCAGTGGTTAGCACTGCAGCTTTACAGCATGAAGGTCCTGGGTTTGGTCCCTGGTCCTTTCTGTGTGGCGTTTGCATGCTCTCCTCATGTTTGTGTGGGGTTTAAATGGCAGCATGTGGCTCAGTGGGCTAAGCCTCTGTGCTTGTAATCACAAAGTCACCCGTTGAAACCCAGCCTCAGCATGTCTGTGGGTCCTTGAGCAAGGCCCTTAACCCCCAGCTACCTGAGTGCTGCTATGGGTGGCTGCCCTTTGTGGACAGCTTACTCTACAAAGAGCAAGTTGAGGTAGGTATAAAGACCATTTCCCCACGGGGATAAATAAAGTATTGATTATTATTAAATTATGTCATTTAAAGGTAGTTAAATTAATCAGCTGGGGCATGAAATCCAGGCAAATGCAATTATGTATATACTTATTTCATGCATTAAATGCATTATCTTACTTATCTCATACAGAATTCATCAAAACTAATTAAATAAACTGGGCGTTTTGAGCTACAATTTACATCAATGTCTGTGAAGGAAAAAAAGAGAGAAGGTGGGATTATCTGAATTCCAAAATAAATGCAGGAGCACAACGTGAACAGGAGTAAAGGTTTCCATGTGTGAGTACAGTGTGGCAAAAAAGTATTTAGTCAGCCACTTAAAAAGATGAGAGGCCTGTAATTTTCATCATAGGTGAAACCTCAACTATGAGAGGCAAAACGAGGAAAAAAAATCCTGAAAATCACATTGTCTGATTTTTAAAGAATATATTTGCAAATTATGGTGGACAATAAGTATTTGGTCACCTACAAACAAGCAAGATTTCTGGCTCTCACAGAACTGTAACTTCTTCAATAAGAAGCTCATCTGTCCTCCACTCGTTACCGGTATTAATGGCACCTGTTTCAACTCGTTATCAGTATAAAAGACATCTGTCCACAACCTCAAACAGTCACACTCCAAACTCCACTATGGCCAAGACCAAAGAGCTGTTAAAGGACACCAGAAGCAAAATTGTAGACCTGCACCAGGCTGGGAAGACTGAATCTGCAATAGGTAAGCAGCTTAGTGTGAAGAAATCAATTGTGGGAGCAATTATTAGAAAATGGAAGACATACAAGACCACTGATAATCTCCCTCGATCTGGGGCTCCACGCAAGATCTCACCCTGTGGGGTCAAAATGATCACAGGCACAGTGGGCAAAAATCCCAGAACCACATAGGGGGACCTAGTGAATGACCTGCAGCGAGCTGGGACCAAAGTAACAAAGGCTACCATCAGTAACACACTACGCCGCCAGGGACTCGCATCCTGCAGTGCCAGACGTGTCCCTCTGCTTAAGCCAGTACATGTCCAGGCCCGTCTGAAGTTTGCTAGAGAGCGTTTGAATGATCCAGAAGAGGATTGGGAGAATGTCATGGTCAGATGAAACCAAAATAGAACGTTTCATGCTGAGTTGCATCCAAAGAATGCCGTACTTCCTGTGAAGCATGGGGGTGGTAACATCATGCTTTGGGGCTGGTTTCTGCAAAGGGACCAGGACGACTGATCCGTGTAAAGGAAAGAATGAATTTGGCCATGTATTGTCAGATTTTGAATGTGAACCTCCTTCCACCAGCAAGGACATTGAAGATGAAATGTGGCTGGGTCTTTCAGCATGACATCCCAAACACACCACGCGGGCACGAAGGAGTGGCTTTGTAAGAAGCACTTCAAGGTCCTGGAGTGGCCTAGCCAGTCTCCAGATCTCAACCCCAAAGAAAATCTTTGGAGGGAGCTGAAAGTCTGTGTTGCCCAGCGACAGCCCCAAAACATCACTGCTCTAGAGGAGATCTGCATGGAGGAATGGGCCAAAATACTAGTAACAGTGTGTGAAAACCTTGTGAAGACTTACAGGAAACTTTTGACTTCTGTCATTGCCAACAAAGGGTATATAACAAAGTATTGAGATGAACTTTTGTTATTGATCAAATACTCATTTTCCACCATAATTTGCAAACAAATTCTTTAAAAATCAGACAATGTGATTTTCAGGATTTTTTTTTCTCATTTTGTCTCACCTATGATGAAACTTACAGACCTCTGTCATCTTTTTAAGTGGGAGAACTTGCACAATCGGTGGCTGACTAAATACTTTTTTGCCCCACTGTATATAGTAAAAAAGAAAATTTCAGCCCTAGTAGATATTCTATCAATCCACCTATCTTTAGGTCACTGATTCTGATTCTACTTTTTTTTTTTCCCCCACTGTCAGTGTGGCCATAAACTTGGAATTTGTCCTTCCCTGTGGCAGCATCAGTATCTTGGCTAAGATGGAAAATAGTGACTCCTACTCCTGTATAATCATATCATCTGTAATTTTATGGGATTAGATGCAGAGAAAACTTAGGAATTTGAGAAAACAGCCTTGCAGCTTCTGTCTAATGCTGTTTAAGAGACACGTGTAACATCTCAATTTGTGTGCAAATAACCATCGCTGAATGGAGTCATACTGTGGGCCCTCGTGCGAAGTTCGTCTATTCCCCTTTCCTAATTACTGTACAAAGCTGTGAGACACATTTTGTGGAATTATCTGGATATCTGCCTAAATGGCTTCTAAAATGTGAGCTAATCTTATCAGACATAATAATCAGCACGTTGTTTAACAAACGGCACCCAGCATTTTCTCTTGGCATATCATCGGTCACAGGTGGTTTAAAACTTCAGAGCACTGATGGAAGAAAGTAGGTAAAGCCGTATATTATCTAATTGCTCTGTGGCCCAGCAGGACCTGGAACGCATCCAAGAGAGAGAGTGTCCTGCTTTGTAATGCTGTCGAGTAGCAACAAACTATGGAGCTACATTTCCATCTCCACAACATGACTGCCATTTCTGAAATAGTTAGCTTAAGACTAGCTGATTAGAAATTATTAAAAGATAAAAGAAAAACGAAGATATCAAAGCTGTCTCTTACTCTTTAGACTCTGAGCCTCTTACATTAACTATAGAGTATAATATTTGAAAGGAGATTTTGTGATGGGTCTGGCTTTCTGGACCAAACTGGGAAAAGAGAGCATGGCACCCTGGTAGTGAGCCCATCGGGCGCTGAGAAGCGCCTCCTGAGTCTGAAGCTGCAGACTTTCATCCATCCAGATGATGGCACTGTGGTCAAAAATCTGGAAGCAGTAGTTCTTGTACATAGCAGATTGTTCATGCCAGTCTAGTGCTTGGGAGATTGCTCAGCAACAGTTCTTGCTGGGTCTCAGCCAGAAGCAGTCACCCAAAATGTTTCCAGAGGATGCCCTGTGAGATGCATTGTGAATGCATTGTGGATGTGTGAGATGAGAGAAAATTTCAGTATGAGCATGAAGAAAAGTTCGTAAGGTGATTTTTGCCAGTAGTGGCTAGGAGTATTTAAGCAGTGATAATTGAGGATTCTTTCTTTTTTCAAAACGTTGCGGTGTGTCTTAGTATCACAACTGTTTAGAATTAGATGTTGAATTATAAATTACACTTTAACTAGTAGCTATATTAAACACAATTTATTTATTTCATACCATTATGTGCAAACAAAACATAAAAATAATAGTATGTTTAAGCTTCTGAGACTGAAAGGAGACTATGATATGTCAGGTGACGCATGCCAATTAGAGTTTGTCTCAGATTAGATCAGACAGTTTGGCTGTGGCAGAGAACAGCCATGGAAACTAAATAGGCAAGAGTGAGTAATGAAGCAGAAAACGGCCGGCCGTTTTATATGCAGACACTCCCCGCTTCAGGAGGAATTTCTACGACTAAAAACGAGAGAGCATATTAACCAAAAGCTGAGATGTATTCCATTGTTGAAGTATAGGTATCAATGCTTAAATTGGATTTCTTTGTGTTCTTTGAATGTCTTTCACGTCACGGAAGAAGTTTTAAGTACAGAGCACAACACAGTATTATGAACACGACATATCCCATTTGTGGTGACAAGCCTGAATTTCGGGCCTTTAAAGTACCATAATGTTATAAAAGACCAACCAAAGACTGTCATTAAATAGTTTAATCCCTCCATCAAACTCATGAAATAACCCTTGCAGTCAGTGCATTTTACTTTCCAAACAAGTGCACGTAATTTAACATTCGTGCATTAGTATCATGCCAGACTAAGAAGAGTACATTCAAAAATATAAGCATTATTCATATATACTTCCTTAGCATAAAATGCTGTTTTATATAAATATTAAACTAAGAAAAAATGCAAGATACATATAAACTTCCATACATAAGACCCTGCAGAAAATGCAGTATACTAATTTTTTCTTTTTTTATTAATGCAAGGACCAAAAAATACAAGAACAGGGAAGAAAGACATTGATATAGTTGTACAATGTACAATCATACATAAAAATAAGCAAACAAAGGTCTTTGGTTTGCATTTAACAGATTAATATCCATACAGATAAGTACAAAGAGAGGGGAAATAAGTAAATATAATATTACATAAGGTTACATCCTCTCAGAAAAATTGTCAAAATGCACCAAATCTGTACACTTTTTTTGTTATTCGTAAGTCTAAGAGAGGAAACAAGATGGTTAAATTCAGCAAGGAAAAGGGTGACAGATACAGGAGATTTACGGCATTTTTGTTTATGAATAAAAAACTTTGCATTCAATATGATAAAATTAACAACAAATTCAGCAGTTGGTAGCTTTGGGTTTTCATAAAAAAACATAATATCCTTGAGGTCAAAGGTATGGGTCACATTTGTAAGGTTAGAAACATAAGCACTTAAGTCAGTCCATAATTTTTTAGTAATACCACAATCAAAAAACAGGTGAGCAGCAGTTTCCTCCATAATCCCACAAAAGAGCAACACTCATCAACATCAGAATATCTCGAAATGGTTGAATTAACTGGATAAATTTTATGCAGTATACTAATAACCTACTTCAGTTCACATCTTTACGTGTGAGCATGCAGCATGATTATTGGTCCTGTTAGTGCACGTGATCCCTTACCGGTCTCATGGTGCATTGTGGGATAGTGGAGGAGTGACAGTGCGCTACACCGGACGCTGTCTTTGCAAGTGTGTTGTCGCGATTATATTTAATTACAAAAAATGCCAGAATTAGCTGTCGAAAAAGTTGTTGTCCACCCATTGGTGCTGCTTAGTGTGGTGGATCACTTTAACAGGTAATTTTTTGGGATTCTTCATTGATAGTATAAATTAATCAAAATCTGTGGACTCATCGTTATATTGTAGGCCTGGGCATTTTCATTCGTGTTTTGCACATGATCAGTGAACGGCTTAAAATCGAGTAAACCAATCAAACTAAACTGAAACTGACAATTACATTTTACTTATAGATGTCATGCACAGTCCTCTTATTTGAAATAACTTATCTAATGTGTTTACGATGTCGTTGAATGAATACAAAGCAGGTAGTACTAAAGCGCCTAAACCATCATTCTTATATTCGTAGTTGTGAATTTAAACAGAACTGTGCAGCGGCAGTGTCCTGATATGACTTAAAATCCAGAAGGAGAACTTCGGGCTGATTAGGTAGCCCATTAGCACTCATTAACTAAATCTCCTGTTAAAGCTATTCGGCAACAGTTTGCTACGATCACAATTCAAACATAAGCTCGTTTGAAGTTAAACTTAAACTCTTAAAATAGTTCTCGTGTCTTTTAATCACATACTGTGGGTAACGTTTGTTTAGAATTGGAAAGGTTGGCAACCAGAAGCGAGTTGTGGGGGTACTGCTGGGGTCTTGGCAGAAGAAGATCCTTGATGTATCCAATAGTTTTGCGGGTGAGTGTTCATGCTGCTCGTTTTCGCCGCGCTTCATTTGTGCATGTCCTTACACAAAAGATCTGCCCAGTGTTGTGAAAAACAAACGCTTATTCTCATTAATAAACAGTTTCGCGTTAAAGCTGCTTTGAATAAATTCATTGCTGACGTTTATGATGTGCTTGCTCAGTTTTACTAAAATCAGTAATCTTGCCGGGTGCAGTTGGGTAGACCTTAAGGGGATTGTGAGGAGTTTGACGCCATTTCTAACCGTTATTTAATGCATTTTCAATCTGATGCATATCTGATACAGTGCCGTTTGACGAGGATGACAAGGATGATTCTGTGTGGTTCTTGGACCATGACTACTTGGAGAATATGTATGGCATGTTCAAGAAAGTCAATGGTAAGGCCAGTTTTCTGTTTTGAAATAATTAAAACGTTTATTCAAACTAAACTAGTTTTTTTTTTTAATCTGAGACTATCAATACTATTTTTGTTTTAGCAAGAGAAAGGATAGTTGGCTGGTATCATACTGGCCCCAAATTGCACAAGAATGACATCGCCATCAATGAACTCATGAAACAATACTGCTCCAATTCTGTAAGCAAATATAAGCATTTATAATTCTGTTATTCTGCTGTATGTATGGACAGTATAAATATTAATGCCTATATGTAAACCAGAATTTAAAATTACTGCACATTATTAGTCATCGTTTTAAACTTGTAGTGAATATTTAATTTCTGCAATTAATTTAATCTGTGTTTGATATGACACATGACACTAAGAGACTCATTTACACAATTGCATTATCTTGCAGGTTTTAGTCATTATTGATGTGAAGCCAAAGGACCTCGGCTTACCTACAGAATCCTACATCTGTGTGGAGGAAGTACATGATGTGAGGATTATTTTCTTGAATAGGGTTTAACATTGCATGTTCAAAACAGATTTTACAGGGTGGTGTGTAGCTCAGTTTGTTAGGGATCTGTGTTGATGTCTGGAAAGTTGTGGGTAAAAATCTGTGACTAGCAAGGCCCTAAGTCACAACTGATCCGGGGATACTGGCTGACTCTGGACTTTTCAAAAACTCGCTTTCACCCATGTATCTGCATGACTCATGGAGACAAAGATGGTGTGTCAGAAAACTAGCCAGTTTCCACATGAGGAGTACTTTTGTTCGATGTATTATAACATTGTTCAAGGCAGAGCATGTTCTCCGAGCTGGTGAAATTACAGAAAGCTGGTGTGATTCCTGCAGGATGGGACACCAACCTCTAAGACGTTTGAACATGTGACCAGTGAGATTGGAGCTGAGGAAGCGGAGGAAGTGGGGGTGGAACATCTACTCAGGTAACAGCTTCACCCCCGATATATTTGACCCGATCATGTGTGTGTAAGTAGGTGGATCGTTTTAGAATCGCACTTCCTTTTTTGTATGAGGATGTACTGGTGTGGAATGTGGTCGAGTGTAAATCCTTTCATCCTCCATTTTTGCATTTTATAAATTTTTTAGATTAACTGGTATTATGCAAGTATTCCATCAGTACCTTTTGGTATTTGTGTTTTGACATGCTTGTTTGTCTCTCAACAGAGACATCAAGGACACAACTGTAGGTACACTTTCCCAGCGCATCACGAACCAGGTTCATGGGCTCAAGGGGCTCAACTCTAAGCTACTAGATATCAAGAGTTACCTGGAGAAGGTGGCCACTGGCAAGCTACCCATCAACCACCAAATAATTTATCAGCTGCAAGATGTCTTCAATCTTCTGCCTGATGTCAACCTGCAGGAGTTTGTCAAGGCCTTCTACCTTAAGACCAATGACCAGATGCTGGTAGTTTACCTGGCGTCACTTATTCGCTCCGTCGTGGCCCTGCACAACCTCATCAACAACAAGATAGCCAACCGTGATGCAGAGAAAAAAGAGGGCCAAGAAAAGGAGGATGGCAAGAAAGAGAAGAAGGAGGAAAAGAAGGAGGACAAAGAAAAAGAAAAGGGAGATGCTTCAGCCAAGAAAGATGAAAAGAAGGAGAAGAAATGAACTACAAATGCTGCCAGTGATTGACATGATTGCATTGGTGACCAGTGGAGTTTTTTTTAGTTACCCAAAAAAACTCTTATGTGTGATAATGTATATAGGTATGGTCAGCTTGAGTGGCCCTGCATGAAGAGGAATCCTTATGTTTTGGGTCAAAAAGAGGAATGAGAATAAAGTTGTTTTGTGCTATGTTTTTTCCCTCCACTTTTTTAAATAAATACTTGCCCTTTTACCGTTAAAAATGGTTAGAGATTTGGGGATGGATCTTGCAATGAGACGGGATAACACCGTAAGCTGGCTGACTTTTGTAAATGGTATCAGTTTATTTCTCTCATCTCAACATTCAGTTGTCCAATCACGGTGCGTTTACTGATAAGTTAGAAATTGTAAGGCATGGGGCACCCCGAAAAGAGGTAGCGGCCATTTGTGGGACATTTATTTTCACATGGTGACCGGTTTACGTCTCATTCATGGAATGTGGCAGGAAATCAAAGTGACCCAGAAGCAGTGTTTTTGCTACCTACTTGTGCATCCAGTTGCATATAACTCTCCTTCACAAATAGGTCTGTGCTTACATAATGTGCCACAATTCACAAGGTAACACCTACAAAGGTCTTGCAGACCAGTTCAATATAAAGATTTAATATGACCCAGATTTTGTTTGCATTTAATATTCGATACGCAAACAAGAGCAGCCAGCAATATACGTAGGGTTATACATTTTATATAATTTCTATACAAGGTCTGACTACCATGTCTCCATCCAATAGAGTATTGTCAACAAATATGTTTTTTTTCCAATAAAATACATTAAAATCTCTTTGGTTGTGTCATTTGTGCAGTTGTTTTTCTCAAAGGAGTTCTCATTATCATGTTGTAGTTCCTCCTTACTGCACGACACTCATGTCATCTCAGGAAGATTCAGTTTCAGATACTTTATTGTCATTGTTTCCATAGCAATGAAATTTAAAGGTGCATTCTCTCCAGCGTCACAACATCAAACCAATAGACAAATTAGTGACCAGCACAATAAAGCAGTCACCCCCCCAAGATATTGCATGTTTCACCTATTGCACTTGAAGATAACAGCGTTAAAATTAAAAGGAGCTGCTATGGGATGTGTTTAGAAGAGTACTTTTCCACCCACAACCCTTCTACATCACCATAGATAACACAGGCCTGTCTTTCTAGAAAATGGGTATAACTGAGCACTTAATTCTCCAAGAATGCTATGAGCAAAAAAAATAAATAAATAAAACATTACAATATCGAACATGCCACTGCAAAGCATAAAAACAAAAAATTCTAGAGGAGTGGCATCCCTGTGGTCATCCAGAGTGGACAGGCTTTTGGCCCCAGCCGGGGTGGATCCAGTGGTCGTGGTGCATGTTGGCACTAATGACATAGGAAAGGGCAGGAGGGCTGTTCTGCAGGATAAATTTATAGAAGTCACGGATAAGCTTAGAAGCAGAACATCCATGGTGGCAATGGAGCTTATTAATAAAAAATAAAAGTACAGAAGCTGTATGGGTAAAACTAGATGCTAAAAACTCAAATAGCCTAATTGTCGGGGTTTGTTATAGAACACCTAGCTGCAGAGGGAAGCAGAATGTTACATGACGATATCAGGATTATGAGTAATAAATATGATGTGGTGGTTATGGATGATTTTAACATCGTCTTTGGCTTTTTTGGAAATGAACTTGAGATGGTGGAATTAGAACAGGACTGTTTTTTTACTCAATTTGTTAATATCCCTAAACCAGGGGAGAAGCCCTGCTTGATCTTGTTTTCTCTAACAACCAGGAAAATATTGGAAAATTAAAGGTTTTAGAACCACTGGACGGTAGTGATCACAATATGATTAAATTTGAGGTTAATTTTAATGTCCGAAGAGCAAAGTCCAAAACAAAAATATACAATCTTAGGAAGGCTAAGTGTAATGGAATGAGACTGAAACTAGAAACTGTAAACTGGACGGAGCAAAACAGTTAAAGAAGCATGGGAATTGTTTAAAAGCACATTGCTGCAAGTGCAAGAGGACTTCATACATATTTCCAGTAGAATTAAATCTAGGAAACTACAGCCAAAGTGGTTTACTACGGAAATTAAGAATAAAGTCAGGAGGGAAAGGGCTCTGTTCCACAAATGGAAATTAACTATCCATCCATCCATTTTCTATACCCACTTATCCTACTGAGTCATGGGAGCAATGGTCACAAGGCAGGGAACAACCCTGGACTGGGGGCCAACCCATCACAGGGCACACCCACAGGCAATTTAGCAACAATTAGCCTCAGCATGTCTTTGGACTGTGGGGGGAAACTGGAGTACCCGGAGGAAACCCCATGACGACACACAGAGAACATGCAAACTCCACACACATGTGACCCAGGCAGAGACTCAAATCCAGGTCTCCAAGGTGTGAGGCAACAGTGCTAACCACTGCACCACCATGCCACCCTGGAAATGAACAAACTATTTCAAAATAAAGCAGGAGTATCTAAGTCTACAGGCTGAGTTAAAAAGTAACATTAGACTCACTAATAGAAATGTAGAAAGGAAGATTGCATTGGAGGCTAAGGATGACATTAAAAGTTTCTTCCAATATTTTAACTCCAAAAGAGTTCTAAAAGCTGAAATCACTAATCTTATAATTGAAAATGAAATTGATATAGTAAATGAGTTTAATGATTATTTTACACGGGTGTTCACAGTAGAGAACACAAGTAACTTGCCACCATTTAGTACAAATACAGTGTTGTCTTTGACCAATATATGTATAACTGAGGCTGATGTGGTACAAAGCCAAGCTAAGCTCAAAATAAATAAATTGCAGGGCCCTGATGGCATCTTACCTATAGTTTTAAAAGAGATGAGGGATATTATTAGCCAACCTTTAACATTACTATTTCAGAAATCCTTATCTACTGGTGTGGTACCTTCTGATTGGAATCATGCTAAAATAACACCCATGTTCAAAAAGGGGATAGAAGTAATCCAGCAAACTATAGGCCAGGGACGAATTATGGGTTGTGTGGGCCCCTGGGCAAAACGTTCGCGAGCCCCCCCAGCACCACCAGCACCACCACCACCACAACCACCACAATTCAAGGGCCCTTGGCAGCCAAACGCCCTCCCTCCATGTTTCCATCAGAGGCCCTATAGGGTCAGGGGCCCTTGTAGGCAGAGGATCAAATAATGTAGGCCCTCTAAAATAGACAAACGAAAATACATTGTTGATAAGCGTTGCAAACTGTTTAGGGCTAGGGGCCCCACGGGCCCCATGTACCCCAAGGGCCCCTGGGCAGCGGCCCCGCTGGCCCGGTCCGTAATCCGTCCCTGCTATAGGCCAATAAATTTAACTTGCATAGCTGGAAATGTAATGTTAGGTCCTGTTTAACTGATCTACTTGAGTTCTTTGAAGAAACTACAAGAGAAATTGAATGGTCTATGATGTGATCCACTTAGATTTCCTTTCAGTTCTTGCTTAAGTTCAAAGCTGCAGGGATTTTAGGAACTGTAGCAGCTTGGATCAAAACCTGTTTAACAGAGAGGAAGCAGCAGGTAATTATTAGAGGCATAATGTTGCATTGGCCTTGTGTTCACAGAGTGGTACCGCAGGGTTCAATTTTAGGACATCTATTGTTCCTTATTTACATTAATGATATTGACATCAATACATACAGTAAATTGGTTAAATTTGCAGATGACACCAAGGTGGGTGGTGTAGCAGATACTAAACTAGCAACACAGAGGTTACAACGGGATCTTGATTTAATTAGCAACTGGGCTGATACCTGGGAGATGAAATTTAACGTAGACAAATGTTAGGTAATACATGCAAGGAGCAGAAATATAAAGTACAGATATTTTATGAGTTCCACTGAAATAAAGGTAGCTGATTATGAGAAAGACCTCAGTGTGTATGTTGATGCTTCCCTGTCCCATTCTTGCCAGTGGGCAAGCAATTAAAAAGGCCAATAGGATGTTGGGTTATATCTCTAGGTGTGTGGAGTTTAAGTCAAGAGAGGTGATTATACGATTATACAACACTTTGGTAAGACCCCACCTAGAATATTGTGTGCAGGTTTGGTCATCATACCTCAAAAAGTACATTTCTGCCTTGGAAAAAGTGAAGCGTAGGGCTACAAGAATGGTTGCTGGTCTTAGAGGAATGTCTTATGGTGAGAGGTTAGCTGAGCTTAATCTGTTTAGCCTCGGGCAAAGGTATTTAAGGGGGGGACATGATCCAGGTAAATAAGATTCTAACAGGTCTCAATGCTGTTCAGCCAATGGCTACTTTAATATTAGTTTAAATACTAGAACTCGTGACCATAGGTGGAAATTAGTAGAACATTATAACATGAATTTGAGAAAACACGTCTTTACACAGCTTGTAGTTAGAATATGTCTTCCTGCTAGTGTAATGCAAGCTAAAACCCTGGGTTCATTTAAATAAGAGCTAGATAAGATTTTAACAACTCTGAGCTATTCTCCCCAAACGAGCTTGATGAGCCGAATGGCCTCCTCTCGTTCGTAAATTTCTTATGTTCTGCCATTTTTTTGAAAAACTACACATTTTAGGATGACAAGCATTTCCTGAGCAACAACTGAGTTGTAACACTAAAACATGTTTACGAATCCAGCTTACATACTTCACACTTCAATGGACAAAACCTACAGCTACAGCTACTTGTCTGAAGAAAAGCAGCGTGGAAGCTTTTGCTCCACACAAAAATTATAAACAGTATAAGGTACCATTAATATACTTAAATACTATGTTTTGCAAAATTTGTTGAGATGTTTAAGCCATAAATTGAAATTCCTGTTTTATCTTCCGCAAGAAATAATATTACAATATAGAAAAATAAGTCTCCAAGAGCCCTCTGCGGCTGCACGATCTGAGAACGCATGCGTACACTGGTGCCCGATCCGCGAACTGGTTCCGTGTACGTCACTATTTGATCTGTATAATGACTGCCTGGCCGATAAGCGAGCTCATGCGCAATGCACCGACTTCCGCGAACGCCGCTCAATGCACAGATTTCCGTAAACGCTTGCTTGATTATGTTTTGACATTACAAAACAACGTTATATATTTGAGATCATCATAATTGGTAATCATTGCTTTACTCACAACTAAGACACGCGCAGACATTATTTAATGCATTTCTAGAAAAATGGAATGCAGTGGAACGTCTTATTCTAAGCGTGTGTATGCTACAATTTTTGCTCAGAAAATGTTCAAATGCCTGCATGTATATTGAATGCCACTGATAACAGTTAATTTTTGTAATATACATAAATAAATTAATCAGATAAACATGAAAGAGGTTAAACTGCAATATTCCCAATAAACGAATGAAAAGGAATGAAAATTGGATGTTGATCCTTTTGTGGACTGTCTGCAATATTTAAATACTGTCCATAGTGTTTTGTATTCTGTGTATATTTAAGTAGAAAATACATTTCCCATATATTTTGTCTTACACCGAGTGTCCATGCTTAAAAGACTCACTCTGTCAGGACTGCTTCTTAGAATCTTGGTTCCTCTCATGTTTTCTTTGCTGTATTTAAGCTGTGGGGAACTGTGGCCCTCCCTAAATGTGCTTATTGTGTTTTGAGAAGTTATCAAGATCTTCATAGTGTAAATGAAAAACTATCACTGTGTCAACCTGAAATAGTGCATTATATATAGCTCAGATGAAACATAAGGAATGAAACAATAAGAGAGGAAATACTGAAAATGCCAATGTAAGCAATATACAAGAACATAATAAAATATTAGGTCAGTGTGCAGATAGCATAAGGTCAAGATCAATTTATCTTAAGGTTGTGTGCAACTCATTGTGGAACGTGAAGATTAAGTGAAGAGCAAAAACACTATGAGTACTTGCTTTATATATAAATTATTTATTGCAAATAGTATAAAGTAAAAATTCTCTTTTGAGAAAAGAAAAAAAAAACACTTAGAAAAGTGAAAAGCAATAACAAAAATGTGCAGTCCTACAGCAGACCATCCTTTTTCATTTGACCTGTTATTCTCAGGTCAATGTCTTCAATCTCACTAGAACAGACAAAAAAAGTACACAGTTAACAATGTTACAGGCACCATTTAACCTTGCAGGTCTTTTCCTGCAACTCTTACCTTCTACTGTGCTGAGGACCAGCAAGGAACAAGTTCTCTGCTTCCTGTGTGGACACACCTGTCAGCTGAGCTAGAGCACAGATGATGGACTAAACCAGCGGCCTCAAACAGTCCTGGAGAGCTACTATCCAGTATTTTTTCTGTCCCACTTGGTTGCTGATGAGCCACACCTGTTTCTGGTATTTACCTGAGATCAGGTGTGGCTCATCAGAAGCCAGGTAGGATAGAAAACCTACTGGACAGTAGCTCTCCAGGACCGGAGTTGGAGACCCTTGGACTAAACAAAACAAACAAAAATACATTATGAAACACCGTTGTACTAAAATCATGTAAGGTTGTCATTGTATTTCAATAGAAGAACTAATAGACCATTAAAAGCAAATATAGTACAAGATACATTTATATGGGAACCTTTTGGATCTGTAGGATTAATCATAAATGAGAAAGACATGAGGAAATATATTATCAAAATAAGGTCAAAATAAGGCATTTGTTATGCGTATCGGTGTTTCCACTGGAGTTGTTTCTGTCTGTGGCTATCATGTGTCATAAATATCATTACTGACAAAAAAAAAGAATTTTGGTGAAACTGCATGAAATTAATTTGACAACATCTGTCGATTTAAAAAATTAAGATTTTTGACACGGATACCATAGGGATAGAATATCCTATATCACATTTTTGTAAATATTTTATTATATCTTTTCAAGGGACAACGCTAAAGATATGAAACTCTGATAGAATGTAAAG
>JAODUD010000019.1:1651695-1668790 GCA_026784285.1 Stomatorhinus walkeri | reverse complement strand
CTGATTACTTTACATTCTATCAGAGTTTCATATCTTTAGCGTTGTCCCTTGAAAAGATATAATAAAATATTTACAAATATGTGAGGGGTGTACTCACTTTTGTGAGATACTGTACATGCATAGCAAAACAGAATGTGGGCTTGCTTTAAATAATTATTCACTGCATTTCATCAAGATTTGGTTATACTGAGATGCAGAGATTTTGCCTCCGCAGGGCAAAAATAAATAATAATAAAAGTTAATAACCAACATAAAGAATTGCATGGCAATTCATTAGTCAACACAGTTAACTACAAAGTTATCAAGATGGCAAAAGATGTTTTCAACAATATTAAAAATTAAAAGAACCTAATTTTTGGATGGATCGATGTCGAATTTGACATGGCTGCACAAACACCAGTACTTCTATGCAGGAAAACTATACAAATTCAATAATAAAACATGTTCTAGTACCTAACTCGATTTCGCACCGTGTGAAACAAGCAGATATAAATTAACATATCATTAATTGTATAGTTTGAGCATACACGGCGCAGTATGCCATGTCTCTACGTGAGAGCTCACCGACCAATTTTATACCTAAGAGATAGTTCGCAAGATTTTGGAAAACACTCAGAACGCGCACTTCCCTCGAAATATATACAATTTCACTACCAAGCTAGGTAGGTGGTGTCGCGCATGCGTACGCAGATTGGGGAACCACAAGTCACGCCCCCCTCACCATCTGACAAGAGTGTTTGTCGCTTTTTAAAAATCGTCATATCCGTTCCGTCGTGTTTCACGGCATTTCCAGTTGGCCCTGTAGTCCAGTTAACAAATGATTATAGAGGGAAGCTGTCAGAAAAGGGTCACAGTGCATTTGAACTACATGACAGTTACTGGTTACTGCATATAATGCTTTTAAGTATTACAGTTTTTTGTTGACGAGTCATTTACTTTTTTGTTTTGGACGAAAAGAAGACAGTAGCATATTCGGGACTGTGTGTAAATGCATTGAGGCAAGGTATAAAAAGCTGCAACAGCTACAACATTCGTCGTCATCCTTTAGCACTCCACATTGCTTAATATTATTTACATGTTTTTAAATTTATTTAGTAGATTATACTATGTCTCTTTATGGTGTTGTGTACCGCTTTGAGGCTACCTAAAAGCAAAAAATACAATTGATTTAGTCAGATGTAATAGAATAATCATTCAAGATCAATCAAACTTTGTTGTGGCCTCCCACGATATCCAAATGGAAATTAATTTAGTCGTTTTTTTTCCAGAATGGACACTAGAGGAAAGCTTAAAACCTGTCTGAAACAATTTGAGTGTGGAAGTACATTTTCTCATCTGCCGCCACACCAAAAGGCATCTGTATTGATTCCATTATTCATGAAGAAAGGGGAACTCCACATTTTAATGACCCTTCGGTCATTAAACGTGAGTAAGATATTTTTAATCAACTGGATTTGATCTAAATAAGACACATTTTGGGGACAATGTCAATGAATGTTTGAACAAGAATGTTCAAATAGACCATATCATGGATGTTTTTTTTCACAATATGGAAGAATATATTGAACACGAGTGATGCTGAATTAATGATTTCCACAGTCATTTGAAATAAATGACTGTGGAAATCATTAATTCAACATCACTCAATAGATTCAGATTTAGACATCTACTGTGCTTTATTTTACTTTTGAGCTAAAACATAGTGCAGGTGAAGTGTGCTTTCCAGGCGGGAAACATGACTCAAGAGACCGTGATGAGATAGACACTGCTCTCAGAGAGGCTGAGGAAGAGATTGGTCTTTCTACCGATCAGGTGGAAGTGGTTGGCAGGCTTTTCCCAGTATTAAGTAAGGTAAAAAAATTCAAATTTTTTACAGACATCTAATCCCAAAGCTGTATTTTTCATAGTGAATTCCACAATATTAAATATCACCAATGTAACTCTATTTGTATGTTTGTATGAGCCAAGGAAGGAAATAGCTATTTTCCTTTAGTTACTGGAGATAAACTGATGACGTCAAATTAAGGCCATTCCATCGTTTGCTTTCTCACTCAAGAGCAGCCTCTTCGTGACTCCAGTGGTGGCCCTCATAAAGGACACATTTCAAGCTCATCCGAACCCTGAGGAAGTAAGCCATGTGTTTTCGGTGCCGCTAAGTTTCTTCCTGGGCCAGACAAACCACTCCTCCTATAACTTACCTGGCATCACTGGGAAACTTCATAGTTTCATGTACCAGGACTTTGACTCCAAAAAGACGTTCCACATATGGGGTCTGACAGCCATATTGGCAATACTTGTTGCTGTCCTTGTCCTTAGTAGAAAGCCAATGTTTGAAGTTGACTTTGACTCTGAAGACCCTCTGCCTTTCTTCCAGCGTAATCTTCATTTGCAAATCAGCAAATTATAATTTGCTCGTGGAGGCAGTGTCATTTTAAGGAATTGCATTACCCAGACTTCTTCCTGCTGCAGTGACAAAATACTCATAGAAATTGTGTTAGTTGCTTTAGGGTAGTTAAGACTGAACATAGTAGCTTCTGGGTTTTTTGGAATATGTTAATGAAAGACCTTGTTATAATTCACAAGAATTTACTGTATACTCGTTATGGAGTGAAGGTTCACGATGAATGATGCAGAAAATCTGGCCTTATTGTAACACGCGGTAAGGTATACGGGTGAACAATCACCCCTGGATAATAATCGATCCTAAATTGTTTGTGGACCAGCGAGTCAGAGCTGTTGCCCTAATATCATCCATGATATCCCAATGGCCCAAACTATAGCTCCATATATCCTGTCTCAGCTTTTTATTGTGTTGCTATATAATTTCTTCAGGGCTATTCTGTTTTGCTCTTCTACTCTTCTGCTATCCAAGCTTTCTAAAGTAAATCGCTATAAACTGTGAATGAATTTGCTTGTAAATGTTCTATACTAAAGTAGTATGTTTTAATGGCTACATTATCTTGTACTGTATTCTAAGTATATAACCTAATTACATAATTTTCTCAAGGTTCAGTAAAGTATCTGAATGAATGAATCTGAATTATCTTAATACTACCTACGTTTTCCTGTTATAAGAATCACAGACATAATGCATTGTTTTGTTTGCAACTTGTTGGTGTAACTTCAAAAAAGTGTTGATGGGTTTTTGGTATGTGATGCTGTGATTAGCTTTCTTCTTGTCCCAGCTGTTCCAATTACCCAGGATAGCATGTGTGCAAATGTAAAATCCCCTCCCTCCTCCTAACACACATACCCCACAACTCTGATTCATGACTCTGGCTTTTACCAATCTAATGCCATTCAAGAGTATCTTAATACTATTTAATAGTATTTATATTTCTTAATACTGCTAACTGCCAGACCATCTACTCAGATCATTTAAATTTGATTCTTTCAATAAAATATGGGAAATATTTGGAATTTTAGAATTAGAACACAGAAAGATTGCTGATTTAGAAAGGGTTGTTTTCTTCATACTTTGAACCTTCAAGCAATCACTGCCATAACGCAGGACAACAGCGTGCTCCTTTATGCACTGGATATTATAATTATTTTTTCACTTGTGTGAAGTATCTGTGTCACATAACTTTTGCTCACCAATAAATTGTATTTTCACCATCATCGCATTTTGTACATGTACAATAAAACCACAAAAAACTTTCTGAAACATGATCAGTAAGAAAAATAATTTATATGCCCTATGCATTTACACTTAGTTTGCGAACATTTGACCTATCAGTTGGATCTGTAATGGGACTTCTTCCACTATACAAATTCCTTCTTCCTGTAACATGTCGATCAGCAGTCTAGATGATGATGCAGTCCTTGTGATGCGTTCATAACTTTCAAGTTCACCCTTACTCCTACAGCACGTGTAAATATCAATAAAACACATTTATGTTTTTTTTTTATATAGTGTTTACATTTAGCTTGATGGCATAGAACAACTGTCATGCTTTATTATGGTCTAACCTACATGTTTAATTAGCTTCTTAATATATATTCAGCTCAGTGTAGCAGTGTATCTATTAAAGCAGAAAGTCATAGGAACTGTATAGTTAGTATGCACACAAAGATATTTATTAATCACGAGTCATTATTTAGTAGATTATACTATGTCTCTTTATGGTGTTGTGTACCGCTTTGAGGCTACCTGAAAGCAAAAAATACAATTGATTTAGTCAGATGTAATAGAATAATCATTCAAGATCAATCAAACCTTGTTTTGGAAATTAATTTAGTCGTTTTTTTTCCAGAATGGACACTAGAGGAAAGCTTAAAACCTGTCTGAAACAATTTGAGTGTGGAAGTACATTTTCTCATCTGCTGCCACACCAAAAGGCATCTGTATTGATTCCATTATTCATAAAGAAAGGGGAACTCCACATGACAATACTGAACAATGTTATGACACATGGCAAATTTTCCTTGTCTCATACAGGCCTTCAAATACCTAGAATGCTACCAGCCCGTTTTTCTCATGCTACATGCTTGATGAGGTTAATGTTTTTGAAGAAGTAGCCGTGGTTCTCAGTGCAGTTGCCTAATTCCACCCCCAGGCATTAGGCATCCATTCAGTAGTCAAAGCTGCTTTGAGGTAGAGTAACCAAACGAAACCCAGACTAGTTCTGTATTCTCCAGGCCTTCTTGCCAGTAAGCTGGTATTTTTTGTTTTTTTAAAAAAAAAAAAACAAAGACCAGATCTACAGTATAAGAAGCTTTGCACCACTGGTTTAACTGTTACAGTTAAATCACATATTTCCATATGACTCTAATGAGCAGGTGTGTGGTGGCATTGTGGCTTGAATCCCAGCTCCGCTTTGTGTGTGTGGAGTTTGCATGTTCTCCTGGTATTATGTGCCTATTCTGGTTTCATCCCACAGTCCAAAAATACAGTTAAGCTTTGGGGTCTGTAATGGTACTAGTAGTACGTGATTGTGTACATACGCTTACTGACTACTTTATTGCATAAACCTTGCTAGTACTAGGTTGAATCTTTTTTTTTTTTCTTCAGGACTGATTTAACTCTTTGTGACATAGAATCAAAATGCTGTTTGAAACATTCCTCAGAAACTTTGGTCCATGCTGACATAATGGCATCGTTGCTTCAGTTTTGTGGGCTGCTCCTTCACAATCCAAATCTCTCGTTCCACCATATCCCATAGATGTTCTATTTGATTGAGATCTGGTGACTGTGGAGGCCTTCTGAGTACAGTGAACTGTCTGAGGCTGCCATGAAACCAGTCTGAGATGATATGAGCTTTGTGACATGGCCTGTTATCCTGCTGGAAGTATCCATTAGAAGCTGGGTACGCTGTGGTCATAAATGGATGGACATGGTCAGCAACAATACTCAGGTAGGCTGTGGCATTTAAACTATGCTCAATTGGTACTAATGGGCTCAAAATGTGGCAATAAAATATCCTCCAAGTCATTACACCCCCAGCCTGAATTGTTGATCTCATCTGACCAGGCAACATTTTTCCAATCTTCCATTGTCCAATTTTGGTGATCCTGTGCCCATTGTGTCCTCAGTTTCCTGTTCTTAGCTGACAGGAGGAGCACCTGGTGTGGTCTTCTGCTGCAATAGCCCATCTGCTTCACGGTTTTACAGGTTGTGCTTTCAGAGATGCTCTCCTGCATGCCTTGATTATACTGAGTGGTTATTTGAGTTACTTTTGCTTTTCTATCAACTTGATCCAGTCTGGCCAGTCTTCTCTGATATCTGCCAGCAACAGGACATTATTCAGATGTTCAGAACACTTTATTGCCAGTATGTGAACATACTGCAATTGGTTGTGGTTCAGTGCAAACAGATAACACAGAGATTACTGCAGTTAACAGGACACAGGGCAAACATAACAGAGAACCAGAGAACCACTGCTCACTGGATGTTCTTCCTTTTTAGTCTATTCTCTGTAAACCCTAGAAATGGTTTTGTGTGAAATTCCTAGTAGATCAGCAGTTTCTGAAATACTCATACCCAGTTTGGCATCAGGAACCATGCCACATTCAAAGTCACTTTAAATCCCCTTTCTTCCCCATTCTGGCATTTGATGTGAACATTAACTGGAGCTCCTGATCTGTAGCTACATGATTTTATACATTGCGCTGCTGACATAGAATTGGCTGATTAGATATTTGCAGTGAGAAGTTTGGTCAGAGGGGAATATACAGTGTTGAAGTAACTACCTAAACCAGGGGTGCCCAACTCCAGTCCTGGGGGGCCAGAGCCCTGCACATTTTTGAGTTTCCCCTCATTTAACACACCTGATTCAACTCATTGTGCTAATTACCACACAGCTCTTGAGCTGAATCATTAATGGTGGAACAGGGAAAGAACTAAGCTACACAGGGCTCCGGCCCCCCAGGTCTGGAGTTGGGCACCCCTGGCCTAAAGTATTAACATGTTACTTGTGAGTCATAATTAGCACAGTAGCAGAAGTGAAACTCGACACTCAAAAGTGTCAACTTGTTGTCATCTTCTAAGCATATGCCCAAGAAATCAGAGAAATGAAAGTAGATAGTTCATGTCAAATGAAAGCCTTCATTACAGTAAAACACTGAAGAGCCTACAATGACAGTAAATGTACTAAAAATTAGACTGAAGGCATTACTACTGTCTACAAGTAGTTTCATTTTAACACTAATATAGTGAGTTTCCCGGCTGGAAATTTTTTTCGTCAGGGGATCCCCAGTCAGCAAATTTTGGCAAATGACAATCTGAACCTCCCCCCCACCCCCACCTCCCATTTGCTTTTTACTCTTTTCCGATGCTGAGGACCTTGGCATTGTGTTGCTGATGAAATTTGTCTCTTAGGGAATAATATTTGGGGATTTGTCATTTGTAGTGTTTCAGAACCTCCTGGAATCAAATGAGCTGTGATATAATCAGCAATTACTCACACATTTGAACAGTGCGAAAAGCCAGACTTCTATAATCTCAAAACCAGAAATTTATGGAGAATTCATTGACAACCAGAATACATTGAAAAAATATCAAATTCACCCACCCATCCATCTAACAAGTGCTAATCCAGGTTAGGGCTGTATGGGGTGTCTGGGGCCAAAATTAGTTCCTTAAATATAACGCAGCAGAAAAGGAGAAACAAGAAAATCTATTAAAATGTGGAGAAAAAACAAAATCACATTTGATAAAAACCACATTGTTTAATGAAAAACAAATGTGCTTGGTAAAGAAAAACTGTTGTGGGACCATTTTGCAATGTGGTGAAGACACGAGCTTTAAACACATTACGAAACGTTTTTTTAATGTTGCAATTCCCAAAAAGGAAGTAGAAACTAGTAACTTCTTAACTACATACACTTGCAATTTAGAATGAGGTTTGCAATCGCATGGCATCTTACATCAACACTGAATTTTAAAAACAGTTTAACTGTGAGAAAAAAGGTAATGTAAATTAGATTACATTAATTAATTATGTAAATTAAAAATAAACATGTAACTCAAATGTATTACCATACATGTTCTGTACAGAAGGATTATAATAATTAAACAATCAAAACCATTTAAATATAAAAGCAGGTAAATCAGTCAAAGGTTGAATAAAAAAATCATTCGTTCATCACAAATATCAAAAGAACATATGAACTCTATCACTATTTAAGTGGGTTTTGACAATAAAATTCAACAATAAGCCAAGTATAGAGCACCTGCCATTCTTACTGTTTGTTGGTACCAGACAATACGCTGTTAAAACCAAAGAAGAAGAACACAATATTCTGTAATTATACAAAAATATGGACAAAATGTAAAATAAAGTTCAAAAGGCTAACTAGGATTGACATACATTCTAAGGAACATCCAGAAGAATTTCTGACTCAGTACGGCAGTTGGTGCTGGGTGTACATGGGGAAGCTTGTCTTTTGGATATGAAGGATAACTCCTTTGTTCCCTCACCTGTGGCTGAGCTGGAGATGTGACGGAAGAGCTTTCGCATGCCAGTGTCCCTGAGCGAGCTTCGAAACGAGCGTGCGGCAAACACATACAGCAGGGGGTTCACCGTGCTGCCGATAAAGACCAAAGCCCCAGTGACAAAGGTCACGCTGGCCCTTACAGATTCCACGCTGTCTGCCATGTCAGCATGCCAGCTCTCCAGCATGATAGCCATAAGAGATAGAATGTTACACAGGTGATGAGGAATCCAGCAAAGGGCAAAAACAATCACGATACTGATTATTAAAACCATGCTGTTCTGCTTAAATTTGAAGGTCATTTGCGTAATTCGCTTCCATAAGCAGCCATAGCAGACGACAAGGATGACGAAGGGAACCATGAAGCCCACCATGGTTTCAAGAAGCAGAAACGCCACCTCTTCGCTGGTTGAAGAGTATTCCCTTAACAGACATTGCTCCTTGTCCTTCTCTTTTTCCAGAACTTGTGTGGGAATTACAGGAATGCTGAAGATGAAAGCCAGACTCCATAGAACAAGCAGTAATTTATTCAGCAATTTTTTCTTCTTCCAGTTGATGGAGGTGAATGGATAACGGACGGCAATAAAGCGCTCGATGCTCATGACTGTGATGAAGAACACGCTGCTGTACATGCAGGAGTTAATGATGTACACCATGGCTTTACATACCACTTCACCAAAGACCCATGAGCGCACGAATGCGTAGATCCACAGGGGCAGCGTGATCAGCACCAGCAGGTCTGCAACAGCCAGATGGAGGATAAGAACAACAGTGTGCGAGCGCTTTTTGACGTGCCGCAAAATTGTCCAGATCACCATCAAGTTCCCTGGCATTCCCACTATGAAAGACAAAGCCAGGATAACACAGGCTGCCATGGTTTCACCCGGAATGCCCTCCATTTGCTCAGCTGGCCATGTGCTTGAGCCATTCATGTCTCACTCGTTGTCTCTGAGAGCATGTAAAGAGAGAGAACTGCTGTGCAAGTAAGAAATACCTTCTCTTATGCAGTGTGGAGAACAGGAAGGACGCGATTCGGGAGGTATCTTGAAAGACAGAAGTTGGTGATTCATACATCTGATTCCTGTGCTTTGAAAATACAATGCTGAGGATTATATACAACACAAAAAGCTAAAAAGTAGTGGGAAAAAATGTAATTTCATGGAGAATTAATGTAGCTGTGTGGTTGATTTGCTTTTACAGACATAATACTAAATAAAAAATATTGAGTATTACTAACCAAAGTAATTCTTATAATATTTTTATGACTTAAATTGCTTCATTGACAATTGATTTGCCCAAATGCAGCAGTGGCTAGTCTTTTCAGCAAAGAGCCAGTATGTATGCAGGTCTTTAGGGCAGGAGTGGCCAATCTTATCCGCAAAGGGCCGGTGTGTATGCAGGTTTTTGGGATAACCTGTAGCTCAGTTGTTCAAACTCAGGTGTGAGGACTCTTCAGCCAATCAGTCCTTGTTTTAAGATGATGTGAGGGGGATATTGGGCTTTCAACAGAATAAACAGGCACACTTGGGTTTGCTTCTAAAAACGCTTTATTACAAGCAATACAAAGTAACCTTGCATTAAAATCAATAGCAAAATATTGGATCAAAGGCAGTACAAAATAATTTCATATCAGTGATACTAGTGATATCCAATAGTATTATGAATCATAAACAATAATCAAACTGCCAATACAACTGATTATGTGTGTGTATGTATATATATATATATATATATATATATATATATTTAAGTAACAATAAAACATGCATACGTACATAGAAAGTACTAATTAATATTATTGTTATTGTGATTCTCATACAATGATAATTATTCCTAATAATGATTGAATCAGTACACAGACACTGCAAAGCTATTCACATTGGGACGTGCCATAATCACCCACCTTCACTGTTAGACTTTCAGTCCTGGCAGGAGACCAACATGCGAGTCCCGAGAAAGGGCCGGGGCGATGCGCGCTCTGTCCCACGGCTGAGCTCCAACCAACACTAAGATCTCCCCCTTCCTTTATACTATTTGGGCATTACGTGTGGGCAGGGGACGAGCTGGCCAGGCTCACCCCTCCCCTCAGGCATGTGGTTTGTGGTTAAAATCAAAAATACAAAGACAAGTTCCCATGAACAACACGTTCCCCTTTTTCTCTAGATAAGATCAGTATCCCATGTACACTGATTATTAGATATGATTTCAATCCAAAATAATTAGACTAATGTCCTTGATCAACTGAGATCTTCTGAGAACAAAATAAGGGACCCAGACACTAATCGATAGTGTATAAAACACATCAGACCACCCTCTCTTCCCAGTAAAACCCCTCAGAAAAACAAAGTAAGCATCCTTGAACAGGGGTAGCATCTTGTAAATCAGAAATAATAAGACAAGTGTCCTTGAACAGAATAAGTAATCCAGTACAAAAATTCTTGGGACAAGGTAAGCATTCTGACTCTTCTCGTAAGAAACAAGTTATACGGTTCAACCTTGACACAGTAATATTATGAGTTAATCATGGATGATATGGACGTTCTATCTGAATTTCAGGGTGATTAGTTCACACACGGTCAGAATCAATCCACACTTTCAATCACCTCATATGTATGTCTATTAGGTGGAGTTTGAGGTACTCCATCTGTAAGCGCCATTTATACAAAATGGTGTAATTTTTGTTAGTCAAATGGTTAGAATACTTGTGTTTGACCTGCCATTATAATTTGAAATTTATGTAGTACTGTATATAATACATGAAAGTGCTTCTCTGTTTAGTTTTTGGTTAGAGACTGTAGTAATGTATGTGAGTCAGAGGAGCAATGAAGTTTGTGTTTTTTGAATGTAAAAATATAAAGAAGTGGACGTTGGGAGCCACATGGTTGTTTTATCGTGATTGGTAACCTACCAGTTCAACACATAAAACAGTGTACCGACGTTCATTTCACAGAACTGGTCAAATGTTTAGATTGTGCCAAAAGGAATAACGTTCTCAACCGAAGATGACCACTACACCATCAAATCATGAGTAGTGAAGCCGGACAATTGCAACCTCCCAAATCATCACAGTGACAGGGGGAAATTCAACATATTTCTTTAATTCTATGCTACGGGGCCAACATGGTCAGTTGCGGGGCTACCTGTAAGTTTGTCTTGATACAGTCCTCTAGTTATTAATCTAATTAGGGAGTTGCAGCGAAAACCCACATACACCACGGCCGTTTGTGGATAAGATTGCTCACCCCTGTCTTTAGGGCATGGGTGCCCAACTCCAGACCTGGAGGGCCAGAGCCCTGCATATTTTTGGGTTTCCCCTCATTTAACACACCTAATTCAACTCCTTCTGCTTATTACCACACAGCTCTTCATTTATGGTGGAACAGGGAAAAGAACTAAGTTACACAGGGCTCCGGCCCTCCAAGACTGGAGTTGGGCACCCCTGCTTCAAACCCAGGTGTCAGGACTCTTCAGCCAATCAGGCCTCTAGTAATCTAATTAGGGGGTTGCAGCGAAAACCCACACACAGCAGCCTTTCTGGATAAGAATGCCCACCCTGCCCTAAAGGAAGGATTTTTTAAAGAGGAGAAAATTGAAGAGGAAATTGGAAACAAGGTGCCAAGGTAGATAATCAGCAAATCCAGTGACAGAGCCAGTGAAACTGAATCTGCTTAATTCCAGGTGAAAACAATATCCTCAAGTCCTCAGAAACCATCAGTTATAACACCAGTGTTTAGTAATTAAGCCTTGGAACACAAGCATCCGGTCCTATTTGTTCTAGGTAAAAATAATCTCCATTTTTTTCAACTAAACTATAACGAAAGTTGAATTTAAACCTACACCTCCAGGGAACAGTGATCTGACTAAACAGCACTTTTGACTATGAAATCATCTTATTGTTCTTTAGCAACATTATAATCAGGCAAGCCATTGAGATGGCAGATCACAGTTGTCTCCATCTTCTGGCCATATATCTCCTACTTAAAACCTCATAACTATCTATCCATCAGCAATTTATACTCCTAATAATGTAGTAATTTTTATGTTTTTGAAATTTTAATATAAGAAAGTTCAGTATCCATGAACAAACATCTGGAAAGAAATAAACTGATATATAACTCACACAGCTGTATTTAATATATAAAATGTATTATATCCAATACGGCAAAATGTTAGCTATGAACCTCAGGTCTGTTGTTCTGTCATAAAATATAATTAATTGAACCGTACGTTAAAACTAAAATATGTCTACAACGGGCGAAGTGAAGTATAAATTACTCCGGGCATCGGAACCGGAAATACGCATGTGATGACATGCAGACCCGGAAGAGGTGGGTGAGGAGCCAAGGTCCGACCTACAGCAAAACAGCAGTAGGAATAAATAATAATACTAAAAGTACAACAACAACAAACAAAGTAGGTCTTGTGTGCGCTCAGTGGACTGACACGGTTTAACGCCACAGCTGGTTTTATCCCAGAAAGACAGCCGAGCAGGGAGCCGTGTCTGCTTTTAAAGGCGGGCTTGGAGCGGAGTTGGACCAGATAAACAGCATCGACGAGGGACTATGCCAGGGCGAGGGGGGTGTGTGCTTTACACTTTTAACAGATCCCCGATTACCCTTAGATTCCGAGCTCTGGGTTTTCCACACCTCCCCCCGACCTGTTAGTTGGTAGTTTTTTTTTAGAGAAACAAATGTCCTCCTTCGCTTTCTCAAGGTTTCTGAATTGAAAACGCAGAGACTTTAATCGCGATCTTAAAGTCGGGTGTAAAACTTGAGCCACTTCACCATCCAGCTGTAAACCTGTATGGAGAGCACCGACACGAGAGCCCTATCCACCAGCAGTCTCATGGTATCGGGGCTGGGTAACGTTCTTTAAAAGCGACATTATTGTCCATTTCCTGCCGCGATGCCCCTGTTGTTCTTGGAGAGGTTTCCTTGGCCCAGCCTGCAGACCTACACAGCCCTTAGCGTGGTGCTGCTCGCCGGGAGTATCCTCAGCGCATACACCGCTGTGAAGGACCTGGCAGTGGACAGTCCGATGGCCGACGACCGGCCGCTCAGCCTTGAAGGAGATGAAGAGCATGAATTTCGGGGTCCTGCCCAAGCCACAGACGTGCTGCAGTATCTAGCTAAGGATAGCCTTTTAGTATGGGTGAGAAACTTTTATCTCTGCATTGCCAGTAGCTGTCTTGTGAAAAAATACATATAAAAGCAGAACCTGCTTTCGCTTATAGTAGATTTATTATTAAACATAAGTTTAAGTAATTATTACTTCTTTCAGGTGCTCGTGAACACAGCTTGCTGTTTGCTCATGTTGGTCGCCAAGATGATTCAGTGCATGGTGTTTGGACCTCTCAGAGTCAGCGAAAAGCAGGTGAGGACAAACAAATTGTGTTAATTCAAATCAGCTGGCTGGTCGCCGTCTCTTGAAGGTTCAGGAGTACACAACATTTTACTACTCTTCCATCCATTTTCTAACGGCTTATACTGGATATTTCTGTGGGACGATTTTATTCTTATGTTTGTTTTAATTAAAAATGGTGATATTTCCTGAACGTTGATCAGTTGCTCTAATATGCAAACAAAATAATTGCCTGACATGTTTTAAGTGCTCACACTGTTTGCTCTCTCCACAGCATCTGAAGGACAAGTTCTGGAACTTTATTTTTTACAAATTTATCTTCATATTTGGGGTACTGAATGTGCAGAACCTGGAGGAAGTTATTTCATGGTGCCTATGGTTTGCTGTCCTCGTCTTCCTACACTTGATGGTTCAGCTCTGCAAGGATCGTTTTGAATACGTAGGTTTGACCACCAGAGGGCGTTGCTGCTGGTCTTTGGATTTATAAGGCATTAATAGCCCTGAGCACTTATTTGGTCACAGAAGGTGCTGCTGAAATGACCGCATTAATAAGACCAAATTAACATTGGGGTTGAATTTTCGGCAGTCTTGACTCATCTGTGACACTCTGTTGTGAACTAACATCTGTCTGCCTTGGCTTGTGTCTGCCGTTCCCTACTGTTAGCTCTCCTTCTCACCCACCACCCCGATGAGCAACCATGGGCGTGTGCTCTCCCTGTTGGTAGCCATGCTGGTGTCCTGCTGCGGAATGGCTGTGCTCTGTGGCTTGCGGGAGCACCCCCACGGACTGCACAGTGTGGCCTTCATGGCCGCTGAGGTAGGAGGTGGCAAATTTGTTTCATCTCAGAGCAGGATGTCGAAAATATTTATTGCCCACTTAGTTACCACTGTAGTTGGTATATGTCAGTAGGTTTTTACTGTGGGGGAGGATTTGGACCTTTGCTTGAAATTTGACATCAACGGTCTGTGTACATGCCGTCAAGTTGCATAAAAGTTAATGATGTTCTGTTTTTGTAGTGTCTGCTGGTTACCATTTGCACTGGACATGTCATAATAAGGTTAGTATTTTCTAAGGTTGTTAGGTTTTCTGCTTAAAATGAGAGTTTAAGAAATCTCTTATGTCACAACTATGATGTTAAAAAATGGGAAATTCAAGAATATATCATTCACACACCTTTAAAATTTTGGCTGCCAATCTCATTAGGAGACCCTTTCTTTCTAACCCAGGTACATTATTCACCTCTGGGATCTGAACCACGTGGGCACCTGGGAGAGCAAAGGTACCTATGTGTACTACACTGACTTCATCATGGAGCTGACCCTCCTTTCGCTGGACCTGATTCATCACATCCACATGCTGGTAGGCAGATCCTTCTCAAGCACATTTGGGGCATTGCAAGGCTCTGCTGGCCATGTTCAACTTGACATGAGTAACATGAAGGAGTGTAGACAATAATCCAAAGACTGTGGCTGTGTTGCTCTTGTGACCTGTGATTGGATGTATAGACATCCATGTGGTGGGTATCCTTCAGTTGAGTTAGCCTTTAAGCTAACGGTTGTTTCTCATCTTCGGAAACCCCTCAGCTCTTTGGCAACATTTGGCTGTCAATGGCCAGCTTGGTGATCTTCATGCAGCTACGCTACCTGTTCCACGAAGTGCAGCGACGCATCCAGCGTCACAGGAACTATCTGCGTGTCATCGACAGCATGGAGGCCAGGTTGGAGGCCATGGATGACTGCAATTATTTTTACGGCCTAGTCATGGCGTGAACCTTCCTTCGGGGGCGTCCATTTTGGCTCTTCTCCATGCAGTGCATCGTGGTGGCTAATGTGTGCTCTGCTCGGTGTGCGCACAGGTTTGCATTGGCCTCCCCAGAAGAGCTGGCAGACAATGACGACGACTGCGCAATCTGCTGGGACTCCATGCAGGCGGCACGCAAGCTGCCCTGCGGCCATCTGTTCCACAAGTGAGTGCCGACAGCATAGCGCCTCACTGTGACAGACACACTCTCCAAATCCCCGCAAATTGACCACCGGCGTGTCTGTGTGCTGTCACAGCTCCTGCCTGCGTTCCTGGCTGGAGCAGGACACATCCTGTCCCACCTGTCGCATATCACTGAGCATCACTGAAGGCGGCCAGATGCGGGATGGCCATCAGAGGGAGCCTCTCAATGATGGCATGGGCGCCGTGGCTGGGGCGGACGCTCACCCACACCGCAATCATCACAACCACTTCTTCCACTTTGACGGTAAGGTAGACAGTTATGTGTTTGATAAACACCTTGACAAGCTAGCATAATTTTTAATGCTGCACTGCTTGCAGTCGCTAACATCCAGCTAGCAAACAGAACCGAATACGTATTTACATCCTTCTGTAGGCTCTCGCATTGCCAGCTGGCTGCCTAGTTTCTCAGTAGAAGTTATGCACACCACCAACATCCTAGGAACGACACGGGTCAATAACTCCCAGCTCAATGCCATGGTGAGTATTCAGAACCAGCTATGTTGCTCCAGCTTAAGAGCATCATGTCAAGGTCTCCTCAGGGCTGAACTTCTCGGTCACATTCTCCACAGGCTCATCAGATCCACGAGATGTTTCCCCAGGTGCCCTACCAACTGGTACTGCAGGACCTGCAGCTCACACGCTCCATAGAGCTCACCACTGACAACATTCTGGAGGGACGTATCCAAGGGCCTTTTACCACACAGGTCAGTTTAATGTAGCTCCGTGCCACAAGGGGGCAGTGTGGAAATAGCTTTATTTATTCCCGGCTCCGTGTGTGGGGTTTGCAGGTTGCCTCTGTGTCATTGTGAGGTGTCCCCCCACCCCCCACTCCAGGCTTCCCCCCCACTGTTCAAAAACATGCTAAGATGAATTGTAAATGGAAAATTGTCCATTGGTGTGACTATGTGCTTTGGGATGTGTTCCAGACAACCTAACACTGCACAGGACATGCCTGTATGCAACACAGAGGTGGCTTGATGGATGTTCAAATTGGGGACCCCAGTTCCTACTGCTTTTACCATAGCATTTTACTTCTGATATCACCTGAAAAGCATTTACTTGATTGAATGTTTACTTTTTGTCTGTGCATTAAAAAAAACAATGAAAAACTAGAAGTGATATATCCAGATTGTGCATGTTCATCTAAATTCCGCGTAATGATTTTCCCGCTAGTGTAATGCTGACTCCTGCTGGCTGAGTGGCCCGAGTCACTATTGCTCTGCTTTTCCCTCAGCCCAGCGAGCACGCCCCTCTCCAGGAAAGCCAAGCCTCAGAGGAGCAGACGGGGGTCAGAGGTGGGAGGGAGGAGGCGCCATCTGCGGAGGCACGGGGAGGCCGCTTCTCCAAGTCAGCGGTAGAGAGGCAGAGAATGCTGCTGCAGAGGAAGGAGGAGCTGCTTCAGCAAGCGCGCAGGTGCTGCGTCACCCCGGCCATTTCCAAATTCCATCAGTGACGCAAAGTCAAGGTCCTCTTCCCCCGATAACAATTTTCCCAGGGGGTGGGGCATTGATTGTGCAGTCCAGATTAAATTGTGTGTTGATTCGAAAATGGACCGGAGTCCTTCAGCTGATTATCCTTGAGATGCATGTACTTGGTGATGTGCAAATGAAGCTTCAGAAACCCTTCGCTATATTTTCTGACTCGCTAGATGGTGCTCTCAGTTCAAAAAGACCTCAAAACCTACCCCCAAGCAAACCAAGAGGGCTACCTAGTGGGATGTGCATGTGCGAGTGAATGGTGCGTGATTGTGCCCTGCGATGGGTTGGTGTCTCATGCTGGGTTGTTCCCTTCTTT